>OY728122.1:74697830-75085330 GCA_963277665.1 Viscum album | reverse complement strand
TAAATAATAAATAATAAATAATAAATAATAAATAAATATAAATAATAAATAATAAATAATAATTAAATAATAAATAATAAATAATAAATAATAAATAATAAATAATAAATAATAAATAATAAATAATAAATAAATATAAATAATAAATAATAAATAATAAATAATAAATAATAAATAATAAATAAATATAAATAATAAATATATATAAATAATAAATAAATATAAATAATAAATAATAAATAATAAATAATAAATAAATATAAATAATAAATAAATATAAATAATTAATAATAAATAATCAATAATAAATAATCAATAATGAATAATAAATAATAAATAATAAATAATAAATAATAAATAATAAATAATAAATATAAATAATAAATAATAAATAATAAATAATAAATAAATATAAATAATAAATAATAAATAAATATAAATAATAAATAATAAATAAATATAAATAATAAATAAATATAAATAATAAATAATAAATAATAAATAAATATAAATAATAAATAAATATAAATAATAAATAAATATAAATAATAAATAAATATAAATAATAAATAATAAATAATAAATAATAAATAATAAATAATAAATAATAAATAATAAATACTAAATAATAAATAATAAATACTAAATAATAACTGATAAATAATAACTAATAAATAAATATAAATAATAAATAATAAATAATAAATAATAAATAACCAGTTACAAATAATAGATAATAAATAAATTGAAGTATATTATAAATAATAAATAATAAAGGAAACACATGAAAAAGTATGAAAAGACGTGATAAGGGATGAAAAATTACGAAAACGCATGAAAATGGATGGAGAAGCATATGAAGAATGAGGCATTAGAAAGAATGAGAACGCATGAAAACTCGTGACAACTCTGGAAAAATCCTTAATAATTCAACATAATCATCATAATAACCTATAAAAAACCATTGATAAAGATAACAAGTCATGGAAACCCAAGTAAAACTGTAATAAATGGAGCAACCGTTAAAACCCGTCAAAACGGTCATAAAGAGACAAAAACATTGGACTCACATTAACAGAGATAACTTATTATCCGAGAGTACGTTTTAGATCTGCGACCTGTCAAATCAAAGATCCTGAAACGATCTTCAACCTGAAAGGTGAAAGAGTCCGAATGGACAGGTGGATCAGAAGTTATGACCATTTAAAAAAAAGCTGACGGGGAAAGGGTGCTAGAAACGAGGCATTGAAAAACATAACAAACCCGATACCCACTAAAAATGCCATAACATATGATCTAAAAGTGCATGTTGGCGCCACAACCAGTCAAACTGAAGCTCATGGAACGAGCTATGATCTGGCAGGTGGAGGAGGCCGAACAGACACGCGGATCGAAAGTTAGGTCCGTTTGAAGACAAGTTCGACGGGACACCGGTGACAGAAATGGGGTTTTGGAGGCCTTCAGAGGGGTTTTTGAGGTCAAAAAACACAACAGAAGCTTTCTTGTGTCGAATTGGTGCGTATCTCTCTTCGCTGGATTCGATTTGATATGTGGTAGAGCCCAAAATGACACATGGAGCGAAAGTTATGGCCGGTTGAAGTTGGAGAACTTTTTTCAACTTTCTTATAACTCTAATATCTTCCGCACCTTAGACCATCTCACGGTTTTAATTATATGTGCCTCAATATCTCTTCATGAGATTCGATTTGACTGGTTGTGGAGCTTCTACGGACGCCCGGATCAAAAGTTATGGTCGTTTTAGTGATTTCGGTGTTTCTCGTGTTTTTTTTATTTTTTCATTTCATTTCGCGGCAGTTTTACCGAAACCGCCGCTATTTCGCGGCGGTTTTTTAATAAAATTAAAAAAAAATAAAAAAAAAGAAAAAAAATAAAAAAAACAACTTTTTTTTGGCATTTCGCGGCGGTTTTTTCGTAGCGGTTTAAAAACCGCCACGAAATGGAGGCCTGAAACGCATTTCACGGCGGTTTTAAAAACCGCCGCAAATAAACCACCGCTAAACTGCAGTTTTCTTGCAGTGGAAGTAGGGAAGGGTTTTTGGGAGAGTATTAGGTAGAAATTAGGCAAGGATCAAGGCTTGATAGGCATAGGAGGAGGTGGGGAATGAGGGTGGTATTTATAGTGGAGGAGAGGTTGGATTTTACATTATTTTAATCATTATTTTAATATTTTTTCTTAAGACTATGAATAGTATTGTAACATCCCAGGAAATTAAAGAATAAAGAATTTTCATATTTATTAATATTTATGAATTAAATATTAATTTTAATTAAAAGGGGTTTCTTACGTTCGATAGCGTACTCGATACGCAACGATGAGTTTCTTTGAAAACTTACGTTGCACACAAGTAATAAAATAATATTATTTTAAATGTTAGTTAACAAGTAGCCGTTGTACTGGCGGGAATGGATAGAAATAACTAAAATATGATTATATATGTTTTTAAATGTTTTTACATTTACCCAATAAAGGATAAATGCTTAAAATACGGAAAGAATTCAATTTTAGGCATTTATACCCTAATTTTCACTAAGGGTTCACTTATCAACTTTTGACGGTGAACCGTCATTAAATATAGTTTTGATCAATCTTATAAATTATATTGGACCAAAAATAACTCTTCTTTAGAATCGGGACATCAAAATTTACTTTGTGTAAATTTTTGGTATCTTTCCGATAAAGTTCATTTTTTAATGAATAGTGTAAAATGTTGTATTTTAATTCAAAACCTCTTTTTAATCTAATTTATTTATATGATTAGATTATCTTTTGAATTGGTTTTAAAGTGAAATTAGAAAATATTTTTACCATTAAATCCAATAGTGGTCGTTGGAATTAATTTCAATTTTACATCGGACTTAAACTAGTGTCAATCTTTTGATACTTATTATTTCATAAAAACACGCTATTTGCTCTGACAGCGGGAATTAATTATTAAATTAATTAATGCAACTTATATGTTGTGAATTTTGTAAAATGGACTTCATTTTTGAATTCGGAATATCAAATATAGCTTAGGGTGAATTTTTGGTATTTTTCTGAAAAACTTCAATTTTTGATGAATAGTGAAACCACTAAGTGGTAATCAAGCAAACTGATTTTTCAGTTAAATGAAAGTTTACCGCTAATGTGTATTGAATTTTGAAAATCTGATATACATGGTTGTCATTAAGAAGTAAAATGTGGTTCAATGAGATTAAAATAATTTTTTGGTGAATAGTAACTTATTAAGTTTTTAATCGCGATTAGAGGTAATTAGTGTAATTTAAGGTAAAAATGATGTTATAAAAATGTGAAAACACCATGACACTTCTCGTACACCTATTGGGTGAGTCATGGTCGACCAAGACAACTCATGGGTCGATTTAGGGGACCCCATGGAGCCACTTGGGTGAGATAATGACTTTAATGCCTTTTTTTAAATAAAGGTGGAAATGACACTAACATAAATTGTTTTACTAAAACAATTTTTAGAAGGGGTTATACTAATCATATTTTTGTCTATAAATATTCCTTAGAAAGATAAAAATATTTCCTACATCATATTATTTTTTTATAATTTTTAGACATTAAATAAATTAAATTATTTATGACATCATGATGATGCAGCGATGACCTCATTATTTAACGATTTAAATAAAATGGAAAGATAATGTAATATTTAAGACCTACACTTGTCCAAAAACTTTTGTATGGGAATATTTCGAAGCCTTATCATCTTATCTTCGAAATATATCAATGTGGGACCTTATAAATTTGAAACACTTTTGAAAATAAAATAATAGTTTCATGATTTCCAAAAGTGCCCCTCCTCTCCTCTTATAAAAGGCCCCCCACCTCTACCTCATTTCACACACTCATCAAGCCTTTGGCTTGGCCATACCCTGCCCATTTACTCTCTCCACATCCCTCTCCTCATCCTAGAGGATTCACTTTGGGCAGAATCCTTTCAAAGGAAGCCTTTAGGCTCAAATCAAAAGGAGTTACACTTTTAAAGGTAATTCAATCTCTCATGTTCATTTGTTTTATTTTGCTTCTCCAACCCCTAAACTCTTTTTATTTACTTCTTTTGTAACAACACCAGTATCTTAAATATACTAGGATGTTGTTATAAGATTTATTCGAGCTAAAATCTCACACAACTACATCAAATGATTAAAGAACATACGATTTCCGTGGATGACGAAATTCTGCCTCCTGAAACGATGATTGTTCAACACTCATTTAACACCTTCAAAGGTGGCCATTATGATGTCACTATTTTTATATATGATATATAATATGTTTATTCTTTCCTTAAGCTTCTGTATTTTTCATTTATGGCATACCATTATTGTTTCCATTATGGGTAAACACGATATCTTCATTTTAGGAAGTGCGGACTACCGCCCCCTGAAAGTGATTTGATTCGTTAATACCATAAGTGGGATGTGTAAAAAATAAAGTTAATGATATTATATATGTTATTATACTGGAATTATAATATAATCTTATATCATTATGATTCCATTCCAGAAAATATGAAATAGAAATGGAAGTAGCGTTCATGCATACGTACGGCTTACCGTCTCCATGAACGGTGCATTTCATTTCTTACCTCTAAATGATTATGTAATATTATGAATACATGTATATTATGGATATATATGATATATATGATATCCAAATTAGGAATGGAATTCTGGATATAAATAACCTTTGACCACACGAACAACATGTAATTGTAAGAAGTCCACTTTCGACTTAAGAACCAAATATCGACAAAACAAACATTATTAACTTAAATGGTTACATAATGTTTATAACATGGAAATAAGTGATATAAAAGGAATAATGAACTTGAAAAAGGTTCTTAAGTAAGTAGAAATTAACTCATGTTTATTATTCAGGACATTAAAGAACGATCAAGTCAAGTCGGACCCGAGGTAAGGGACTTCGTCTCAATCTCCTTTCATTGAGACATATTTCGTTTTATACACAACTTTATTTTATACGGTGTATACACCCCTTTTACTTTTACTTTTATACAAAAGGAATCTTTTTCTACGAAGCGTTTTACTAAATGAAAAAAAGGAATGTTTTTTTACGTACGCGGTGACAACGACCTTTTCCGCCGCCGCGAGTATTATTGGGTCTTTGGCTTCCTCAACAAGCCGTAATGTTTTTAGAATAAAATAAATACCATATACTCTTTTATGTATTTTGGTATTGAAAATGGTTTTGATAAAGGATTATATTATGTCAATATATTTATGATATATTGTGATTGAAATGTGGAAATGTTATCATTCCTTTATGTTGGTTTTATGTTTTATGATTTTATATTGGTACTTGGACATTTTAACGGGTGGTTACGTTATAAACCATATGATGGGTGGTGCCGTGAATACCAGGACGGGTGGTTACGTTATAACCTCTAATGTATTGGGTATGGAAGTCGGCCGTATGGCTATTCCATTAAGTGATATGTGTGGAAGTCGACCGTATGGTTATTCCACTTAAGTATGTTTATGTCCCAAGTTACCTTTATATATGTTATGTGTTCTTTTTATGGGTTTTATGGTAATCCTTTGGTTACAAAAAGGTAAGTAATGATACTTTATTCAGTGAAGAGTTTTTACTACTTCATGAAGGTGAAGGTATTACTTTGATAGAGTATACATGGTTTACTTGATGTTTGAAAAACTAACAGTTTTCATTTTTTTTGTGTATCCCTTACTGAGCTTTTTATGCTCACCCCAAGTTTTTTTTTGAAATGTTTTTCACAGGACTTAATGTGGAATAAGGTCAAGGATGGGATCAAGGGAATGTCATGCTATATAAAACATGGAACTAGACATGTTTCTTTTTAATAGTTTTTTTATTATGGAAACTTAGTAGAAGTGTCTACTTTGTAATCTTTTGAGATGTAATAATTATGTTCTAATTCTCTAAAACTCTAAACCTGAAAAGATCCTCAATGCGAATTATTCATTTAATTCAATATTAAGTAAGGTTTAAGGCCGGGGCCTTATAGTTGGTATCAGAGGTCGGTTTAGAAAACTTTAGGAGTTAGAAAAGTGTTAAATTATAATATGATTGAAATGATATAGCATTTATGGATTACCATGTTGCTTCGCCTAAGATATTTCTGTGTTCAGAATGGTTTTCCGCAGAGGAAACAAAGCAGCTATGTTGGGACGACATCAGGAGGAAGACAACCTTCCAAATCAGCAACCTGAGATGGTCGGAATCGGAACTGAACAGTTTGTTGCAGTGATGGCACAGTTGACTCAGGCTATAAATGGTGGTGGTATCCATGCACAAGATCAGCCAGATCAACCGCAGAGGAACATATCAGTGGTGGAACATTTCATGAGGCAACATCCCCCATCATTCAGAGGATCATCTGACCCTGTGCAAGATGAAGGGTGGATTAAAGCACTTGAGAAGATTTTTGATGTCATGGGGTGTTCAGAAAATCAAAAGGTTAGTCTTTCTGTTGACCGTTTTGAAGGTGAAGTTGATCAGTGGTGGTCGATGGTGAAAAATATCAGGGATAATGATGAGATTGAGGATCTTCACTGGGACGAATTCAAAGGTATGTTTCTTGAGAAATATTTTCCTAAGGTGGTTCGTCTTAGGATGGAAAAACAGTTCCTAGAATTGTGGTAGGAGGATGATTCAGTGGCTGCTTATGAAGCAAAGTTCACTCGATTGGCAAGGTATGCTCCAAAATTCATACGAGATCTTGATAGTAAAATAAACCGTTTTTACTCAGGGTTAAAGCCAAAGTATCGAAGGGCTTTAGATTCTCGTGAGTTCAAAAGTTATGAAAAACTTTTTCGATGTGCGGAGAAGGTGGAAATGGAGTTTTCCGATGATCAGGTGTTCTATGACAAACAATAGAATAAGAGGTCTAGTTGGCAGGCAAATGGGAAGAATTCATCAAAGAAGCAAGGAGGTAAGAAAACCAAATATCCATCCTGTGAGAAGTGTGGTAAAATTCATCCTGGAGAATGTTTATCCAAGTCTAGTAAGTGCTTTCGGTGTGGTAAGTCTGGTCATATTGCTCGTAACTGTAAGGAAGATGATCAAGCAGGAAATGAAAAGCCAACGGTAAGATGTTTTAAGTGTAATGAAATGGGTCATTATGCAAATGAGTGTCCAACGAAGAACTTAACTGGGGGAATGCAGCCAGACTACAAGCAGAAAGGGGTGGTGAAATCCTTTGCAACAACTTCAGCAGATGTTGGGCCATCGAATGAAGTGGTATCAGGTACACTGTTTGTTTGTTCAGATTATGCCAATGTGTTGTTTGATTGAGGGTCTACACACTCTTTCATTTCAGAAAAGTTTTCTAGTAAATTGGAAATTCCATATCAAGATATGAATCCTGAACTTATGGTAAAAACACCCGGAGGGAACGTTGAGACAAAAAGGAATTATAAGAACCTTCCTATCCTTGTGTGTGGAAAGAATCTACCAGCAAACCTTATTGTTTTGCCTCTAGTAGAGTTTGATGTTATTTTGGGCATGGATTGGCTTTCTGTTTATCATGCTAAGATTGACTGCAGAGCTAAAATGGTTTCTTTTCAGAAAGATTTTCAGTTTGTGTACAAGAATGAACCCTTTATTTTGATAACATATCAGGAAGTTAAGAAACTAGTAAAAGATGGAAATGAATGTTACCTTGCACATATTTTTGAAAATAAAGGAACTGTTCAGATTAATGATGTGCCAGTGGTAAATGAGTATCTTGATGTTTTTCTTGATGAGTTGCCTGGTATTATTCATGATCGGGAAGTTGAATTTATTGTTGACTTAGTTCCTGATTCTAATCCAATTTCAAAACCCCCTTATCGAATGGCTCAAGTTGAACTTTTAGAGTTAAAGAAACAATTGCAGGAGTTATTAGATAAAGGTTTCATTCGACCTAGCATATCACCATGGGGTGCTCCTGTCTTGTTTGTTAAAAAGAAAGATGGATCAATGAGACTTTGCATTGATTATAGAGCCTTGAATAATATTACTGTTAAGAACAAGTATCCTTTGCCTCATATCGATGATTTGTTTGATCAGATCCAGGGAGCTCAGTATTTTTCGAAGATTGACTTGAGGTCGGGGTACCATCAGTTGAAAGTAAAAGAAGCAGACGTTCCGAAGACTGCGTTCCGTACTAGATATGGCCATTATGAATTTGTAGTTATGCCTTTTGGGTTAACCAATGCACCTGCTGTATTCATGGACCTTATGAATAGAATTTTCCATGAGTTTTTGGATACGTTTGTGGTTGTTTTCATCGATGATATTTTGGTGTTTTCTAAAAGTAAAGAGGAGCATGAAATTCATTTAAGGGTTATCTTGCAAACCTTAAAAGAAAAGAAACTATATGGAAAATTCAGCAAGTGTGAGTTTTGGTTACAACAAATTTCTTTCCTGGGTCACATTGTTTCAAAAGATGACATAACTGTTGATCCTACTAAAACAAAAGTTGTTGAAGAATGGCCAAGACCCACAAATGTAACCGAGATCCGTAGTTTTCTTGGTTTGGCAGGTTACTACCGAAGGTTTGTTGAAAATTTTTCACGGTTATCTAGTCCAATGACTAAGCTAACTCGTAAGGGTGTTAAGTTTATCTGGACAAAAGAATGTGATGATTGTTTTCAGGAATTGAAAAGAAGATTGGTGAATGCTCCAGTTTTGGCACTTCCTTCCAGGAATGGTGAGTTTGTTATATACAGTGATGCTTCGTTGAAGGGACTTGGCTGTGTCCTTATGCAGAATGATCAGGTAATTGCTTATGCTTCACAACAGTTGAAAACTCATGAGGTAAATTACCCTACACATGATTAGGAATTAGCTGCTGTTGTTTTTGCTTTAAAAATTTGGAGGCATCATTTGTATGGATTAAAGTGTGAAATATATACTGATCACAAAAGTTTAAAGTATATATTCACTCAGAAAGAATTGAACATGAGACAGAGGAGATGGCTGGAATTAATCAAGGATTATGATTGTACAATTCATTACCATCCGGGAAAATCAAATAAAGTGGATGATGCTTTGAGTCGAAAAAGTAATGCTTCATTAGCAATGTTGCGTTTGGAACGTGATCCTTTGGTTAAAGATTTGATGAACTTTGGCATAGAAGTTGTTGGTACAAGATGTTCTTCTGTTTTGTTTTAGGTAGCAGTGAAATCTTCTCTATCAGACAGAATCAAGCAAGCACAGAAGCGAGACAGTGAGTTGCAGAAAAAGGTAGAGCTGGTTCAGAAAGGTAAGTTGCCTGAATTCAACATTGATAATGATTGTGTTTTGAGGTTTGGGAAGAGATTATGTGTGCCTTGTGATTCACAGTTGAAGAATAAGTTGTTATGTGAGGCTCATAGTTCCCCGTTTTCAGTTCATCCTGGCAGTACTAAGATGTACAAAGATCTGCGGGAGTATTACTGGTGGGATGGAATGAAAAGAGATATTGCTGATTTTACTGTGAATTATCTGACTTGTCAGCAGGTTAAAGCAGAGCGGCAGTTACCGAAAGGGATGCTTCAGCCTTTACCAGTGCCAGAGTGGAAATGGGAGAATATATCCATGGACTTTGTTGTGAGATTACCGAGGACATCTCGAGGTAATAATGCAATCTGGGTTATTGTTGATCGCTTGACTAAATATGCTCATTTCCTTTCTATACGAGATACTTTTTCCTAGATCAACTTTCCCGTTTGTATCTTAAAGAGATAGTCAGGTTACATGGAGTTCCTCTCTCCATTGTATCTAATCGTGATCCCAGGTTCACTTCTAACTTTTGGAAAGGCCTTCAGAAGTCGTTGGGTACTGAATTAAATTTTAGTACAACTTTTCATCCTCAATCAGATGGGCAGTCAGAACGAAAAATTCAGACCTTGGAGGATATGCTACGAGATTATTCGATGGATTATCAGGGAAGTTGGGACCAACATCTTTCTTTGGTTGAGTTTTCTTATAATAACAGTTTTCATTCCAGTATACAGATGGCACCATTTGAGGCATTATATGGGAAGCGGTGTCGAACTCCAGCATTTTGGGATGAAGTGGGTGAAAGGAAGCTGATGGGACCAGAATTGGTAGAAGAGATGGCAGAAAAAGTTCAGTTGATTCAGAAGCACATGAGAACAGCTCAGAGCAGGTAGAAGAGTTATGCGGATAACCAGATGAAGGATCTATCTTTCGAGGTAGGTGATCATGTTTTTCTCAAGGTTTCTCCTTGGAAAAGTGTGATGAGATTTGGTAAGAAAGGAAAGCTGAGTCCAAGGTTTATTGGACCATATGAAATTCTGGAGAAAGGTGGATCAGTTGCTTACCGAGTGGCTTTACCTCCGAGTTTATCTCAGGTACACAATGTTTTTCATGTTTCGATGTTGAGGAAGTATATGCCAGATCCATCTCATGTTTTGAGTCCAGAGGTAGTTCAGCTGGAGGAGAACCTATCTTATGAAGAAAAACCAGTCCAGATTCTTGACCATAGGGAGAAGGTGTTAGGGAATAAGGTGATTCATCAGGTAAAGGTTTTGTGGAAAAACCATGTGATTGAAGAGGCAATGTGGGAATCTGAAAATGCTATGAGGGATAAATACCCCCACTTATTTGGATAAGTGAATAAAATTGCGAGAACGCAATTCCCAAAAGGGGGGAAGGATGTAACATCCCAGGTAATTAAAGAATAAAGAATTTTCATATTTATTAATATTTATGAATTAAATATTAATTTTAATTAAAAGGGGTTTCTACGTTCGATAGCGTACTCGATACGCAACGATGAGTTTCTTTGAAAACTTACGTTGCACACAAGTAATAAAATAATATTATTTTAAATGTTAGTTAACAAGTAGCCATTGTACTGGCGGGAATGGATAGAAATAACTAAAATATGATTATATATGTTTTTACATTTACCCAATAAAGTATAAAGGCTTAAAATACGGAAAGAATTCAATTTTAGGCATTTATACCCTAATTTTCACTAAGGGTTCACTTATCACCTTTTGACGGAGAACCGTCATTAAATATAGTTTTGATAAATCTTATAAATTATATTGGACCAAAAATAACTCTTCTTTAGAATTGGGACATCAAAATTTACTTTGTGTAAATTTTTGGTATCTTTCCGATAAAGTTCATTTTTTAATGAATAGTGTAAAATGTTGTATTTTAATTCAAAACCTCTTTTTAATCTAATTTATTTATATGATTATATTATCTTTTGAATTTGTTTTAAAGTGAAATTAGAAAATATTTTTACCATTAAATCCAATAGTGGTCGTTGGAATTAATTTCAATTTGACATCGGACTTAAACTAGTGTCAATCTTTTGATACTTATTGTTTCATAAAAACACGCTATTTGCTCTGACAGCGGGAATTAATTATTAAATTAATTAATGAAACTTATATGTTGTGAATTTTTTAAAATGGACTTCATTTTTGAATTCGGAATATCAAATATAGCTTAGGGTGAATTTTTGGTATTTTTCTGAAAAACTTCAATTTTTGATGAATAGTGAAACCACTAAGTGGTAATCAAGCAAACTGATTTTTCAGTTAAATGAAAGTTTACCACTAATGTGTATTGAATTTTGAAAATCCTACATACATGGTTGTAATTAAGAAGTAAAATGTGGTTCAATGAGATTAAAATAATTTTTTGGTGAATAGTAACTTATTAAGTTTTTAATCGCGATTAGAGGTAATTAGTGTAATTTAAGGTAAAAATGATATTATAAAAATGTGAAAACACCATGACACTTGTCCTACACCTATTGTGTGAGTCATGGAAGACCAAGAAAACCCATGGGTCTATTTAGAGGACCCCATTGAGCCACTTGGGTGAGATAATGACTTTAATGCCTTTTTTTTAAATAAAGGTGGAAATGACACTAACATAAATTGTTTTACTAAAACAATTTTTAGAAGGGGTTATAATAATCATATATTTTTCTATAAATATTACTTAGAAAGCTAAAAAGATTTCCTACATCATATTATTTTTTTAATAATTTTTAGACATTAAATAAATTAAATTATTTATGACATCATGATGATGCAACGATGACCTCATTATTTAACGATTTAAATAAAATGGAAAGATAATGTAATATCTAAGACCTAAACTTGTCCAAAAACTTTTTTATGGGAATATTTCAAAGACTTATCATCTTATCTTCGAAATATATCAATGTGGGACCTTATAAATTCGAAAAACTTTTGAAAATAAAATAATAGTTTCATGATTTCCAAAAGTGCCCCTCCTCTCCTCTTATAAAAGGCCCCCACCTCTACCTCATTTCACACACTCATCAAGCCTTTGGCTTGGCCATCCCCTGCCCATTTACTCTCTCCACATCCCTATCCTCATCCTAGAGTATTCCCTTTGGGAATAATCCTTTCAAAGGAAGCCTTTAGGCTCAAATCAAAAGGAGTTACACTTTTAAAGGTAATTTAATCTCTCATGTTCATTTGTTTTATTTTGCTTCTCCAACCACCTAAACTCTTTTTATTTACTTCTTTTGTAACAAAACCAGTATATTAAATATACTAGGATGTTTTTATAAGATTTATTCGAGCTACAATCTCACACAACTACATCAAATGGTTAAAGAACATACGGTGTCCGTGGATGGCGAAATTCTGCCTCCCGAAACGATGATTGTTCAATACTCATTTAAAACCTTAAAAGGTGGCCATTATGATGTAACTATTTTTATATATGATATATAATATGTTTATTCTTTCCTTAAGCTTCTGTATTTTTGATTTATGGCATACCATTATTGTTTCCATTATGGGTAAACACGATATCTTCATTTTAGGAAGTGCGGACTACCGCCCCTTGAAAGTGATTTGATTTGTTAATACCATATGTGGGATGTGTAAAGGATAAAGTTAATGATATTATATATGTTATTATACTGGAATTATAATATACTCTTATATCATTATGATTCCATTCCAGAAAATACGAAATAGAAATGGAAGTAGCGTTCATGCGTACGTACGGCTTACCGTCTCCATGAACGGTGCATTTCATTTCTTACCTCTAAATGATTATGTAATATTATGAATACATGTATATGATGGATATATATGATATATATGATATCCAAATCAGGAATGGAATTCTGGATATAAAGAACCTTTGACCACACGAACAACATGTAATTGTAAGAAGTCCACTTTCGACTTAAGAACCAAATATCGAAAAAACAAACATTATTAACTTAAATGGTTAAATAATGTTTATAACATGACAATAAGTGATATAAAAGGAATAATTAACTTGAAAAAGGTTCTTAAGCAAGTAGAAATTAACTCATGTTTATTATTCAGGACATTAAAGAACGATCGAGTCAAGTCGGACCCGAGGTAAGGGACTTCGTCTCAATCTCCTTTCATTGAGGCATATTTCGTTTTATACACAACTTTATTTTATAGGGTGTATAAACCCCTTTGACTTTTACTTTTATACAAAAGGAATCTTTTTCTACGAAGCGTTTTACTAAACGACAAAATGGAATGTTTTTTTACGTACGCGGTGACAACGACCTTTTCCGCCACCGCGAGTATTATTGGGTCTTTGGCTTCCTCAACAAGCCGTAATGTTTTTAGAATAAAATAAATACCATATACTCTTTTATGTATTTTGGTATTGAAAATGGTTTTGATAAAGGATTCTATTATGTCAATATATTTATGATACATTGTGATTGAAATGTGGAAATGTTATCATTCCTTTATGTTGGTTTTATGTTTTATGATTTTATATTGGTACTTGGACATTTTAACGGGTGGTTACGTTATAAACCATATGACAGGTGGTGCTGTGAATACCAGGACGGGTGGTTATGTTATAACCTCCAATGTATTGGGTATGGAAGTCGGCCGTATGGCTATTCCATTAAGTGATATGTGTGGAAGTCGACCGTATGGTTATTCCACTTAAGTATGTTTATGTCCCAAGTTACCTTTATATATGTTATGTGTTCTTTTTATGGGTTTTATGGTAATCCTTTGGTTACAAAAAGGTAAGTAATGATACTTTATTCAGTGAAGAGTTTTTACTACTTCATGACGGTGAAGGTATTACTTTGATAGAGTATACATGGTTTACTTGATGTTTGAAAAACTAACAGTTTTCATTTTTTTTGTGTATCCCTTACTGAGCTTTTTATGCTCACCCCAAGTTTTTTTTGAAATGTTTTTCACAGGACTTAATGTGGAATAAGGTCAAGGATGGGATCAAGGGAATGTCATGCTATATAAAACATGGAACTAGACATGTTTCTTTTTAAGAGTTTTTTTTATTATGGAAACTTAGTAGAAGTGTCTACTTTGTAATCTTTTGAGATGTAATAATTATGTTCTAATTCTCTAAAACTCTAAACCTGAAAAGATCCTCAATGCGAATTATTCATTTAATTCAATATTAAGTAAGGTTTAAGGCCAGGGCCTTATAAGTATTGGTTAATGTGAACCCAAATAGTAATAGTTTCTTGTGATTTCTAACTAAGTGGGATTACATTATCCTTTCAACACCTATGATTTAGTAAATCAGGAATTAAACATTTATCATAATTTATTGTATTTTACTATTCATAAAAGATTCAAGAATTTCAGAAAAATCCCTAATATTCACCCTAACCATTTTTTGACCTGTAGAGTTAAAAAATGAACTCCATTTTTTGAAAATAATTTTATAAATATTATTAATTTAATTTATAAATAAAATCATAATTTATTCAATAATAGCAATTTTAAATCTATAACTTATTTTTTAACAACTTGAAAAATTAATCAAGATGTCATTATCTTAAAGCCTTAAGAAAATAAAAAAAATAATAAAATTTACTATTCATTAGGGTCATATTACTATTCATATTAATATTCATAAGGGTATGGTAATATTCACAAAAAAAAAACAAGTTGGTTATATCAAACTCCAAATAAATTACTGTACCCCAAAGATATTATCAGGTTACATGGAGTTCTTATTTACATTGTATTTGACCAGGATCACGAGTTCACTTATAACTTTTGGAAGGAATTTCAGAAGTCATTGGGCACATAATTAAATTTCAGTACAACTTTTCATCCTCAATCAGATGGGTATTCAGAATGAATGATTCATACTTTGGAGGATATACTTCGAGCTTGTTCAATGGACTACCATGGAAGTAGGGATAAATATCTTTCTTTAGGTGAGTTTTATTATATTAACCATTTTCATTCTAGTATACAGATGACACCTTTTGAGTAATTATATGGGAAGTAGTGTAAAACTCTAGCTTTTGGGGGTAAATTTTGGGAAAGGAAGTTGATGGGATCCGAATTAGTTGAGGAAGTGGCTGAGAAAGTGAAGATAATCTGGGAACACATGAGGACAACTCAGAAGAGGCAGAAAAGTTATGGAGAAAATAAAAGGAAATACTTTTCTTTTGAGATAGGTGATCATATTTTTCTTAGAATCTCACCATGGAAAAGTGTTATGTGATTTGGTAAGAAAGAAAAGCTAAGACCATAGTTCATTAGACCTTATGAAATTCTAGAGAAAGTTGGACCAGTCACCTACTGAGTAGCTTTTCCTCTGATTGTATCTCAGGTACACAATGTTTTTCATGTTTCGATGTTGATAAAGTATGTTCTAGATTCCTCTCATGTCTTGAGCCCAGATGTAGTTCATTTGGAAGAGAAACTTTCTTATGAATAGAAACCAGTTCAGATTATTGATCAAAAGAAACAGGTATTGCGGAATAAGTCAATCCACCAAGTAAAGGTTTTGTGAAGAAACCACATGGTTGAATAAGCAACATGAGAATCTGAAAATGCTATGAGGTAAAAGTACCCTTACTTGTTTAATAACTAAATAAAATTTTGAGGGTGCAATTTCAAGATGGTGGGGATAATTTAACACCCCAAGGTTTTAAAAAATAAATTGAAATGCATGAAACTTTTTTTAAGTTGATATTTATAACTATCCTTTAAACATAATTTTTCTGCTTCTATGTTTTGAATTTTGAAAAACGACCATCTACAATTGTGATCAGAAAGTTGTTTGGAGTCTGATGGAACCAACTCTTTTTGGTGAATAGTAACATACCCCTATGAATAGTAATATTAATAGTAATATGACCCTAATTAATTGTAAATTGTGTTATTATTTTATTTTCTTAAGGATATAAGGTAATAAAATCTTGATTAATTTTTCAAGTTGTTAAAAAATGAGTTATATATTTAAAATTGTTATTTTTGAATAAATTATGATTTTATTTAAAAATTAAATTAATAATATTTAGAAAATTATTTTCAAAAAATGGAGTTCATTTTTCAATTCTACATGTTGAAAAATAGTTAGAGTGAATTTTTGGATTTTTCTGAAATTCTTGAATTTTTGATGAATAATAAAATATGATAAATTACTATAAATGCTAAATACTTGATTTATTGCCCCATAGGTGATGCAAGGATGATGTAAGCCCACTTGATTTTAAATAACATGCAATTATTACTATTTGGGGTCACATGAATCAAGACTATTTGTAGTCTTGAGCAAAAATATTAAAATAATGATTAAAATAATGTAAAATCCCTCCTCTCCTCCACTTTAAATACCACCATCATTCCCCTCTTCCTCCAACACCTCTCAAGCCTTGATAATTGCCTAAGTTCTTACCAATAATCCTCCCAATAACCTTCCCCACATACAATACTTTCTGGTATTACCCTAATTCCAAAACCAAGGGCCTTAAGAAGGATTTCAAGGAGAAGAGATCAAGAGGTAAACATCCTCTTTTGTTTTCTTTATTTTCTTTTATATTATTCTTCTTTCCTAACCTCCCATTATCTAAGAGGAATTAATGATACAGTATCTTAAATATCATGTATTTCATCATGTTTATGTAATATTCACCATTATAATTCTTCTTCTCTCCCACTTATTCATGAAATCAAAACACCGTCTATGATGTGACGATTTATCGACATCGTGGACGATGTGATTTCAATTTCTTTTAATTCCTTCAAGACTGGTCATGAAATGATTTTTATGGTTGAAATAGATTAAAATTTATGTATTATATATTATATAAGGTTATTTAATCATTTTTTACACATGCTATTAATTTATGAAATGAAATGAGTTCATTACGATCGAAGAATCACCAAAATGACCTAAACAAATATCAATAATGTTTTAACTTATGAATCATCCTCATGTTAGAATTCAAAATGATATATGGTATAATTTATGGTATTTTAAATATTTAAATATCATTTCATTCTAATTCTGGAGTTTCACTTCCAATCGACAGGAATATCCATCATGAACTGATCATGAAAATCATGTAAAGAATGCACCCAAAACAATGGAAGGAACAAAATAATAACAATTAAAGGGAGAAATTATGTAATTAAATGATAATATAAGGTATTATAAACATGAATAAGTTTATTTAAGATATTAATAAAACTATTTTAACCATTATTCAGGAGGTTTAAACAAGTTTTAAGTAAGACAAACCTGAGGCAAAGGAATTCTTAACTCGATTTCCATTTTTGGGTTAAACTTTTACTTCATTATTTTTGTGGTATTAAAATTGTTTGTGTGATGGATTTTGTAACATCCCAAGATTCCACATTACAATTTGTTTTTAAATAATTCAATAGAATGTGATGTATGTAAAAACGAGTTCAAGCGCACCAGGACCTATCAAACTAGCCGTTTAAAAAGCAGTTATGAATAACATTAACCACATTTTGAATTTTATATATCCCATATAATTTTAACATTCATATTTTGTGTTTCTTAGAAATAATATAAGGGAAAATTTAATTTTTCATATAAAATAATCATTTTTTCAAAAAAAAAATCAGTTTTCCGCCTTTTAAGGGTGAACCCTTTTTAAATCAAATATTTGACACTTTTAACCCTTTTTTGGTACTTTTCTCATAAATTTCATATTTTGGGTACTTTTCCAATTTTTGAAACTTTTCTCACAAATTTCATATAATTATATTATATTTTTATAATTTAATATAATTTAGGTCATTGGATGTAATTTCATATTTAAATTGAACTTAAACACATGTCAATTTTTTGATAGTTTTATTTCTTAAAAACCCGCTTTCTATTTTTGACAACAGGAATTAATTTTAAAATAATTTTTTCCAACTTTGGGTTTTAAATTTGGAAAAATGGATTCCATATTTTTAATTATAAGGTCCAAATTTTTTAAATAAGTACCTTTTATTTTTTGACATTATGAATAGTAACTTCAATAATTATTTTTATTTACCATGGTTAAAGGGTAAATCAGGTAAATATGGGTAAAAAATAATAGTATTATAATAATATTAAACTATCCTAAAACATGTCCTAATACTATTAGATAAGGTATTTCCAACTATTGGCATTATTAGAACGATTTTAGGACCCCATCGGACCTCTTGGGTGTGATAATGGCATGTTATAAGAATTAATTTAAAGTAAAGATAATTATAACATAAACATATATCTTTTACTAAATCAAATTTAATATTGGGTTATATAACTGATATATATGTCTATAAATAATCATTATAAATCTAAAAATATTTCCTATATCATGGTATTTTATTTTTAATTTATATATATTATATAAATATATTTATTTATGACAAAATTATGATGTAGTGATTACCTCATTAACAAAAGATTAAAATAAATGAATTTATAAATATTAAAATAAATGTAATTTAAACATTCTGATGTCGTAAAAAAATTTTATGGACTATATTGACATATTATGGACGATTTAATGCCTTATTTTCAAAGGAATAATGTTTTTATGACTTTAATAAAAATCAATTACTAAATAGTATCAAAATTGACATAAATAAGATTTTAAAATAATTACTATTTTATTAAATGATATAAAAATCCTAAAAATCTAAAGTTCGGAAAAATAACTTGGATAGTGATAAAAATGTCATAAATTGTCCACTTTAGGTTCTCTTTACATTTTATAGTAATGATATTAAACATGTATTATAAAAATAAAAGAGGACATGGTAAGAGTTAACTTATTTTACAAAGGGTTAATCTAAAAGATAAGGTTAATATTATGACCTAAAGATGTTTAAAACAGATTTTTTTGAGATTATTTAGACCTATACTCATCTTATACTCAAAATAAATCAATTTAGAGCTATTAGAAACCGAATTTTTTTTATAATAAATTAATATTTCCTTATTTTTCTTAAAGTGCCCCTCACCTCTCTTATAAAAGGGCACCTCCCTTTCTCTTTAACTCACACCTCTAAAGCCTTTTGGTTAGAAAAAACCTGACATTTTATCCTAAAAACCTCCATAAATTCATCCTAGAGTCCAAAATTTGGGTACAGATCCATCCTAAGGAGCCCTTCTGTTCAAATCAAAAGGAAACATCTGAAGAAGAGGTAATCATTTTCTCCCTTCTTTCAAAGTTCTTTTCTTCTACTACTTCTTCTTTCTATATTTTTTCCATAACAAAGTAATAAATCTATTATCATACATATACTGAGATGTTAATATAATCATGGTACAACTATATCCATCATTTTATCCATCCTATGAATAATAATATCACCATGTGTGCGTACGTACAAATTACGGTCTCCACACCGTGGTGTAATTTGTTATTCCACATTACTTTATTTAGATGGGTATAATGATGAGTATAATAGAAATAATAATAAATATTACATTATTATAATTATTTATATTTAATATACCATCCATTTCTATATAATTTAATCATTAAAGGAATGATATCATCGCTCGTGCATACTTATAGCCTACCGTCTCCACGACGTGATGAGATTCATTCTACGCTTTAACCATCCAAGAATGATTATAAAAAATATATATTATTCATAATTATGAAATATATGACATAATAAGTCTAATTTAATGATATATATATATATGTGTGTGTGTGTGTGTACATATATGTCATTCACTTACTTCCATTCAATACGATAAGAAAATGGAAACATCATTCATGCGTATGTGCGGTCTACTGTCTCAATGAGCGGTGTATTCCATTTTATATATCAATCTATTATATATATTTATAATATTAATATATATGATATAAAAATCATATTATAAATTCTTGAATCAAGTAAATCATACTCTAAGTAATATGATCCAGAATAACAAGTCAAAACACATACAATAAATAAAGTGATATTACCCCAAATGTTTCATTAACTTGGAATAGTTAATAAATGGGTAATATAAAGTTATAACAGAATAATATATGATATCATAAATATTATTATGATTATGATATAAGTTAATAATATGTTTAAAAACATTATATAGGAGTTTCAGACATGTACAAAAATTATCAGATCTAAGGTAAGGGTTAATTCCTCAATCTCATTATTATCTAAGATTGTTTATGTGTAAGTATTTATTGGGACATATTAATCATCCAGGTACATGTTTCATAAAACTATTTTCAAAAGTAATATTTTAAGGTTTTATGGAAGGTTATATTTAACTAGATCATCATTTTAAATGTTTTAAAGATTTATTTTTCTAAATCTATTTGATTAATGTCCATGTTATCAAAATGATTTTAAGGATTTTTTATATGGACATGATTGTTTTAAAATGTTAATTATTTTAAAAAGTTTCAAAGTGGTATGGGAAAATTTGATTCAAAAATTTCTTTTAAATTACTTCCTTTATAAATCATGTGATTTTTAAATGATTTCATGCAAAGGGATATTTCTCTCAAAGAGTTTTACTGATCATTTTCAACTATGTCAACATCCTTTACTAGATATTATTCATGATTGAGGTTGATTTATTATAATAAAATCTTCCATATTGTATTGAATGAGTTATGATATGTTTGACCATGGATGTGATATTTTTATACCATTCATGGTTTATGGTTAAAGTATTGACATTTTGTATGATAGTTTCAATACAAATGATTATTTTATGTTTTACGCTTTTCATATGAGGAATGCATTTAACTTTATAAGTGACGTGTGGGGACAACTATAGCCCCTAGATGCATAGGTAGGTTTCATGAGACAAACTAGTGTCTTGGTACATGGCTTTAACATAATATTTTTAAATGGTCTTGGAACAAGGCCTTGACATAGTATTTATTATGTATGGTATTATGCATTTCCTCATTATGAAATTAATTATTACATGTGATTATTCAACTAGTATAATATCCATGTTCATGTTTATATGGTAACGTTTGATTTATTTTTTTCCATATTATGTCCATTTTTATATTTAAAAGGATTCTGTTTTTATTATTCATATTCCCTTAAAATTTTATAGCTTCCGTATAATTATTTACCCTTATTGAGCATCTGAGCTCACCCCTTTTTATGTTTTATTTTCCCAAGATTCCAATAAGTGTTTTATGATTGATATTCAGGGTTATGCTAGGGGAATAATTGCATTATCAAAGGATTTTCTATGCTATGTTTTATGTTAGAAATTTTAATGTTAAGTTCATATATGTAATCAATTTTCCAAGACTTCTAAACTGATCGGTCCTTCGAGACTTGATTCCTTGTAATCATGCTAATGTATTAAAATAATGAATTGACTACAAGATTCTAGGGTTGGGTCATTATAGTTGGGATTAGATGAATTTTAGCAACAACCTTTGTAATAGATTTGAAAAACTTATATTAGGGATCATAACCCTAATATATACTTTGAGGATAAGTATAGAAGAACCCCCCTAGTATTTTGGTAACAATCATGGATAACCTAGGATTAAACCTAAGATGTTATAGATTGAAAGTACCTTCCCTTGATTATGTGGTTTTATTCAATGAGATGTGTTTCTCACCCAGGGATTTCTGGGCTTAGTTAATGGAGGAACCTATAATGAATTGGATTAACATTGAGTTTGATGGAAAATCTGGTGATTTTGAGCAACAAAATTAGATAATGACTGGAGAGAAATATATTGTGATTATGCTGAATCTGTTATAACAATATATGATTAACAATGAGATCTTGTATGACTTTCCTAACACATTTCATAAGAAAAAATGAACATTTATAAATTTTCAAATTTTAAGAATCATAGAGTAAAGAATATTTGACTTCCTACATGTCAAGAGGAAGGGAAGAAGAACCTTGAGAAATACCTCAAATTGAGGGGAATATGTTATCTCTATGAGAAAAAGGGTCATAGAGTGACCAATTGTTATGGAGTTTAATGTCTCATATGTGTAAATCAGGGACATTACCCAAATCAATGCCCAAACATAATAATCTTACTCTAAACCAAGTAAGGACCTATTCCATGTCAATAATTAAATTGGAAGGATTTAAGTATTTATGTATTTGGATCCAAGAATTATGAAAAGTGAATTATATAAGGAGTATTAATTTTATGTTTTTTCTAAGGATTTTCAAGAATATGTTGAATAGTTATATTGGAAAAGAAAATTTATTTAAGGGTAAGATTATATTTAGAGAACATATGATTAAGGTAAATATAACCCTTGATATGTTCCTTATGTTATGATAATGATGTTTTGATAAGGATATACTAGATTGGAGTAAATAAATTGGATGATTCTATTTTCTTGAGAACTAATTATGAATTTTTAGTCAAGAGGGTTATGCTATCATCGATGATGTGTACAAATTTTTGGGACTTAAAGAATAACCCACTATGTTTGGGAATAAGGAAACATGCATGTTTTCAATGAGGATATCTGATAATTCAGGTTGTTATTTTGAATCAAGGGAATACATGATGAAGGTGTAAAAATGTTTGGAATGTGACAACCAAGAACTGCCCTATGAGATATTGGAGATAAATTCGAAGCCAATTTGGGTCACCTCTTTCTAATGTTGTAGATTTTTAGTTTTTGAAAGGATTGTAAAGTTATACATTTATGGATAGTATAAGTTATACTCCAATTTAAGTTTGTTAGATTACTGTATTATCTTGCTATATGTGGAATTTTTCATATGTGATAACCTATTCTAACACTTTTTTTGAGACAGATGGAATGACCAATCATTCTAATTATGAATCACATGATCTTCTAACACACCAGAAATGAAAAATTCAACTTCATTTCCTTGAATAAGAGATGAAGTGGAAATTTTTCAAGGCCTGAACAATGGTGAGATTGTACTTAAATCAAGTAATTAATTATTTTAATGTTCTATAACTTTTGGGAAAGGATCTTGAAAACCAAAAATGTTTTCCTAGTACTTTCTTTTTGCTATGAATCAAATAGTCCCTTAGATCATCATATTTTTATAGCTTTCAGATTGTTAAATTTATCCTAATAATATTCACTATCAATCTCCATAAGAACATGATGGTTAGTTTTCTCTTCCATATCCATGTTTTCCTACATGGAACGCTAGTATGTGTTATTTTCTGTAACCTTCATACATACCTTTCTTTATTTTAAAATAGAGGTATCCTTAATCCATTTTTTTGATGTGGGATTTCAAATAAGATATTTTGAAATATCAAACCCCATGTTTTCAATCCTGAGTTTAAATTTCAAGGATGGAATTTATTGAAGTAGGGGATAATGTAACACCCCAAGCATCCATGGTATGCTTCCTTTTTAAATAATTCAATAGCATGCGATGTACACAACACTGAGTTCAAGCACACCACGACCTATTAAACTAGCTATTTAAAAAAGTAGTTATGAATAGTATTAACCAAATTTTGAATTTTATATATCCCATATAATTTTAGCATTCATATTTTGTGTTTCTTAGATATAATATAAGGAAAAATTCAATTTTTCAGAGAAAAGAAGTATTTTTCAAAAAATGCAGTTTTTCCGTCTTTTAATAGAGAAACCATTTTAAATCCAATATTTGAAGCTTTTATATATCCAATTTTATGAAATTAAATTTTTATTTAGAATATGGAAATAAAAAATTAGTTTGGATAAAATTTTGGTACTTTTTTTATAACTTTTATATTTTGATGAATAGTGAAAAATACTAAATTTTAATTGAAAAAAACTTTTTCAATCGAAATAATTTATAGTGTTAAATTATAAATTTGAGTGGTTTTAAAGTATAATTAGATTATATTTTTATTATTTAATAAAATTTAGGTCATTTTATTTAATTGCATATTAAAATTGAACATAAACACTTGTCAATCTTTTGATAGTTTTTACTTCTTTAAAACCTCATTTTTAGTTTTGACAACAGGAATTAATTTTAAATTAATTTCTTCCAATTATGTGTTTTGAATTTAGAATTTTTTTTATATTTGGAATCAAAATTTCCAAATTGTTTACCTTTTATTTTTTGAAATTATGTATAGTAACTTCAGAAATTATTTTTATTTACCATGGTTAAAGGGTAAATCATGTAAATAAGGGTAAACAAAATAATATTATAATAGTATTAAACTATCCTAACACATTTAATAATCCTATTTTATGAGATATTTAATACCATAGTCATTATTAGGACTATTTTAGGACCACATGGGACCACTTGGGTGTGATAATGACATGTTATAAGAATTAATTTAATTTAAAGATAATTATAACATAAATATATATCTTTTACTAAATAAATTTTAATATAAGTTTATATAACTGATATATATGTCTATAAATATTCATTATAAATATTAAAATATTTCATACATCAAGGTATTTTATTTATAATTTTTATACATTAGATAAATATATTTATTTATGACGAAATTATGATGCAGTGATTACCTCATTAATGAAAGATTGAAATAAATGAAATTATAAATATTAAAATAAATGTAATGTGAAAATTTTATTTCCATAAAATAATTATCTAGATGATATTGAAATATTATATATGAGTTAATCCCTTAGTTTAAAAGGAATAATGTTTTTATGACTTTAATAAAAGTCAACTACTAAATAGTTTCAAAATTGACATAAATGAGATTTTAAAATAAATACTATTTTATTAAATGATATAAAAATCATAAAAATATAAATTTCGACCAAATAACTTGTATAGTGTTAAAAATTTCATAATTTATCAACTTTATGTTCTCTTGGCATTTTATAGTAATGATATTAACTATGTAGTATTAAAATAAAAGAGGACATGGTAAGAGTTAACTTATTTTACAAAGGGTTAAATCTAAATGATAAGGTTAATTTTATAACCTAAACATGTATAAAACCTATTGGTTGAGATTAGTTAGACCTATAATCATCTTATACTACAAATAAATCAATATAGAGATATTATAAACCGAAAATATTTTTATAATAAATTACTATTTCAAGATTTTTCCTAAAGTGCCCCTTACCTCTCTTATAAAAGGGAACATCCTTTTCTCTTTAACTCACACCTATAAAACCTTTTGGTTCGTCCCAAAACTAACCATTTATAATCCCAAACTCTCTAAATTCATCTAAGAGTCCTAGAATTGGGAATATATCCATCATAAGGATCCATTTTTTTCAAATCAAAAGCAAACACCCGAAGAAGAGGTAATCGTTTTCTCCCTTCTTTCAAAGTTCTTTTCTTCTTATACTTCTTCTTTCTATATTGTTTCCATACCAAATAAATAAATATAGTATAATACATATAATTAGATATTAATAAAATAATGGGATAACTATATTCATCATTTTATCAATTCTACAAATAATAATATCACTATACGTGCGTACGTACGACTTTCCCTCTCCACGTTGTAGTGTAATTTGTTATTCCATATTACTTTATTTGGATGGGTATAATGATGATTATAATAGACATAAATAATGAATATGTCATGATTATGATTATTTAAAATTAATATACCATCTAGTTCCATATCATTTAATCATAAAAGAAATGATATCATCGCTCGTGCGTACGTACGACCTACCGTCTCCACGACACGATAAAATTCATTCTCCACTTTAACCATCCAAGAATGATTATAAAAAATATATTATTAATAATTATGAAATATATTACATAATAATTCTATTGGAATTATATATATATATATATATTTACATATATTTCATTCACTTACTTCCATACAATACGATAAGAAAACGAAAACAACGTTCATGCGTATGTACGACCTACCGTCTCCATGAACGGTGTATTCCATTATATATATATATATCTATTATACATATTTATATTATGAATATATATGATATAAAAATCGTATTAAATGTTCTGGATGTAAGTAAATCATGATATATGTAATATGATCAAGAATAACAAGTCAAAAAACGTACGATAAACAAAGCGATATTACCCAAAATGTTGCATTAAATTGGAATTGTTAATAAATGGGTAATATAAATTTATTAAATAATCATATATGATATCATAAATATTATTATGATTCTGATATAAGTTAATAATATGTTTAAAAACATTATATATGTGTTTCAAACATGTACAAAGAGTATCAGATCTAAGGTAAGGGTTAATTCCTCAATCTCATTATTATCTGAGATTGTTTATGTGTAAGTATTTATTGAGAAATATTTATCATCCATGTCCATGTTTCATAAAAATGTTTTTAGAAGGAATATTTTAAGGTTTTATGGAAGGGTATCTTTATCTAGATCATCATTTTAAATGCTTTAAATATTTATTTTTCTAAATCTATTTAATTAATGTCCATGTTTTCAAAATGATTTTAAGGATTTATTTATATGGACATGATTGTTTTAAAATGTTAATTTTTTTTCAAAAGTTTAAAAGTGGTATGGGAAACTTTGATTCAAAAATATCTTTTAAATGACTTCCTTTTTAAACTGTGTGACTTTTAAATGATTTCATGAAAAAGGGATATTTATCTCAAAGAGTTTTACTGATCATTTTCAACTATGTCAACATCCTTTACTGGATATTATTCTTGATTGAGGTTGATTTATTATAATAAAATCTTCCATATTGTATTTAATGAGTTATGATATGTTTGAATATGTATGTTATATTTTTTATACCATTCGTGGTTTATGGTTAAAGTATTGACATTTCATATTCTAGTTTTAATACGAAATATTATATTATGTTTCACCCTTTTAATATAAGGAAGGAATTGGAATTAGTAAGTGACGGGAATGTCCTTCTACTTCCTCTCGATGTCTCGATAGGTCTCATGAGACAAACTAGT
Source organism: Viscum album (assembly GCA_963277665.1). Lineage (NCBI taxonomy): Eukaryota > Viridiplantae > Streptophyta > Magnoliopsida > Santalales > Viscaceae > Viscum > Viscum album. The sequence continues at coordinate 75,058,160 of OY728122.1, read as the reverse complement.
GTCTTAGAACAAGGCCTTGACAGAATATTTTTGAATGGTCTTGGCACGAGGCCTTAACGTAGTAGTTATTATGTCTGACATTATGCATTACATCATTATGAAATTAGTTATTACATGTGATTATTCAACTAGTAGAATATCCATGTGAATGTTTATATGGTAATTTTTGATTTATTTTTTCCATATTATGTTTAATTTTATGTTTAAAAAGATTCTATTTTTATTATTCATCTTTCTTTAAAATTTTATAGCTTCTGCTGAATTATTTACCCTTACTAAGCATCTGAGCTCACCCCTTTTTATGTTTTATTTTCCTAGGATGCCAAGAAGTTTTTTTTATGATTGATATGCAGGGTTATGCTAGGGGAATAATGGTATTCTCAAAGGATTATCTATTCTATGTTTTATATTATAAATTGTAATTTAAATTTCATGTATTTAATTTGTTTTCCAATACTGCTAAACTAATCGATCTTTAGGGACTTGATTCCTTGTAATCAGGCCAATATATTAAAATAATGCACCAACTCCAGGCTTCTGGGGTCGGGGAATTATAGATTTTTATTATATTATGTATAATTATGTGTATTTATAGTGTATATACATATTATATCCACTCTATTATGTCTCACTTGAATTATATGATATTTGTAAGGGGATTTAATTTTTAAATCCTCTTTTTAAATTTTATTTTAAAAAATTCAAAAGTAATGTTTTTATGAAATTATTCATGTTGTATGATTATGTTCTAGTTCTTGGGAATTGTTTATGATGAAGGGTGGGACCTATATATCCCTCCAATGCATTAGGTATGTGTATTTTGGAGGTTGGGCATATGGTTACTCCAAGTGTAACTGTGATGGTTACACAAATTGTAAGGTAATCGTGAGAGTTACAAATTATATGGTACCAGAGAGGGTTACAAGATTATATAAGTAATTACACAATATAACTCTATGGCTCTATTTATGTTCTATATGTTTTTTGAAAATCTCATAGAAATATCCAGTTTCATAAATTAAGTTTAAGTGGATAACAAGTATGTCTTTTTGAAAATGATTTCATACATTACAAGTATTCATGGACAATGAGTTCTTTACTTCTTTTTAAATCCCTTACTGAGCTTTTTGTAATCATCCCAAGTTTGTAAATGATTTTCATAGGTTATAAGGATTTTTAATACCAAGAAGGAATCCTAGTTAAATGTTATGAAGATTTGTCAAAGAAATCATGTTTATTTGAAAAGTTTTATATTTTTGAAGAAACAAATACTATTTTTATGGTATCCACTCTGTATTAATGTGGAATGTTAGAAATTTATTATGTACCAATCCTATGAATATCTAAACTTGAAATTATCCTCAATGTGAAAGAGAGTGAGTTCTTGAATAAATTCAAGATTAGGTAATGTAATAAGGTCGGGTCCATCAGACTCCAAATAACTTACTGATCACAATTGTAGATGACCGTTTTTTGAAATTCAAAACATATAAGTGAAAAAATTGTGTTTAAAGTCTAGTTATAAATTTATACTTAAAAAAAGTTTCATGCAGTTCAATTTATTTTTTAAAACCTTGGGGTTTCACATTATCCACACCATTTGGAAATTGATCCCTCATAATTTTATTTACTTATGAAACAAGTGAGGGTACTTTTACCTCATTGCATTTTCAGATTCCCATGTATCTTCTTCAACCATGTGGTTTCTATACAAAACCTTTACCTAGTGGATTACCTTATTACACAATACCCATTTCTTTTGATCAAGAATTTGAACTGGTTTCTCTTCATAATAAAGGTTCTCTTTCAGCTGAACTGCTTCTAGGCTCAAGACATGAGATAAATCTGGCACATAATTTCTCAACATTGAAAAATGAAAAACATTGTGTACCGGTGAAAAACTTGGAGGCAAAGATAGTCGATAGGAAACTGGTCCAACTTCCTCCATAATTTCATAAGGTATAATGAACCACGGAATTATATTTCCTTTCTTACCAAATCGCATGACACTTTTCCATGGTGCGATTCTAAGAAAAATATAATCACCAACCTTAAAAGAAAAGTCTTTCCTCATATTGTATGCATAACATTTATGCCTGCTCTGAGCTATCCGCAAGTGTTTCTGGATCATATTCACTTTCTTAGACACTTCCTCTACTAATTTTAGTCCCATCAACTTCATTTCCCCGAATTCATCCCAAAAAGCTAGTGTTTTACAATGCTTCCTATATAATGCCTCAAAAGGTTCGATATGTATACTGGAATGGAAAATGTTATTATAAGAAAACTAAACTAAATAATGATACTGATCCCAACTTCCAAAGTATTCTATTGAACAAGCTCAAAGCATATCCTAAAAATTCTAAATTTTTTATTCTGACAGTCCATCTTATTGAGGATGAAAAGTTGTACTGAAATTTAATTCTATGCCCAATGACTTCTGAAGGCCCTTTCAAAAGTTAGAAGTGAACCTTAGATCCTATTTAGATATAATAGAAAGAGGAACTCCATGTAACTTGAAAATAACTTTGAGGTACAATCGAGAAATTTGATCCAAATACATTGTATCTCTAATAGAAAGAAAATGTGCATATTTGGTTAGATAATCAAAAACAACCCAAATTGCATTGTTACCTCAAGAAGTTTATGGTAGTCCCAACACAAAGTCCATGGATACATTCTCCCATTTCCACTCTAGAACTAACAGTGGTTGAAGAATCCCCTTCGGTAACTGCTACACTTCTTTAACCTGCTGACATGTCAAACATTTCATGGTAAAATCAGTAATATCTCTTTTCATTCCATCCCACCAATAATACTCTTGAAGGTCTCTTTACATATTAGTACTCCTAGGATGAACTGAAAATGGAGAACTATGAGCTTCACACAAAAAATATTTATTCAACTGGGAATCACAAGGAACACACAACCTTTTTCCAAATCATTAAACACAATCTCCTTCAAGGTTAAATTCTAGAAACTTAACCATTTTAACCAATTCTACCTTTTTCTGTAGCTCATGGTCTTCCTTATGCACTTTCTTAATTCTGTCTGATAATGATGAATGTGCTAAAACCTGAAATAAAACAATGGTATTTCTTGTACCAATAACTTCTAAGCCAAAATTCATCAAATCATTAATCAAGGGATCATGTTCAAAATGTAACATGGTTAGTGATGCATGATGTTTTTAACTCAAGGAATCTACTGATTTGTTGGATTTTCCTGGATGGTAACTGATCATGCAATCATAATCCTCTATCAGTTCAAGCCACATTCTCTACCTCATGTTTAATTCCTTCTGAGTGAATATATATTTCATAATTTTATGGTTAGTATATATTTGACATTTGACACCATATAAATTATGCCTCAAAATTTTCAAAGAAAAAACCATAGCTACCAATTCCAAATCATGTGTGGGATAATTTAACTCACGAGGTTATATTTGTCTTAAAGAAATATTAATTACCTTATCATTATGCCTCAGAACAAAACCAAGTCCCTTCAATGAAGCATCACTGTAGATGATAAACTCACCATTTCGGGAAGGCAATGCAAAAATTGGAGCATTCACCAATCTCTTCTTTAGTTACTGAAACAAATGTCACATTGTTCTATCCAAATAAATTTAACCCCTTTTCTCATTAACTTAATTATAAGGCTAGATAACCATGAAGAGTTTTTGGCAACCATTGGTAATAACCCGCTAATCCAATAAAACTACGAATCTCTGTAACATTTTTGGGTCTTTTCCATTCATCAACTACTTTTGTTTTGGTAGGATTGACTTTTATTCCATCCTTATTTATAATTATCCCAAGAAAAGAAATCTGTTACAATAAAAAATCCCACTTGTGTAATTTTCCATATAGTTTCTTTTCCTTTAAGGTTTGAAAAACAACCATTAGATGTTTTTATTACTCCTATTTACTCTTAGAAAATACCAAAATCTCATCAATAAACAAAACCAAAAACTTATCCAAGAACTCATGAAATATTATATTCATAAGATTCATAAATATAGTAGGTTCATTAGTTAACCAAATGGCATAACAACAAATTCATAATGTCCATATCTAGTACAAAAAGCTGTTTTCAGGATGTCATCCTCCTTCACCTTCAGCTGATGGTACCCAGATCTCAAGTCAATATTTGAAAAGTATTGAGCTCCCTGGAGCTGATCAAACAAGTCATAAATGTGAGGAAAATAATACTTGTTTTTAATAGTGATGTTATTAAAGGCTTTATAATCAATCCAAAGTCTCAAGGAACCATCTTTCTTTTTAATAAACAAAATAGAAGCACCCCATGGTGAAGTGTTATGATGAATGAAGCCTTTATTAAGAAACTCCTGCAACTTATTTTTCAATTCAATAAGATCCATTTGAGCCATTCGATATGGGGGTTTTTAAATTGGCTTAGCACGAAGAACTAATTCAATTTTTAATTTGACTTCAAAATCAGGTGTTAAATCGGGTAACTCATCAGGAAAAACATCAAGGTATTTATTTACCACCATCACATCATTAATCTGAACAGTTCCCTTGTTTTCAACAATATGGGAAAGGTAACTTTCATTTACATCTTTTAATAGTTTATATTATTCCTGATATGTTATCAATTGTATGGGTTAATTATTGTATACAAAATGAAACTCTTTATGAAAAATAACTTCTTTATATCTATAATCAATCTTAGCCTGATAAACAGAAAGTTAATCCATTCTCAGAATGACATCAAACTCTACTAAGGAAAAAACTATAGGGTTTTCTGGTAAAGTCTTTCCAAAAACCACAATAGAAATATTCTTATAATTCCACTTTTCTATAATATTTCCCCTGGTGTTTTAACAATAAGTTCTAGTCTCATTTTTTGAGGTGATATTTACATTTTACCATAAAATTCCTCAGAAATAAACGAATGTGTAGACCCCGTATCGAACAAAACTTTAGAAAAATCTGAGTAAACAAACAAGGTACCTAATACCACATCATTGGATAGACTGACTTCTACTGACATAGTTACAAAAGATATCACTACACCATTCTGCTTATAGTCTAGCTTCCTTGTATCATTCAGATCTCTCTTTGTGCAGACATTTGCATAATGACTCATCCCTCCACATTTAAAACACTTAATAGTTTTCTTATCATGATTAGTCTTAGGATCATTTTCATTATAATGTTGGGCCATATGTCTAAACTTACCACATTGAAAACACTTCCTAGTTTTGTTAAGGCATTCCCCAGGGTTCTTGTTGCCACAATTTTCACAAACTGGAAACTGGATTTTCTTACCATTAGATTTCTTTGATTGATTCTTACCCATCGCTTTCCATTTTGACATATCTTCTCATTGTCTTCAAAGTGCATGTGATAATAAAAAAAATCCATCTCTACCCTCTTATCACATTGGAAAAGTTTCTTATAACTTTTTAATTTACTAGAGGCCAATGTCCTTCGATACCTTGGCTTTAATCCTAAGTAAAAGCAGTTGATTTTGCTATTAAGATCCAGAATAAGATTTAGATAATACCTCACTAGGTGGGAGAAGTTTTCTTTATTCACAGCCACTAAATATTCCTCCTTTTTCTTCAATTCAAGTAATTTCTTATCCATCCTAAATCACACCGCCTTAGGAAACTATTTTTCAATGAAAATAATTTTAAATTCATACCACTCTAAGGAATCAATCTCCTCTCTGTACCTGATATTTTTGACCATTGAACACTAATAATCACCTAATCCTTCAAAATGATAAATAGAAAGACTTAACTTTTTATTATCTAAATAGGTCATAACATCAAATATATTTTCAAGAGCCTTAATCAATCCTTCAACTGCTACCAGTTCAGAAGATCCATTGAAAGCAAGAGGGTGTTGTCTCATAAAATGTTCCACTATCTTCATGTTCTATTGTTGTAACTCTAGTTGTTCTCTTTCATGGATTAAAATACGATTTATTTACTATATTATTCGATTCATTACTGTCACAAACTACTTGGTTCCAATCCCTACCATTCCAGGCTCCAGATTCGGAAGGATATCATTTTTTTGATGCCTCTCCTCTTCGACTTCCCTGTTTCTTCTACGGAAAACCATTTTAAACAAACATATCTTAGTTGAAGAAACATGGTAATCCTTAAATTCTATAACATTTAAAATTAATCATAGAGTAAAAATAATTTATGGTATTCTATTAACATCATCCTAATCCCTATAGCTATTTAAACCATCCTCTGATACAAACTATAAGGACCTGACCTTAATACATTACATAATCTTAAATTTAGTCAAGAACTCACTTCCTTTCACATTGAGGATATTTTAAAGTTTATATCTTTATAATATTAGTACATAATACATTCATAACATTCCACATCAATATAAAGTGTATAACATAAAAAGAGTAATCATTTCTTCCAAAATATAAAACTTTTCAAATAAAACCTGATTTCTTTGAAAAATATTCATAACCATTAATTTGGATTAGTTATTTATATTAAACATTATTATAACCTATGAAAATCATTTATAAACTTGGAATGAGTAGAAAAATCTTAGCAAGGGATATAAAAATAAGTAAAGAACTCATTAGTCTATGAATACTTGCAACGTATGAAATCATTTTCAAAAAGACATACTTGTTACCCATATAAACTTTGTAAAACTTGATATTTCCATGAGATTTCCACAAAACATATAGAAAATAAATAGAACCATAACGGTATCTTGGGGAGTTACTTACATAATCGTGTAACCCTCTTGGATACCTTATAATTTGTAACCCTCAAAACTACCTTACAATTTGTATAACCATCACAGTTACATTTGGAGTAACCATACAGACAACATCCAACTTAAGCATACCCAATTAATTTGAGGGAGATATAGGTACCAATATTAATCATAAAAAATTCCCAATAACTAGAAAATGATCATAAAAAATGAATAATTTCATAAAAAAATTTCTTTTGAATTTTATAAAATAGAAATTTGAAAGAGGATTTAAAAAGAAAATCCCCTTAAAAATATCATATAATTCAAGTGATACTTAATAGAGTGGGTGGAATATGTATATAAACTATAAATACACATAATTAAACATAATATAAACAAAATATATCACACAAACACTTTTAATACCACATAAATTACGAAGTAAAAGGTTAACCCAAAGAATAGAAATTGGGTTATGTGTTAGTTAAAAATTGTTTAAAACTCCTGTATAATGGTCAAAAGAGTGTTATTAATATCTTAAAGAAAAATATTCATGTTTATAATACCTTATATAATCATTTTATTACATAATTTATCCTTTTAATTATTAGTATTTTGTTCCTTCAATTGTTTTGGGTGCGCTCTTTACAAGATTTCCATGATTGGTTCATGATGGATATTCTTGTCGAATGGAAGTGAAACTCCATAATTGGAATGGAATGGTATTTACATATTTCCAGTACCATAATTTATACCATTTATCATTTTTAATTCTAACATTAGGATGATTCATAAGTTAAACATTATGGATATTTGTTTAGGTCATTTTGGAAATTCTTCGATCGCAATGAACTCATTTCGATTTATAAATTAATAAAATTTGTACAAAATGATTCCGTAAAATTATATAAGATATAATACATAAATTATAATATGGTTCAACCATAAAAATGGTTTCATGACTAGTATTTAAGGAAGTAAAAGAAATTAAAATCACATCATCCACAATGTTAGTAAATCGACACATCACAGACGGTGTTTTAATTTCTTGAATAAGTGGGAGAGGAGAAGAAGTATAATGGAAAATATTTGATAAACACGATGAAAAAATATGTAATATAATTGATCATTAATTACTCTTGGATAAATTTACGTGATGATAGAATAATAATATAAAATAAAATAAAAATAATAGAAAGAAAACAAAAGAGGATGTTTACCTCTTGATATCTTCTCCTTGAGATCTTTCTAAATCCCCTTGGTTTTAGCCTTTTAGAGAGACGAGAAGGTCTTGGACATGGGGAAGGGTCATGTTAGGAGTATTGGGAATAACTTAGGAAATTATAAAGTCTTTATAGGTGTGGTAAGAATAGGGGAATGAGGGTAGTATTTACAGTGGAGTTGAGGAGAGATTTTACATTATTTTAATAATTATTTTAAGATTTTTTCTCAAGACTATGAATAATCGGGATTCATGTGACCCAAAATAGTAATAATTTCATGTGAGTTCAAACCAAGTGGGTTTATAAAAACCTTGAACCACCTATGATTCAGTAAATCAAGCATTTAACAGTTATCACAATTTATCATATTTTACTATTCATAAAAAATTCTAGAATTTCAAAAAAATCCCAAAAATTCACCCTAATAATTTTTCAATGTATAGAGTTAAAAAATAAACTCCATTTTTGGAAAATAATTTTCAAAATATTATTAATTTATTTTTTTAAATAAAATAATAATTTATTCAAAAATAACAATTTTAATTCTATAACTCATTTACCAACTTGAAAAATTAATCAAGATGTCATTATCTTAAAGCCTTAAGAAAATAAAATAATAATACAATTTAATATTCATTAGGGTCATATTACTATCGTAATTACACTTGTAGTAACCATACGGCTGACCTCCAACTTACACATACCCAATGCATTCGACGGGGATATATATCCCACCCTTCATCATAAATAATACCCAAGAACAAGAACATAATCATACAACATGAATAATTTCATAAAAACATTTCTTTTGAATTTTTTAAAATAGAATTTTAAAAGAGGATTTAAAAAGAAAAAACCCTTAAAAATATCATATAATTCAAGTGAGACTTAATAGAGTTGATAAAATATGTATATACACTACAAATACACATAATTCAACATAATATTAATAAAATCCATCACACAAACAATTTTAATACCACATAAATAACGAAGTAAAAGGTTAACCTAAAGAATGGAAATCAGGTTAAGAATTCCCTTACCTCAGGTTTATCTTACTTCAAACTTGTTTAAAACTCTTGTATAATGGTTAAAATAGTGTTATTAATATCTTAAAGAATAATATTAATATTTATAATATCTTATATGATCATTTCATTCCATCATTTCTCCCTTTAATTGTTAGTATTTTGTTCCTTCCATTGTTTTGGGTGCGTTCTTTACACGATTTCCATGATCGGTTCATGATGGATATTCTTTTCGATAGGAAGTGGAACGCAAAAATTGAAATGGAATGGTATTTAGATATTTCCAGTACCATAAATTATACAATTTATCATTTTTAATTCTAACATGGGGAATATTCATAAGTTAAAACATTATTGATATTTGATTAGGTCATTTTGGAGATTCTTCGATCGTAATAAACTCATTTCATTTCATAAATTGATAACATGTGTGAAAAATGATTCCATAACCTTATATAAGATATAGTAAAAAAATTATAATATGGTTCAACCATAAAATTGGTTTCTTGAATAGTCATGAAGGAAGTAAAAGAAATTGAAATCGCATTATCCACGATGTCGGTAAATTGACACATCATGGATGGTGTTTTAATTTCTTGAATAAGTGAGAGAAGATAAGAAGTATAATGGTTAATATTCCCTAAACATGATGACATACAGAATATGTAAGATATTGGATCATTCAATCCTCTTAGATAAGGTGAGGATAGGAAATAAGAAGAAAAGAAAAGAAAATGAAAAGAAAATAAAGAAAACAAATGGGGATATTTACCACTTGGTCTCTTCTCCTTGAGATCCTTCTTAAGGCCCTTGGTTTTGGTCTTTTGGTGAGAAAAATAGGTCTTGGATGTGGGTAATGGTATTGGGAGGAGAATTGGGCAGAACTTAGGTAAGGATCAAGGCTTGAGAGGTGTGGGAGGAAGAGGGGAATGGGGGTGCTATTTATAGTGGAGGAGAGGAGGGATTTTGTTTAATCATTATTTTTAATTTTTTTCTCAAGGTTATAAATAGTTGTGATTTATGTGACCCAAAATAGTAATAATTTGATTAAAGTATGAACCAATTGAGATTACATAATCCTTGCATCACCTATGATGAAATAAATCAAGTATTTAGCATTTATAGTATTTTACCATTCATCAAATGTTATGAGAAACATGTCTGATGTGATGAGAGGGTAGAGATGGAGCTTGCTGATGAACACATGCATTTCAAAAATGAGGAGATGAAGATGTACCTATGGAAAGTGATGGGTAAGAATTAATCAAATAAATCTGATGGTATGAAAATCTAGTTTCTAGTTTGTGAAAAGTGTGGAAACAAGCACCCTGGGGAATACCTTACCAAACCTGGGAAGTGTTTTTGATGTGGTAAGATTGAACATATGGATCAATATTATAATGAAAATTATGCTAAGACTAATAATGATAAGAAAACTATTAAGTGTTTTAAATTTGGAGAGATGGTTCATTATGAAAATTCCTACCCAAAGAGAGATCCGAATGATGCAAAGAGGCTAGACTATAAAAAGAAAGGTGTAGTGAGATCCTTTGAAACTACGTCAGCGGGAGTCAGGCCATCAAATGAAGTTTTATTAGTTACCTTGTTTGGTTACTCAGATTTTTCTAGAGTTTTGTTCGATAGGGGGACTACACATTCCTTTATTTTTGAGGAATTTTCTAGTAAATTGGAAATATCACCTCAAAAAATGAGACCAGAACTTATTGTTAAAACACCAGGGGAAATAATATAGAAAATAGGAATTATATGAATATTTATATTGTTGTCTATAGAAATAATTTACTTGAAAACCTTTTTGTTTTTCCCTTATTAGAGTCTGATATCATTATAGGAATGGATTGGATTTCTATTCATCATACTAAGATTGACTATAGATCTAAAGAAGTTATTTTTGAGAAAGTGTTTCAATTTTTATACAATAACAAACCAATACAATTGATAACATCTCAGGAAGCTGAGAAACTATTGAAAGATATAAATGAAAGTTACCGTGCCCATATTTTTGAAAATAATAGAACTATTCAAATTAATGATGTGCCAGTGGTAAATAAATACCTTGATGTTTTTCCTTAGAAGTTACTTACTGTCATACCCGATCAGTAATTAAAATTCACAATTGAATTAGTTCCTAATGATAAGAAAATTTCAAAACCCTCATATCAAATAGTTCAAATGAAACTTATTGAATTGAAAAATCAGTTGCAGGAGTTACATGATAAAGGCTTCATTCATCCTAGAACTTCACCATTGAGTGCTCATATTTTGTTCGTTAAAAAGAAATATGGTTCTATGAGACTTTGTATTGATAATAGAGCCTTGAATACCATCACTATTAAAAACAAGTATCCCTTTACTCACATTGATGACTTGTTTGATCAGTTCCAGGGAGCTCAGGACTTTTTAAAGACTGACTTGAGATCCGAGTACCATTTGCTAAAGGTGAAGGAGGATGACATCTGAGAAACAACTTTCCATTCTAGATATGGTCATTATGAATTTGTTTTTTTTCGTTTGGGTTAACTAATGAACCTTCTTTTTTTATGAATCTTTTGAATATAATATTTCATGATTTCATGGATAAGTTTGTGGTTGTGTTTATTGATGACATTATAGGATTTTATATGAGCAAAGAGGAGCATGAAAAACATCTAAGGGTTTTTTTTCAAACCTTAAAGGAAAATAAACTGTATATAAAATTATGCAAGTGTGATTTTTGGTTACAATAGATTTCTTTTCAAAGGTACATTGTAAATAAGTACAGAATAATAGTTTATCCTACCAAAAAAAGTGGTTGATGAATGGAGAAGACCCAAAAATTTTATAAAGATTCATAGTTTTATTGGATTAATAGGTTATTACCGACAACTTGTTAAAAACATTGCATAGTTATCTATCCCAATTACTAAGTTAACATGAAAAGGGGTTAAATTTATTTGGATAGAAGAATGTGATGTTTGTTTTCAGGAACTGAAGAATAGATTGGTGATTTCTAAAGTTTTGGCCTTGCCTTCCCGAAATGGTGAGTTTTTCATCTACAATGATTCTTCATTGAAGGGAATTGGTTGTGTTTTGATACAGAATGATCAGGTAATTGTTTATGCTTCAATAAAACTAAAACCTCATGAGTTAAATTATCCCACACATGATTTGGAATTGGCAGTTGTGGTTTTTTCTTTGAAAATTTGGAGGCATAATTTATTTGGATCCAAATGTCAAATGTATACTGACCATAAAATTCTGAAGTATATATTCAATAAGAAGGAATTAAAGACGAGGAAGAGAAAATGGCTTGAGATGATAAAGGATTATGATTGCATGATCAATTACCATCCTGTAAAATCAATCAAACTAGAAGATGCCTTGAGAAGAAAACATCATGCATCATTAACCATGTTAGTTTTGGAACATTATCCATTGATTAATGATTTGATGAATTTTGGATTAGAAGTTTTTGGTTCAAGAAATACCTCGATTTTTTTTAGGTTTTAGTGCAGTCATCTTTATCAGACAGAATTAAGACAGCCCAGAAGGAAGACTATGAGCTACAGAAAAAGGTAGAATTAGTTAAAATGGGTAAGTTTATGGAATTTAACCTTGATAAATATTGTGTTTTAAGATTTGGAAAATGGTTGTGTGTGACTTATGATTCCCTATTGAAGAAATATTTGTTGTGAGAAGCTCATGGTTCTCCATTTTCAGTTAATCCTGGTAGTACTAAGATGTACATAGACTTTAAGGAGTATTATTGGTGGAGTGGAATGAAAAGAGATATTGCTGATTTTACTATGAAATATTTGACATGTCAGTAGGTTAAACTAGAGAGAAAGTTACCAAAGGGGATGCTTCAGCCACTGCCAGTGCCAGAGTGGAAATAGGAGAATGAATCTATGGATTTTTTTGTGGGACTAATAAAGAATTCTCAAGGTAAAAACTTGATTTGTGTTATTATTGATCATATGACAAAATCTGCACATTTTCTTTCAATTAAAGATACAATGTATTTGGATTGGTTTTCTCAAATTTACCACAAAAATATTTTTAGGTTACATAGAGTTACTATTTCCATTTTATCTGATCAAGATCCCAAGTTCACTTCTAACTTTTGGAAGGTCTTTCAAAAGTCGTTGGATACAAAATTAAATTTCAATACAACTTTTCATCCTCAATCAGATGAGAAGTCAGAATGAACGATTCTGAATTTTGAAGATATGATTTAATATTTATCAATGGAATACCAGGGAAGTTGGGATAAATATATTTCTATAGTTGAGTTTTCTTATAATAACAGTTTTCATTCCAATATATATATGGAACCTTTAGAGGCATTGCATGGGAAGCGGTGTAGAAGTCTAGATTTTTGGGGTGAAGTTAGGGAAAAGAAGTTTATGGGACCAAAATTAGTAGAGGAAGTGGTTGAGAAAGTAAATATGATCCAGAAACACATGAGGAAATATTAGAGAAGGCATAAAAATGATGCATACAAGAGGAGGAAAGGCTTTTCTTTTGAGGTAGGTGATCATATTTTTCTTAGAATCCCACCCTGTAAAAGTGTTTCCTCCCACACCTCTCAAGCCTTGAGCATTGAATAAGTTCTACCCAATACTCCTCCAAAAACCCTTACCCACATCCCAAACCTGCTGGTCACACCAAAATTCCAAACCCAAGGGCCTTAAGAAGGATCTCAAGGAGAAGAGATCAAGAGGTAAACATCCTGTTTTGTTTTCTTTATTTTATTTTCATTTTCTTTTCTATTATTCTTCTTTCCTCACCTCCCCTTATCCACGAGGCATGAATGATCTAGTATCTTACATTTTCTTTATTTTATCATGTTTATGGAAGATTCTCCATTATAATTCTTCTCCTCTCCCACTTATTCAAGAAATTAAAACATTGTCCATGATGTGTCTATTTACCGACATCGTGGATGATGTGATTTCAATTTCTATTAATTTATTCAATACTGTTCGCGAAACCATTTTTATGGTTGAAACATATTATAATTTATGAATTATATCTTATATAAGGCATTAGAATCATTTTGTACATTTGTTATTAATTTATGAAATGAAATGAGTTCATTATGATCGAAGAATCACAAAAATGACCTAAACAAATATCAATAATGTTTGAACTTATGAATCATCCTCATGTCAGAATTCAAAATGATAAATGGTGTAATTTATGGTATTGGAAATATGTAAATACAATTCTATTCTAATTTTTGAGTTTCTTTATAGTATACAGATGGAACCTTTCCAGGCATTATATGGGAATCAGTGTAGAACTCTAATTTTTTGGGATGAAGACTGAGAAAGGAAGTTGATGGGACAAAAATTAATAGAGGAAGTGGCTGAGAAAGTGAAGTTGATCCGACAACACATGAGGACAGATCCGAGTAGGCATAAAATTTATGGAGATAACAAAAGGAAAGACTTTTCTTTTGAGATAGGTGATCATATTTTTCTTAGAATCTCACCATGGAAAAGTGTTATGAAATTTGGTAAGAAAGGAAAGCTAAGTCCATGGTTCATTGGACCTTATGAAATTATAGTGAATGTTGGACCAGTCACTTACCGATTATCTTTTCCTCAGAGTGTATCTCAGGTACATAATGTTTTTCATGTTTTGATGTTGAGAAAGTATATCCCAAATTCATCTAATGTCTTGATCCCAAAAGTAATTCAGCTGGAAGAGATCCTTTATTATGAAGATAAACCAGTTCAGATTATTGATCAAAGAGAATAGGTATTGTGAAATAAGTTAATCCACAAGGTAAAGGTTTTGTGGAGAAACCACATGATTTAAGAAGAAACATGGGAATCTGAAAATGCTATGAGGGAAAAGTACCCTCACTTGTTTAAGAACTAAATAAAATTGAAAGGGTATAATTTCTAGATGGTGGGGATAATTTAACACCCCAAGGTTTTAAAAAATAAATTGAAATTCACGAAACTTTATTTTAAGTAGATATCAATAACTAACCTTTAAACATAATTTTTCAGCTTCTATGTTTTGAATTTCAAAAAACAGTCAT
This sequence comes from Viscum album, assembly GCA_963277665.1. Lineage (NCBI taxonomy): Eukaryota > Viridiplantae > Streptophyta > Magnoliopsida > Santalales > Viscaceae > Viscum > Viscum album. The sequence continues at coordinate 75,043,132 of OY728122.1, read as the reverse complement.
CTACAATTGTGATCAGTAAGTTATTTAGAGTCTGATGGAACCAACTTATTTTTTGGTGAATATTAACATACCCTTATGAATAGTAATATGAACCTAATGAATAAAAAACTATAATATTATTTTATTTTATTAAGGTTTTAAGATAATCCCATCTTGATTAATTTTTCAAGTAGTTAAAAAATGAGTTATAGATTTAAAATTGTTATTTTTGAATAAATTATGATTTTATTTAAAAATTAAATTAAAAATATTTAGAAAATTATTTTCCAAAACTGGAGTTCATTTTTGAATTATACACTTCAAAAAATGGTTAGGGTGAATTTTTGGGATTTTTCTGAAATTCTTGAATTTTCTATGAATAGTAAAATACGATAAATTACGAAAAATGCTAAATACTTGATTTACTGAACCATAGGTGATGCAAGGATGATGTAAGACCACTTGGTTAGAAATCACATTTAATTATTACTATTTGGGGTTACTTGAATCAATACTATTCATAGTCTTGAGAAAAAATATGAAAATAATGATTAAAATAATGTAAAATCCCTCATGTCCTCCACTAAAAATTCCACCCTCATTCCTCTCTTCCTCCCACACCTCTAAATCCTTGATCCTTGCCTATGTTCTACCCAATACTCCTCCCAAGAACCTTCTTCACTTCCAAGCCCTACTGGTCTCACCAAAAGGCCAAAACCAAGGGCCTTAAGAAGGACCTCAAGGAGAAGAGATCAAGAGGTAAACATCCTCTTTTGTTTTCTTTATTTTCTTTTCATTTTATTTTATTTTCTTTTTCTTTCCTAACCTCCCCTTATCCAAGAATAATGAATGATTAAATATCTTATATATTCTGTATTTTATCATGTTTATGTAATATTCACCATTATACTTCTTCTCCTCTCCCACTTATTCAAGAAATTAAAACACCGTCTGTGATGTGATGATTTATGGACATTGTGGACGATGTGGTTTCAATTTATTTTACTTCCTTCAAGACTGGTCATGAAACCATTTTTATTGTTGAAACCGATTATAATTTATAATTTATATCTTATATAAGGTTTTTGAATCATTTTTACACATGTTTTAAATTTATGAAATGAAATGATTTCATTATGATCGAAGAATATCCAAAATGACCTAAACAAATATCAATAATGTTTTAACTTATGAATCATCCTAATTTAAGAATTAAAAATGATAAATATCATAATTTATGGTACTATAAATATTTAAATACAATTCCATCACGATTCTGGAGTTTCACTTCCAATCGACAAGAATATCCATCATGAACCGATCATGGAAATCATGTAAATAAAGCACCCAAAACAATGGAAGAAACAAAATACTACCAATTAAAAGGAGAAATTATGTACTGAAATGATCATATATGGTATTATAAACATGAATATGTTTCTTTAAGATATTAATAACTCTCTTTTAACCATTATATAGGATGTTTAAACAAGTTTTAAGTAAGAAAAACCTCAGGCAAGGGAATTCTTAACCCAATTTCCATTCTTTGGGTTAACCTTTTACTTCGTTATTTATGTGGTATTAAAATTGTTTGTGTGAAATATATTGTTTATATTATGTTTAATTATGTGTATTTATAGTGTATATACATATTCTATCCACTCTATTATTTCTCATTTGAATTATGTGATATTTTTAAGGTGATTTTCTTTTTTAAACCCTCTTTTAAAATTCTATTTTACAAAATTCAAAAGCAATGTTTTTATGAAGTTATTTATGTTGTATGATTATTTTATGGTTCTTGGAAATTTTTTATGATGAAGGGTGGTACATTTATCTCCCTAAAATGTATTGGGTATGTGTAATTTGGAGGTCAGACATATGGTTACTCCAAATGTAATTACGATGGTTACACAAATTGTAAGGTAGTCGTGAGGGTAACAAATTATAAGTTAGCCGAGAGGGTTTAAAGATTATGTAAGTAATGCCCCAAGATACATTTATAGTTATATTTTCAGAAACTTTGTTTATATTTTTATGTTGAACCATTGTATATAAAAAATTATATTAATACAATTTATATAAACCATTTATATAAATCTCTAATTATACCTTAACCCTATGAGTTTTCCTCTCCTCAACCTTCCTCCAATATCTGCATGGCTCCGCCCCACCTTTGAATTCATGTAAGGGAATATTTTTTTCGTTTGATTTGATAAACCCATATATACATATATGTGTATATACATTTATATATAAATATGAAACCTATTCTATTTTTATGATTTTCTAATGATTAACATTTGTATTTAAATGATGTTATTTATGCATGTAAATCAGGTAAGGGTTTATTTAGTTTTCGTTTGATTAACCCATATATATTTATATGTGTTTATATGTTTATATATATATATATAAATATATAACAAACTTATTCTGTTTTATATATTTCGAATGATGAATATTTTTGTTTTAAATGATGTTCTATATTCACGTAATTCAAGTAAGGGTTAATCTAGCATCATTTTTGATGTGAAAAAACCCACATATACACTTTGTGTATATACGGTTATATGTATATATATATATATAAAGTTTTTAATCTGAATTAGGTTTTCATATAAGTGATGAAATAATATTTTTTAAGTGTATGATACTCATAAGGATTTATCAAACCTTGTTTTGGTTGTGAAAAACCCATGTATACACTTTATATATATATACATTTTTATATAATCTTCAAACCTAATCTATTTTGGGGTTTTCATGTGATAATTATCAGTAATTAACAGATGTTTTTATGCATGTATTACTTGTAAAATTGTATACTAAGAGCGGTTTTGAGTTTCTAAACTAATTAATATATGTGTAATTATATATATATATATGTATGTATAAACATATACATATATATATTGTTTTTAATCCTAATTCGATTAATCTTCACTTATGCAATTATTTTTAAAGGTGATCCTTGTCATTTCGTTTCATAAATTAATAACATGTGTACAAAATTATTCTAGAACCTTATATAAGATATAATACATAAATTATAATATGGTTAAACCATAAAAATGGCTTCATGACCATTCTGTAAGGAATTAAAATAAATTGAAATCACATCGTCCACGATGATGGTAAATCGATACATCATGAACACAGTTTTAATTTCTTGAATAAGTGGGAGAGTAGAATAAGTATAATTGTAAATATTCCATAAACATGATGACATAAAGAATATGTAATATTCTGGATCATTCATGCCTCTTGGATAAGGGGAGGCTAGGAAAGAAGAACAATAGAAAAGAAAATGAAAAGAAAAGAAAGAAAACAAAAGAGGATGTTGACCTCCTGATCTCTTCTTCTTGAGATCCTTCTTAAGGCCCTTGGTTTTAGACTTTTGGTGAGACCAGTAGGTCATGGACTTGGGGGAAGGGTCTTGAGAGGATTATTGGGCATAATTAGGCAAGGCTCAAGGCTTGAGAGGTGTGGGAGGAAGAGGGGAATGGGGGTGGTATTTATAGTGGAGGAGAGGAGGGTTTTTACATTATTTTAATCATTATTTTAATATTTTTTCTAAAGCCTATGAATAGTATTGATTAATGTGACCCCAAATAGTAATAATGGCATTTGAGTTCGAACCAAGTGGGCTTACATCATCCCTACATCAACTATAATGCAGTAAATCAAGTATTTAGCATTTATTGTAATTTATCGTATTTTACTATTCATAAAAAAATTCAAGAATTTCAGGAAAATCCCAAAAATTCATTCTAAATTTTGTTCGATGTGTGGTATTAAAAAATGAACTCCATTTTTTGAAAATAAATTTCTAAATAGTATTAATTTAATTTTTAAATAAAATCATAATTTATTCAAAAATAACAATTTTAATTCTATAACTCATTTTTTGACAACTTGAAAAATTAATAAAGATGTCATTATCTTAAGGATTTAAGAAACTTAAATAATTATACAATTTACTATTCATTAGGGTCATATTACTATTCATAAGGGTATGTTACTATTCACCAAAAAACAAGTTGGTTCGATCAGACTCCAAATAACATACTGATCACAATTATAGATGACTGTTTTTTGTAATTCAAAACATAGAAGTAGAAAAATCAAGTTTAATGGATTGTTATAAATATCTACTTAAAACAAAGTTTCATATGTTTCAATTTATTTTTTAAAACCTTGGGGTGTTACATTATCCCCACCATCTAGAAATTGCGCCCTCACAATTTTATGTACTTATTAAACAAGTGAGGGTAATTTTCCCTCATAGCATTTTCGGATTCCCATGTTGCTTCTTCAATCATGTGGTTTCTCCACAAAACCTTAATCTGGTGGATTAACTTATTGCACAATACCTTTTCCCTTTGATCAAGAATCTGAATTGGTTTCTCTTCATAAGAAAGGTTCTCTTCCCGCTAAGCTGCTTCATGGCTCAAGACATGAGATGAATCTGACCCATACATTCTCAACATCGAAACTTGAAAAAAATTGTGTACCTGAGATAAACTTAGAGGAAAACCTACTCAGTACACTACTACAAACACGACCTTTATCAGCGCTAAAAATGGCCTTTATCAGCACTAGAAAAGCGCTGATAAAGCCAGCGTAGATAAAGGGGGGGTCCCCTTTATCAGTGCTCCGAAAAGTGCTGATATTGGACCCCTTTATCAGCACTCTCGTTTTAGCGCTGATAAAGGACCCTTTTATCAGCGCTTTTAAAAAAGCGCTGATAAAAGTTAAAAAAATTTAAAAAATTTAAAAAAATTTAAAAAAAATTTAAATTTTTTTTAAAAATTTAAAAAATACTGCCAATCGGGGGGGGGGGGGGGGCTTTTATAGCGCTTGAACCCCCCCTTTTACAGCACTTTTCGGCCCCTATACAACACCCCACGTACCCCACGCACCCCCCTCCACCCTTTAACAGCGATTGCTCCAATATTCCCCATGCGCGCGCACCCCTGCCTCCACCATGATTTGAACTCGAGACCTCCCCCCTGCGCGCCTAAGCCCTTACCACTACTCTATTTTGATTTGCTTTCCAATTCATGATATCTCTATATATATATATATATTTATATATTTAGTTATATTTATTCGTATAGTAATATATATTTATATTAATATATATATAGTTATATTATAATATATATAGTAATATTAATATATATATATATATATAGTGGTATTAATATATATCTATATCTATATATATATATATAGTTATATTTATTCGTATAGTAATATATATTTATATTAATATATAGTTATATTAACATATATATAGTTATATTAACATATATATAGTTATATTAACATATATATAGTTATATTAACATATATATAGTTATATTAACATATATATAGTTATATTAACATATATATAGTTATATTAACATATATATAGTTATATGAATATATATTTATATAGTTATATGAATATATATATAGTTATATTAGTATATATATTTATGGTGATATTAATATATATATTTATAGTAATACTAATATATATATATATATGTAGTTATATTAATATATATATAGTTATTAGATTAATATATATATAGTTAGATTAATATATATATATAGTTAGATTAATATATAGGTATATAAATATTCATATATTGTTATTTTAAATAAAATGGATATTAGTTATTATTTAGATAAATCTAATATATTTTATATGTAAATATGTTTAATTATTTATTTAAAAAATTTAATTTTTAGGTGTGAATATATAAAAAAATATGTACATATAGTTATATATTTGATTATAAATAGCATTTCATTATAAAAAAGGATGAAATTTCAAAGACATAATATCAATATGAATGTAATACCTTGGAATAAATTTAGTCCCCACCAAGAAAAGCCAATAATACCCCCTTAAACGAGTTTGAAAATCCACAAAATGTTAAAAAATCTGGGTACCCCGACAAAAAACTCAGTTTTGGAGGCATTCTAGGCCTCTTTTGGCCTCGAAAAACGCTTGAATGGGGTCCCCCCCGAGTCACAGCGACGTAGAGCTCGTCGCAGGCTTCGATTTGATATGTGGTAGAGCTCAAACGGACACCCGGATCAAAAGTTATGGCCGTTTGAAGTTTGAGTTGCGTTTTCAACATATTTTGGATCTTTTTTAAATTTTTTTAATTTTTTTAGTCCTCAAATTGTTATTAAATGACTATTACACCATAATGATTATCAAAATATTAATTAAAAATATTTTTTTAATTTTTTAAGAAGTCATTTTCACTAAATATCTTAAATATTAAGTATAATAAGTGTAAATGTACATTTATACTTATCTAAAATATATTTAAAAATTATATATTATATTTATATAACAATATAACTATATTTATATATTAATATATTTTTAATTTTTTTTGAAGCCGACCCTTTATCAGCACTAAAAAAGCGCTGATAAAGGCCCCCCTTTATCAGCGCTACTAAGCAAGCGCTGATAAAGGGACCCCCCTTTATCAGCGTTTTTTCGTTAGGGCCGATACAGGGGGGCGCTGCGAAAAACTATTTTTGTGGTAGTGGTAGGTGACTGGGCCAACTTTTTTTAGTATTTTATAAGGTCTAATGAACTGTGGACTTTCCTTTCCTTTCTTAAAAAAATCATATAACACTTTTCCATGGTGAGATTCTAAGAAAAATATGATCACCTACCTAAAAATAAAAATGTCTTTCGTCCTATAGTCCACATAACTTTTTTCCCCTGCCCTGAGTTATCATTATGTGTTACTGGATCATCTTCACTTTCTCAGTCACTTCCTCTACTAATTCTGGTCCCATTAACTTCTTTTCCCCAACTTCATCCCAAAAAGTTGGAGTTCGACACCGATTCCTATAAAATACCTCAAAAGGTGCCATATGTATACTGGAATGAACCTGTTATTATAAAAAAAATCAACTAAAGAAATATACTGATCCCAACTTACCCGGTAGTCCATTGAATAAGCTCAAAGAATATCCTCCAAAGTCTAAATCATTTGTTATGACTATCCATCTTATTGAGGATAAAAAGCTATACTGAAATTTAATTCTATGCCCAATGACTTCTGAAGGCCCTTCCGAAAGTTTGAAGTGAACCTGAGATCCCGATTAGATACAATGTAAATAGGAACTCTATGTAACCTAGAAATCTCTTTGATGTACAGTCGAGAAAGATGATCCAAATAAATTGTATCTCAAATAGAAAAAAATGTGCATATTTTTTCAGATGATCAAAAATAACCCAAATCACGTTGTTACCTCGAGAAGTATTTGGTAGTCCCACCACAAATTCCATAGATAAATTTTCCCATTTCCAATCTGGAACTAGTAGTGGATGAAGCAACCCCTTTGGTAATTTCCTCTCTTCTTTAACTTGCTGACATGTCAAAAATTTCATAGTAAAATTAGCAATATCTATTATCATTCCATCCCACCAATAATACTCTCAAAGGTCTATATACATATTTGTACTACTAGGATGAAATAAAAATGGATAACTATGAGCTTTACGACACAAATATTTCTTCAATTGGGTATCACAAGGCACACACAACCCTTTTCCAAATCTTAAAACACAATCTTTATCAAGTTTAAATTCTAGAAACTTACCAATTTTAACCAATTATACCTTTTTATGTATCTAATGACCTTCCTTATATGCTTTCTTAATTCTGTCTGATAATGATGACTGCACTGAAACCTAAAACAAAATAGAGGTATTTCCTACAATAACAAATTCTAAGCCAAAATTTATTAAATCATTAATCAAGGGATAATGTTCCAAATGTAACATGGTTAATGATGCATGTTATTTTCGGCTCAAGGAATTTTCCACTATTTTTGATTTTTTCGGATGGTAATTAATCGTGCAATCATAATCTTATATCAGTTCAAGCCATCTTCTATGCCTCATCTTTAATTCCTTCTAAGTGAATACATACTTCAGATTTTTAGGGTCAGTATATATTTGACATTTGGCTCCGTAAAAATGATGTCACCAAATTTTCAAATAAAAAACCACATCTTAAAATTCAAAATCATATGTGGGATAATTTAACTCATGAGGTTTTAGTTTTCTTGAAGAATAATCAATTACTTGATCATTCTGCATTAGAACACAACCATGTCCCTTCAATGAAGCATCAATATAGATGAAAACTCACTATTTCAGGAAGGCAAGACCCAAACTAGAGAATTCACCAATATCTTGTTCTGTTCCTGAAAACAAACATCACATTATTTTGTCCAAATAAATTTAACCCCTTTTTGCGTTAACCAAGTTAGCAGGCCAGATAACCTTGTGAAGTTTTTAAAAAACCATCAGTAATAACCTAATAATCCAATAAAACTATGAATCTTTGTAACATTTGTGGGTCTTGGACATTCATCAACCAATTTTGTTTTGTAAGGCTCAACTGTTATTCCATCCTTATTTACAATGTTCCAAAAAAAAAATAAATCTGTTGCAACCAAAAAACGTACTTGTTGAATTTTCCATATAGTTTATTTTCCTTTGAGATTTGAAAAACAACCCTTAGATGTTTTTCATGCTTCTATTTACTCTTAAAAAAATACTATAATGACATCAATAAACACAACCAAAAACTTATCCAAGAACTCATGAAATATTCTATTCAAAAGATTCGTGAATACAACAGATGAATTATTTAACCCAAATGACATAAAAAAAATTCATATTTCCCATATCTAGTACAAAAAGATGTTTTCAGGATGTCATCCTCCTTCACCTTCATCTGATGATACTTGAATCTCAAGTCAATCTTTGAAAAGTCCTGAGCTCCCTGGAGCTGATCAAACAAGTCATTGATGTGAGTCAAATGATACTTGTTTTTAATAGTGATGTTATTCAAGGCTTTATAATCAATGAAAAGTCTAATGGAACCATATTTCTTTTTAATGAACAAAATAGAAGCACCCCATGGTGAAGTGATAAGAAGAATGAAGCCTTTATCAAGCAACTCCTACAATTGATTTTTCAATTCAATAAGTTCCATTTGACCCATTCGATATGGGGGGTTTGAAATTGGATTATCATCTGGAATAAGTTAACTATGAATTTGAATTCCCAATTATGTATGAAACCACGTAACTCATCAAAAAAACATCAAGGTATTCATTTACCACTGGCACATCCTTAATTTGAACTGTTCCCTTGTTTTCAACAATATAAGAAATGTAACTATCATTTTCATATTTCAACAGTTTCTCATCTTCCTGATATATTATCAATTATATGGGTTCATTCTGGTATACATAATGAAAATCTTTCTAAAAAACAAATTCTTTAGATCTACAGTCAGTCTTAGCATGATAAATAAAAATCCAATCCATACCCAGAATGACATCGAACTCTACTAAGGAAAAAACAACAAGGTTTTCAGGTAAAGTATTTCCACAAAACACAATATAAAGATTCTTATAATTCCTCTATGCTATAATATTTCCCCTAGTGTTTTAACAATAAGTTTTGGTCTCATTTGTTGAGGTGATATTTCCAATTTACCAAAAAATTTCTCAGAAATAAAGGAATGTGTAGACCACATGTTGAACAAAACTTTAGAAAAATATGAGTAAATAAACAATGTAACGAATACAACTTCATTGGATGGCTCGGAGTCTGCTGATGTTTTTGAAAAGGATCTCACTACACCTTTCTGCTTATAGTTTGTGTTCTTTTCATCATTCAGATCTCTCTTTGGGTAGACATTTGTATAATGAACCATCTCTCCACATTTAAAACACTTAATAGTTTTCCTATCATGATTAGTCTTAGGATAATTTTCATTAAAATCTCAGGTTATATGTCCAAAATTACCACATCAAAAACACTTTATTGTTTTGGTAATTCATTCCCTAGGGTGCTAGTTACTACACTTTCAACAAACTAGAAACTAGATTTTCTAACCATCATATTTCTTTGATTGATTCTTACCCATTGATTTCTATATAGATTACTTCTTATCCTTACTAGGAAAGCTCATCCAGAGACAATGTCTCTGAACATTTATTAAAATAAAATAAAATTACAGTAAGAAAGTATCATAATCTAGAAAAAACAACTACATATCATAAAAAACCATCCCCTTCACCATATCCATGATCTATTGCTTCATCCGCTGTAGCTGATTCCCACTCTGAGCTTTCATAATGATTCAGAGTTTTTACATACTTCCTCCCAAGATTTAAATTTTCCAAATATAGAAACTCCTCAGAAGACAACATACCTTTTCTTTTGCTGAAAGAAGACCTGGTAGGCATCAACTTCAGCATATAAGAACAATCTTTCCTTTACCTTCTTCTTGGTGGAGCAGTCATAACTTCTTCATTACCTACAACATTATTCTTTCCACCCTAAAAAATGTGACTATAAGAGGTTAAAACCCTGTCGCTGGCATTCTCCTTTTCACTATCAGAGAAATCCCCCCATTTTTTAGAGATATTCACCTCTTGGTAACCATAATTCACTCCTCGTTCTTTCTCAAAGTGACTATTAGTATCAATCATTGCTAAACATTTTGGGTGTTCCACACATTGAGAGTTACCTAGACCAATGGAAGACTCCTTGTCCATTGCCTCCTATATAACTCCTCCTTTATTGGTGACTACAACCTATGAAACGACACCATCACTCACTTGGGGATCTTCTTTCACCAGTGTCATCTCCTCATGCTCTGGACTTTCAAAGCGATTGCAGGTCATAACTCAACTAGAGCTTTGAGTACCCATATTCATAGCCTCATAATCCCCATAATCATTGGCCAAAGGCTCCTCAGAGTAAGGAACCAATTGCATATGGCACACACTACCCCCCACCACAGACCGAGACCCAACTCCAAGGTCACCCTTCAGTCTATCAAAAACCTGCATCACTGTTGGATTCAGAGGTGTCTGCACTATCTTCATACCACATGGAATATCCGACACAATAACAAGAAGATCCTCCCTCTTCTCCCTCTCTATATTTCCATAAGGTTTCTCTTCAACCATTGCAACTGTAGTGCAAGGAAATTCCAACTAGGATCCCTACCCAGAAGATCCTCTAGAATTGGTACACACATTGGATTCCACAGGGGCACTCGTACCCCCATTAACGTGTCCACATTTAAACATAGCTGCCCCAAGGCAATCCTTCCCCACCACATGAGCCGGCCTCTTGGCATCAATAACATCAAAGCTATCACTACTCTTTCTTTCTACCACCTTTGAGGTGACACTCATCCTTACATTGTGGAAAACAACCTCCAGATTCCCAAACCATCTACAATTCACACAGAATTGCATCCATGATTTAAAGAAAACCTATTGCATCCAGCAGAACTCCTTCCTATCAGTAATCTGGATGCAACGCACCAGAGGCCTTTCAATATTGACCTCAACATAGTTCCACGAACAAATCAGGTGTGACAAAGACTCAGTTTGGTGATCAGATCATAAATATCACCCAATCTTATTTCCAATTGCGTAGAGAATAGAAGTATTTTGGAAATAAAGCAAAAGGCTGGAGAGAATTACCCATGTTGAGATCAATGAGGAGTTATGCCACATATGGAATTCGAAGCTCCATCGGAATAAATAAAAGGAAGAACCACCACACCTTCGAGGAGCTCTGGACCAAGCAGTAGTCATATCTTCCTCTAATCCAAAAAGAACCATTATGTGTCTCCGTTCAAGAAACCTGACGACCACATGATCACGATGCTCCCATGATTCAAAGACGAATTGGGAAAATGCTTACACCTAAAGTGGATGAGGATGAAAATGAGCCACCAAGGTATACTTGAAAATATCCGCAACACCATTGAGTTCTACCGGGAGCAGAGATAACTGGGGTGCCTCCCCGAAGAGATCTAGAACTTTCGGGGGAATAGAGATCTTAAAAAAGGGTAGAGAAGAGCCATGGTATAGAGAAGGGTCATATCTCCTAGGAGACAATGAACGCGAGACTCCCCCCTTTGATCAGGAGGGGGGAGCAAGTCCTGGCGGCATGAAGCTAGGTCATCGCTTTGACGACACAACAACAGGTCTCGGCGCGGCCTCCAAAGCACATGTAATACCTTTCCACTTATTATACTTGTTTTCAAAGTTCATGTGATCATCAAGAAACTCCATATTTACCCTCTCATCACATCATCCAAGTTTCTCATAACTTTTGAATTTATGGGAGTCCAATTCCCTTTGATACCTTGGCATTAATCCTGAGTAAATGCGGTTGATTTTGCTATTAAGATCCAGAATAACATTTAACTTGGCTTACTTATTTGTCTTACACATCCTTATAACCTATAAAAATCATTTATAAACTTGGAATGAGTATAAAAAATCTCATTAAGGGATATAAAGAGAAGTAAAGAACTCATTAGTCCATGAATACTTAAAATGAATGAAATCATTTTTAAAATGAAATACTTATTACCCATATAAACTTACTTTGTAGAACTTGATATTTCCATGATATTTCCAAAAAAAATATAGAAAATAAATAAAACCATAAATTTATCTTGGGTAATTACTTACATAATCATGTAACCATCTCAGCTACCTTATAATTTGTAACCCTCACGACTACCTTACAATTTGTGTAACCATCGGAGTTACACTTAGAGTAACCAAAAAACCAACCTTCAACTTACACATAACCAATGAATTTGAGGGAGATATAGGTCCCAAAATTCATAATAAACAATTTCCTAGAACCATAACATAATCATACAACATGAATAATTTCATAAAAATATTTCTTTTGAAAATTTTAAAACAAAATTTTAATAGATGATTTAAAAAGAAAATCCCCTAAAAATTATCATATAATTAAATTGAGACTTAATAGAGTGGATATAATATGTATATACACTATAAATAATAATAATTAAACATAATATAAATAAAATACATCACAAAAACAATTTTAATACCATATAAATAACGAAGACAAATGTTAACCCAAAGAATGGAAACCATGTTAGGAATTCCCTTAACTCGGGTTTGTCTTACTTAAAACTTGTTTAAACATCCTATATAATGGTTTAAATTGTTTTATTAATATCTTAAATAAACATATTAATGTTTATAATACCTTATATGATCATTTCATTAATCATTTTTCCCTTTAATTGTTAGTATTTTGTTCTTCCATTGTTTTGGGTGCGTTCTTTACGTGATTTTCATGATCGGTTCATGATGGATATTCTTGTTGATTGGAATTGAAACTCAAGAATTGGAATGGAATGGTATTTAAATATTTCTAGTACCATAAATTATATCATTTATGATTTTTAATTCTAACATGAGGATGATTCATAAGTTAAAACATTATTGATATTTGTTTAGGTCATTTTGGTGATTCTTCGATCGTAATGAACTCATTTCATTTCATAAATTGATAACATGTGTATAAATTGATTACAGAACCATATATAAGATATAATACAAAAATTATATTCCGGTGTAACTATAAAAATGGTTTCATGACCAGTATTGATGGAATTAAAATAAATTGAAATCACATCATCCACGATGTTGGTAAATCAACACCTCACGAACGGTGTTTTAATTTGTTGAATAAGTGGGGGAGGAGAAGAAGTATAATGATGAATCTTACATAAACATGATGAAATACATAATATTCAAGATAATGGATCATTCATTTATCTTGGATAATGGGAGGTGATGAAAGAATAAGAATATAAAAGAAAATGAAAACAAAAGAAAGCAAACAAAAGAGGATGTTTACCACTTGATCTCTTCTCCTTGAGATCCTTCTTAATGTCCTAGGTTTTGGAATTTTTGTGATAACAATAGGTCTTGGATGTGGTAAAGTGTGTTGGGAGGAGTATTTGGCAGAACTTAGGCAATAATCAAGGCTTGAGAGGTGTGTGAGGAAGAGGTGAATGAGGGTGAGTTTTATAGTAGAGGAGAAGAGAGATTTTACATTATTTTAATATTTTTTCTCAAGACTGTGAATAATCTTGATCATGTGACCCCAAATAGTAATAATTTCATGTGATTTTAAACTAAGTGGTCTTACATAAGCCTTAAATCACCTATGATTCCGTAAATCAAGTATTTATCATTTATCATAATTTTTCGTATTTTACTATTCATAAAAAATTCAAAAATTTTAGAAAAATCACAAAAATTCACCCTAACCAATTTTCAACATTTAGAATTCAAAAAAAAAACACAATTTTTAGAAAATAATTTTCTAAATATTATTAATTTTATTTTTAAATTAAATCATAATTTATTCAAAAATAACAATGTTATATCTATAACTCATTTTTTAACAACTTGAAAAATTAATCAAGATGTCATTATATTAAATCCTAAATAAAATATAATAATAATACAATTTACTATTCATTAGGGTCATATTAATATTCATATTACTATTCATAAGGGTATGCTACTATTTACCAAAAAACAAATTGGTTCCATTAGACTCCAAATAACTTACTGATCACAATTTTAGATAACCATTTTTCGAAATTCAAATCATAAAAGTTGAAAAATTTTATTTAAAGGATAGTTATAAATATCTACTTATATTAAAGTTTCATTCATTTCAAATTATTTTTTAAAACCTTAGGGTGTTACATTATCCCCACCATTTGGAAATTGCACCCTCATAATTCTATTTACTTATTAAACAAGTGAGGGTACTTTTCCCTCACAACATTTTTAGATTCCCATGTTGCTTATTCGACCATGTGGTTTCTCCACAAAACCTTTACCTAGTGGATTACCTTATTCCACAATACCTGTTCCCTTTGATCATGAATCTGAACTGGTTTCTCTTCATAAGAAAGGTTCTCTTCCAAGTGAACTGCTTCTAGGCTCAAGACATGAGATGAATCTGGAACATACTTTTTCAACATAGAAACATGAAAAACATTGTTTACCTGAGATAAAATCGAAGGAAAAGCTACTTGGTAGGTGACTGGTCCAACTTTCTCCAAAATTTCATTAGTTCTAATGAACTGCGGACTTAAGTTTCTTTTCTTAACAAATCACATAACACTTTTCCATGGTGAGTTTCTAAGAAAAATATGAGCACCTACCTAAAAAGAAAAGCCTTTCATCCTATTGTCTACATAACTTTTTGGCCTACTCTGAGCTATCCTCATTTGTTGCTAGATCATCTTCACTTTCTCAGCCACTTCCTCTACTAATTCTAGTTCCATCAACTTCCTTTCCCCGAATTTATACCAAAAATCTGGAGTTCTACACTGCTTCCCATAAAATTTCTCAAAAGGTGACATCTGTATACTGGAATGAAAAATACTATTATAATAAAACTCAAATAAAGAAAGATACCGATCACAACTTCCCTAGTAGTCCATTGAACAAGATTGAAGCATATCCTCCAAAGTCTGAATTTTTCATTCAGACTGCCCATCTGATTGAAGATGGAAAGATGTACTAAAATTTAATTCTATTCCCAATGACTTATAAGGCCCTTCCAAAAGTTAAAAGTGAACTTGAGATCCTGATCAAATAAAATGGAAAGAGGAACTCCATGTAACCTGACAATCTATTTGAGGTATAACTGAGAATGCTGATCCAAATACATTGTATCTCGAATAGAAATAAAATGTGAAGATTTTGTTAGACGGTCAACAATAAACCAAATCAAATTTTTACCTCCAAAAGTTTTTGGTAGTCCCACCAAAAATTCCATGGATACATTCTCCAATTTCCACTCTGGCATTAACAGTGGCTGAAGCATCCCCTTTGGTAACTGCCACTCTAATTTAACCTAGTGACATATAAAACATTTCATGGTAAAATTAGTAATATCTATTTTCATTCCATCCCACCCATAATACTCCCGATGGTCTCTGTACATCTTAGTACTACTAGGATGAACTGAAAATAGAGAATTATGAGCTTCACACAAGAAATATTTCTTCAATTGGGTTAACAAATGCACCTGATATATTCAAGAATCTTATGAAAAGAATATTTCATGAGTTCTTGGATAACTTTGTGGTTGTGTTTATTGATGACATTCTAGTATTTTTTAATAGTAAATAGGAGCATGAAAAAAATCTTAGGGTTTTTTTCAAAACATTAAGAAAAAGAAACTATATGGAAAATTAAGAAAGTGTGATTTTTGGTTGCAAAAACTTTATTTTTTGGGAACATTGTAAATAAGGATGAAAAAACAGTTGATCCTACGAAAAAAAGTGTTTTATGAATTTCCAAGACCCACAAATGTTACATATATTTTTAGTTTTATTGGATTATCATGTTATTAATGACTGTTTGTTAAAAACATTGCACAATTATCTAGACCGCTAACTAAGTTAACGTGAAAAGGGGATAAATTTATTTAAACAGAAGAATGTGATGTTTGTTTTTAGGAAATGAAGAAGAGATTAGTGAATGATAAAGTTTGGGCCTTACCTTCCCAAAATGGTGAGTTTTTCATCTACAGTGATGCTTAATTGAAGGGACTTGGTTGTGTTTTGATGCAGAATGATTAGTTAATTTCTTATGCTTTAAGATAGCTAAAATATCACGTGTTAAATTATCCCACACATGATTTGGAATTAGAATATGTGGTTTTTGTTTTGAAAATTTGGAGGCATCATTTATACGGAGCTAAATGTCAAATATATACAGACCATAAAATTAGGATGTATATATTCACTCAGAAGGAATTAAACATGAGACATAGAAGATGGCTTGAATTGATAAAGGATTATGATTGCATGATCAATTACTATTTGGGAAATTCAGACAAAGTGAAAGATGCCTTGAGTTGAAAACATCATGCATCATTAGCCATGTTACATTTAGAACATAATCTCTTGATTAATTATTTTATGAATTTTGTCTTAGAAGTTGTTGGTGTAAGAAATACCTCTATTTTGTTTCAGGTTTAAGTGAAATCATCATTATCAAACAAAATTAAGCAAGCACAGAAGGAAGACTATGAGATACAGAAAAAGGTATAATTGGTTAAAATAGGTAAGTTTCCATAATTTAACCTTGATAAAGACTGTGTTTAAAGATTTGGAAAAAATTGTGCGTTCCTTGTGATTCCCAGTTTAAGAAAGATTTGATGTGTGAAGCTCATAGTTCTCCATTTTTAGTTCATCTTGGTAGTAGTAAGATGTAAAAATACCTTTGGGAGTATTATTGGTGGGATGGAATGAAAAGAGATATTGAATATTTTACCATAAAATGTTTGAAATGTCATTAGGTTAAAGAAGAGCGGCAATTAGCGAAGGGGATCCTTCAGCCACTTCCAGTGCCAGATTAGAAATGGGTGAATGTATCCATGGAATTTATGGTGGGACTACCAAAGAATTATCTAGGTAACAATGCGATTTGGGTTATTTTTGATTGTATGAAAAAATATGCAGATTTTATTTCTATTCGAGATACAATGTCTTTAAATCAGCTTTCTCGACTGTACCTCAATGATATTTTCAGGTTACATGGAGTTACTCTTTCTATTGTATCTGACCAGGATCCTTGGTTCACTTCTAACTTTTGAAAGAGTTTTCAGAAGTCTTTGGACATAGAACTAAAATTCAGTATAACTTTTCATCCTCAATCAGATGGGCAGTCAGAATGAACGATTTAGACATTAGAGGATATTATTTGATCTTGTTCAATGGACTACCAGGGAAGTTGGGATCAATATGTTTCTTTAGTTTATTTTTCTTATAATAACAGTTTTCATTCCAATATATTTATGGCACCTTTCAAGGAATTTTATGGGAAGAGGTGTAGAACTCTAGATTTTTGGGATAAAGTCAGGGAAAGGAAGTTGATGGGACAAGAATTAGTAGAAGAAGTGGCTGGGAAAGTGAAGATGATCCAGAAACACATGAGGAAAGCTTAGAGAAGGGGGAAATGTTATGCAAAAAACTGGAGGAAAGACTTTTCTTTTGAGGTAGGTGATCATATTTTTCATAGAATCTCACCATGGAAAAGGGTTATGTGATTTTTTAAGAAAGGAAGGCTAAGTACATGGTTCATTGGACCTTATAAATATATGGAGAAATTTGGACCACTCGCCTACCAAGTAGATTTTCCTCTGAGTTTATCTGAGGTACAAAATGTTTTTCATGTTTCAATGTTGAGAGAGCATGTGCCAAATTCATCTCATGTCTTGAGCCCAGAAGTAATTCAGCTGGAAGAAAACATTTCTTATAAAGGGAAACTAGTTCGAATTCTTGATCAAAGGGAATAAGTATTGCAAAATATGGTAATCCACAAGGTAAAGGTTTTGTGTAGAAACAACATTGTTAAAGAAGCAACATGAGAATCTGAAAATGCTATGAGGTAATAGTAACCTCAATTTTTTAATAAGTAAATAAAATTTCGAGGGCCCAATTTCGAGATGGTGGGGACAATGTAACACCCCAAGGTTTTAAAAAATAAAATTGAAATGCATGAAACTTTGTTTTAAGTAGATATTTTAACTAGCCTTTAAACATAATTTTTTCGTTTCTATGTCTTGAATTTCAAAAGATGGCCGTCTACAATTATGATCACTAAGATATTTGGAGTTTGATGGAACCAAGTTTTTTTTGGTGAATTGTAACATACCCTTATGAATGGTAATATGAATAGTAATATGACCCTAATTAATAGGAAATTTTATTATTATTATTTTCTTAAGGCTTTAAGATAATGACATCTTGATTAATTTTTCAAGTTATTAAAAATGAGTTATAGATTTAAAATTGTTATTTTTGAATAAATTATGATTTTATTTAAAAATTAAATTAATAATATTTAGAAAATTATTTTCATAAAATGGAGTTCAATTTTTAATTCTACACGTTGAAAAATGGTTATGGTCAAATTGTTGAATTTTTCTAAAATTTTGGATTTTTTACGAATAGTAAAATATGATAAATTACAATAAATGTTAAATACTTTATTTACTGCATTATAGGTGATACAACGCTGATGTAAGACCACTTGATTCTAAATAACATGAAATTATTACTATTTGGGGTCACATGAATCAATATTATTCATAGTCTTGAGCAAAAATATTAAAATAATGATTAAAATAATGTAAAGTCCCTCCTCTCCTCCATTATAAATACCACCCTCATTTCATTCTTCCTCCCACACCTCTCAACCCTTGAGACTTTCCTAAGTTCAGACCAATACTCCTCCCAATACCCTTCCCCACGTCCATGACCTACTGGTCTCACCAAAAGTCCAAAACCAAGGGCCTTAAGAAGGATCTCAAGGAGAAGAGATCAAGAGGTAACCATCCTCTTGTTTTATTTCTTTTCTTTTCATTTTTTTTCTATTATTATTATTTCCTCACCTCTCCTTATACAAGAGGAATGAATGATCCAGTATCTTAAATATTCTGGATTCCATAATGTTTATTGAATATTTACCATTATACTTCTTCTCCTCTCCCACTTATTCAAGAAATTAAAACACTATCTGTGATGTGTTGATTTACCGACACCGTGGATGATGTGATTTCAATTTTTTTACTTCCTTAAATACTCATAATGAAACAATTTTTATGGTTGAACCATATTATAATTTAGGTATTATATCTTATATAAGGTTATAGAATCATTTTACATGTTTTAGTATTTTATAAAATGAGATGAGTTCATTACGATCGAAGAATCTCCAAAATGACCTAAACAAATATCAATAATGTTTTAATTTATGAATCATCCTCATGTAAGAATTAAAAATGATAAATGGTATAATTTATGGTACAAGAAATATCTAAATACCATTCCATTCCAATTCTGTAGTTTCACTTCCAATTGACAAGAATATCCATCATGAATCGATCATGAAAATCATGTAAAGAACGCACCCAAAACAATGGAAGGAATAAAATACTAACAATTAAAGGTTGAAATGATGTAATAAAATGACCATATAAGGTATTATAAACAAGAATATGTTTATTTAAGATATTAATAGCACTCTTTTAACCGTTATACAGGAGGTTTAAACAAGCATTATGTAATAAAAAACCGAGATAAGAGAATTCTTAACCCAATTTCCATATTTTGGGTTAACCATTAACTTTGTTATTTATGTGGTATTAAAATTATTTGGGTGATGTATTTTGTTTATATTATGTTTAATTATGTTTATTTACAGTATATATACATATTATATCTACTATTTTAAGTCTCACTTGAATTATATGATATTTGTAAGGGGATTTTCTTTTTTAAAACATATTTTAAAATTCTATTTTAAAAAATTCAAAAGTAGTGTTTTTATCCAATTATTCATGTTATATGATTATGTTCTAGTTCTTGGGAAATTTTTATGATGAAATATGGGTGACCTTCTGAGAAGTTTCTCAGGGTGTGTGTGACTAAGGACAAAGCACATTGGAAAGGACTTGTGTTGGCCTGCGGGGACTATCATTAGTCAGATGACCCATTTGGGCACATGGGTGGGCCCCAGGGTGGGGACCACGTGTCTGCGGGGAAACTAGTGGTACCTGGTGGGCCAAGAAAATGTAACTCCCTAGAATGATAAAGGTTTAAATGACTAAATGATGTGACTCATGTCAACAAGGTGCACCTTCTTTTTTTGGGAGTCCACCAGATTACAAATCTACAGTTATGTGTGTTTGGCCTAAAGTAGTGATCAGGATGTGTGACCTTTTGGGAAGTTTCCTAGGGTGTGTGTAAGTGAGGAAAAATCACATTGGAAAGGACATGTTTTCGCTTTTGGGGTAAGTCATTAGTCATATGACATGTTCGAGAACGTGGGTGGGCCCTCGGGTGGGGACCATGTGTCTTTCGGGCAACTGGTGGTACCTAGAGGGCCAGGACCTGATGACCATGTTAAAGGTGGGGTGTATGTACTATCAGCGGGGCCCAATTTTCATAATTGGTATCAGAGGTGGTACCCATCCTTAAGTGTGGTGCACTACCTTGGTTGAGATGTCGGTCCCACAATGAGGATGTTGTGCTCTATGGGGGGGGGGTGAATGTAACACCCTATAATGATAAAGGGTTAAATGATTAATGATGTGACTCATGTCAACAAGGTGAAACTTCCTTTTCGGAAGCCTACATGATTAAAAATCCACAGTTAAGCATTCTTGGCCTAGAGTAGTGATTGGGATGGGTGACCTTTGGGGAAGTTTCCCAGTGTTTGTGTGAGTGAGGAAAAAACACATTGGAAAGGACATGTGTTTTCATGTGGGGATAATCATTAGTCAGATGACACGTTTAGGTACGTGGGTGGGCCCTAGGGTGGGGACCACATGTCTGTAGGGCAACTGGTTATACCTGGAGTGCCAGGACCTGACAGAAATGTTAAGACGGGGTGTCTGTGCTATCATTGGGACCTAGTTGTTACATTTGGTATCAAAGGTGGTACCCAACCTTAAGTGCAGCGCACTACCTGGGTTAAGTTGTAGGGCCCACAATGAGGACGTTGTGCTTTAAAGGGGGGGGGGGGTGGTGTTAAGTCATACTTGTTACCCATATAAACTTACTTTGTGAAACTTTTTACTTACATGAGATTTACAAAAAACATATAGAACATAAATAAAACCATAAAGCTATCTTGGGGAATTACTTACATAATCTTGTAACCCTCTCTACTACCTTATAATTTGTAAGCCTCACGACTACCTTACAATTTGTGTAACCATCAGAGTTACAGTTGGAGTAACCATACGACCAACCTCAAACTTACACATACCCAATGCATTGAAGGGATATATAGGTCCCAACTTTCATCATAAACCATTTCCAAGAACCATAACATAATCATACAACATGTATAATTTTATAAAAAACATTACTTTTGAATTTTGTAAAACAAGATTTTAAAAGAGGATTTAAAAATAAAAGACCCTTAAAAATATCATAAAATTCAATTGAAACTTAATAGATTAGATAAAATATGTATATACACTGTAAATACACATAATTCAACATAATATAAACAAAATCCATCACACAAAAAATTTCAATACCACATAAATAACGAAGTAAAAGGTTAACCCAATGAATGGAAATTGAGTTAAGAATTCCCTTACCTCAGGTTTTTCTTACTTAAAAATTATATAATATATAATACATAAATTATAATCTGTTTCAACCATAGAAATGGTTTCATGACCAGTCTTGAAGGAAGTAAAATAAATTGAAATCACATCGTCCACGATGTTTGTAAATTGACACATCACAGATGGTGTTTTAATTTCTTGAATAAGTGGGAGAGGAGAAGAAGTATAATGTTGAATCTTCTATAAACATGATTAAATATAGAATATATAATATACTGGATCATTCATGCCTCTTGGATAAGGTTATGTGTGGAAATAAGAAGAATAGAAAAGAAAATGAAAAGAAAAGAAAAAAAGAGGATGTTTACCTCTCGATCTATTCTCTTTGAGATCCTTCTTAAGGCCCTTGGTTTTGGACTTTTGGTGAGACCATAAGGTCTTGTACATGGGAAAGGGTCTTGGGAGGAGTATTGGGTAGAACTTAGTCAAGGATCAAGGCTTGACTGGTGTGGGAGGAAGAGGGGAATGAGGGTGGTATTTATAGTGGAGGAGAGGAGGGATTTTACATTATTTTAACATTTTTGCTCAAGCCTTGGAATAATCTTGATTCATGTGACCCAAAATAGTAAAAATTTCATGTGAGTTCAAACCGAGTGGGATTACATCACCCTTTCATCACCTATCATGTAGTAAATAAAGTATTTAGCATTTATCGTAATTTATCGTATTTTACTATTCCTCAAAAATTCAAGAATTTCAGAAAAATCCCAAAAATTCAACATAACCATTTTTTGAAGTGTAGAATTAAAATATGAACTAATTTTTTTGAAAATAATTTTCTAAATATTATTAATTTAATTTTTAAATAAAATCATAATTTATTCAAAAATAACAATTTTAAATTTATAACTCATTTTTTAACAACATGAAAAATTAATCAAGATGTCATTATCTTAAAGCCTTAAGAAAATAAAGTAACAATAAAACTTACATTTAATTAAGGTCATATTAATATTAATATTAATATTCATAATGGTATGTTACTATTCACTAAAAATAAGTTGGTTCCATCAGACTCCAAATAACTTACTGATCATAATTATAGATAACCATTTTTCGAAATTCAAAACATAAAAGTGGAAAAATTTTGTTTAAAGGCAAGTTATAAATATATACTTAAAACAAAGTTTCATGAATTTCAATTTATTTTTTAAAACCTTGGGTTGTTACAAAGAAGGCTGGAATGAAGACCGATCTCATGCCATGATGAAGCAGTTCGATGCCACCACCAACTGAGTTCATCACCATGGATCTGGATCCGATCCAGGATCTCTGATGAAGAAAACCACCAGAGAAGCATATGAACTACAACCAAGTTTTTCACCAAACTGAGACCTTGATATTCTAATATTGAATAGAAATTCATTTTTATGCGTTCTAAAGAAGATAAGACACCAACTTTGAACCCACAGAACCAAGATTAATTAAGAATCGTTTGAGATAATAGGGTTTATGAACATGAAAAGGCACCGAATCAAGATGAAGGTGAATCCAAATTTTGAGTGGTTTTCTAAATTAAATATATGAAGGTTAATGATGGAGGGGATTGGGATTGTATTGAGAGAATCTGTGTTGGTTTTAAATTTTGTTGTTGAAGATTGGTGTGAACTGTTTTTTTGTTTCTTTTAACGCTTAATGTGGGGATATTGAGACCATTTTATCCTCACTGTTACATATGGAATAAAGAAAATGGGTGCACATTAGATGTTTGTCTAGTTTTCTGAGAGGAATCCAAAATTAGATAGTGGTTTGTTATGTACTATAAATTTGGAACTAAATCGAAGTTCAAACCTACTTTATTGGGTAACCTGATTTTATTCATTTGGATGATGGGTGATCACTAGAGTTCAAATTAATTGGAAGTGTTGGCCACAACATGTTGAGTTGAAGGTAGTTTCCAATGTCTTAGATATAAATGAGGATGTTAGCTACCATTCCAGATTCATGGTTTGAATAGATGGAATTCAATGTATTTGTTGAATGGTGAAGGAAAACCAGAAAACAATGGAATTATGTTGTCAGATGCAATTAATAATTTTTTATGCAGGTGGCATATTTGGTTGGAGTGATCTGATAATGTGACCATACCAGTGCTTGAAGTCTAGAAAACATAGATCTCTAATTTTAAAGTCACCAAATGAGGTGGTTGTTTTGTTGGTAATTTTTAGGTAGTATAAAAATAATGCAACTCATGACACTCAAGATATTCTAGATTAGTTCAAGGGAGATTTAGAGATAACAGCAGACAGACAACAAACCACAATTTTATGAAACTGGAGTGGAGTGACAGAGAGTGTAACTGGGATATCTTTCAGCAAACTCAAAGAATATCTAATTCTTATCATGGAGATGAAGATGGAAGTTTGATCAATTTCCATGGAAATGATTAACTAATTTTCTTATAGCCATACCCTATGGTTTTTATTGGTGAATTCATTCTAATATTTTATATTTTATATAAAACAATAATTTTATATATATTTACAATTGTCATATAATTGATTTATGTTTGATAATTTCACCTCTATAATTTTGTTTCATTTTCTCTTCCCTTATTTGTCTGGTACATAGTTGATCATTGTGTAATTTTCATCAGGTGTAGACCGTTATGTCAATTCGATTAGGAGTTCATTGTTATATTCTCATTTTTGAAGCTTCTCAATTGTCAATTTAGAATTTTGAGCACACCAATTCCATTATATAAAAGTTTTTGGAAACTATTGAATACTTTTACCAGCTCTTAACAAATGAAGGTTTAAATCAAAATCTCAATTTATGATATGTACTTATCAAACTTAATGAGACACAAAATTTAGAGATTTCAGACTGTTTTTTGAGATAATTATGGAATTATTTTTTTCAAATAAATGAAGAATGGATGAAATAATTGAGTCCCTTGGGAAGTACATTGAATCTTTTCTACCTTCTATCCACCTTTAAATCTACTACTTTGTTTCTTCTGTTTATTTGTTTTCTTAGTTTCTAAAATTAAGATATTTTCATTTCTCTCTTAGAAACCCCCTTAGAAATATAGTTATTAAAAATAATAATAAAAATAATCATGAAAAATAATCTCGTTAAATGTATTTTCATTGGGAGACAACCCTGGTTGCTACTATATTATAATACTTAGGAGATAAAAATATTAAAGAGGGTTAAAGAAACACAAAAACCCCTTATTTCACCCATGTAAGTACACTTGTAGTAACTACAACCACTACAATTATAATACATGTATGTGTTATAACCTCAAGTCATTACAACTTGTACCCATATGTATTGTAAAACTGATATCCATCACAACTTGTGTAGAAATTTACCCTATACCTTAATCCATTTTAACTTAGATATGCCTACACATCATGTTATGTGTGAAGGGAGAGCAAGGGATATGGATTAGTAAACCATCCATTCTCTCAAAAACTTAGATATTGAGGAAAACACTTAGAACCCAAAAAAATTTGGTCATGGGAAACCCACCTAACCACCACTACTAAGGTCTAGGAAACTAGATCTCAAACTAAGGGGAACTACCCAATCTTAGATTCAAACTGTTGCTATTGTCCCACATGACACCCGACCACCACTAAAAGCTCTAGGAGACTATATCCCATTTAATTAAACAAGAATCAAGTTTCAACATTGTTAATAATTTTAATTAATCATTAAGTAATTAAAAATTAAAAATCATTCATTAAACCCATTATAAATTATTATTTAGCATTCTATTTTATCAAAATCTAACACACATTTCTGATTCATATTCTAATTTTCTTATTCTCATCCCATGATTTTGGAGCATTAATACAAAAATACCATGGTTCTTATTTAATATATAAATCATTACCACCATAGACAACACTCAATACCATGAGTTAATTTATAATTCATTTACCATTCTACAATCTAGGTATTCTAGGACTCGACCTGAAAATACTACAAGGAAGATACACTCACAGTGTATAGGCCAACCATAATAGACAATTGGAAATCACAACAACAAACAATAAAGAAACAAACAAATTAGGTAAGCCCAACTCTCAACCTATACCAATCAACCAATAAACAACCCCAACACAACTGTCTAAAAAATAAGCACACCCAACTCTCAACCTATCCCATCTAGCCCAATGGTACCCCCCTTCTCAACAAATAAGAAAAAAGAAATACCATATCTCAATTTGGTCCATCCAATCATTATTTAACATCCCAACTACACCAGGTTTCACAAAAAAACATAACATGGGATGAAAAAAATCTATACCATATATATATATAATTTAATTTTTATCATATAAAATTCAAGGGGAAACCCAAAAAAACTAAGGAATACAATCCAATGACAAAAAGTATGGGATCCCAATAGCCCCAAACATTTAATTTCCAATAAAATAACTTTTTCATCATTGTAATGAATTGAATAATTCATTATGATAAGGTTTCAACAATAAGAAACCTAATACCAAAAACTAAAAAACCCTATAAATCAACCTTACACGTGCTTCAAACATCACTTTTATATTTATACACTATTAAAGAAGAAAGATAATTATTTTCATATGATTCATTCATTAAAAAATTCATCTTACCATATTTATGATTCTTAACCAATTTCAAGCACATAATCCATGCCAATGAATAATAAGAATAACAAAAATAAATTTGAAACTATCTAGAAAATATCTTGAGGCATCTAACATAACATTAACCACATGTGATCACTACACCCCATTCCATATTTAATTCTTTTTTAATTATCAGATTATTATCGTCATTAGTTTGATTCATCCATAACCAAAGAAGAAAAAACATGTTAATCCCACAATTGGGTATAAAATTAATAGAATCCAAAAATCACATACCTTGACACAAAGCTTTCAACATTCTCTGAGCTAGAATGGAAGAACAAGAACCAATCTCTAATCAACTCTCTTGTAAGGAACTCACAATCCCTAAGGACACCACTACACCATGAATCCATCATAAATCATCAATATAAATCCCATTAAAATAAAATTAAACAAACTAATATGTCATGGAAATGGATAATGAGTGAGAATGAAACCAACTAAGAAGAAGAAAACTAATCCCAGATCACCACGAACCAATATTTAGAGTCTGGGTGGGGGTGGGGGTAAAGCCCAGAAATGGGGATTAAAGGTCTCTGAAATTGATTCTAAAGTTGAATTAGAGTTGATGGAATGAGTTTAAATTGAATGGAATTCTAAAAAACACCCAAAATTATAATCATGATAGATTTTTAATAGACCATTACACAACACACCATACCATGCCACATACACAAGGATTCTCACTAAAACCATTACACAGCAAGGGTAGTCATGCCATAATGGTTTAAATATGAATCCCCCTCTAAATTTCACATCACATATATCCAAATATCCTATAAACCTGGGGTATGATTATGACACAACACACTTACCATTCCATAATGGTTTCCCAAATGATTTAGATATGGGTTTCTACCACCAGTACTCCAAGATACAACCTATGCCATATGCTATATCACACCTCATAAAGACTAGGAAAAGAACCCTGACCCGCAAGACCAAAGGTAAAAACATAGTCATATACTAAAAAGACCTAAAAATCAATAGAACAACTAAAACCTTCATCTTGAGACAACATGATATAATGTATATGACTATGCCAGACAGTCCATATCTAAAATCCCACCATGATACACCTTCAACAACCACACAACAATCTTTAACCTCTAGTTGAAATTTCAACTCAAAACACACTTCTACTCTTACATCCATTCCTAGAACCCTCCAACCACTGGAAAAGACAAAGTAATGGCTTGGGGAAAACCATACCTTTACATCAGATACTGCTAAAATAATTATTGTCCTTGAGAATTTAAACCAAACCTAATAAGGAAAAAAAGGGAATGGAACAACCACCCAATGAGATAAATCTTAGGGATATTTCTATAAAAATATCCCAACCAACACATCATAGGAATAATTTACATAAATATAAAACACCATCTATTATCTCAAAAATAAACAAGGGTCATACATATAATCTTAATGAAAATCAAACATTAAAAAACTCAAGATATTGAGCCTGAATTTGCAACTCTCACTCCCAAGAACACTCATCCTTGTCCATAGTTTTAAAATTATTTTTTGAATACATTAACATGGACATTAAAGAAATATAATGGTAATTTTAGGTTTCTTTCTTTCAAAGGTTTTCAAAATGGAATCATTTTATGGAATGCTTGACTTTCTTTTATAAAAGAAAAAAATGTGTTTTTCTATTTTAACATATACAACAACAATGAATTTTCCAGTCACCATAAATGTTAATTAAATTTTTTCTTACTTTATATAATTTCATGTTTTCTTCAATGAAAAAAAGTTATTTCCCTTTTTATGGGTATTTTGTCATTTTAAATGGGTTTTTAAAAGAAAAGGGTATTTGATATATAAAAGTGTTTTTGAACATGGGTTGAAAAGAGTTTTTAAAGGGTTTTATCCATGATATAGTCCTTCGATATTTTTTATGAAGGGTTGATCCCTGTTATAGCTCAAGGGTGAGCCCGATACAACTTATACAAAGGGTCGATCCCCATTATAGATCACATTTGAGCCCAGTATAGCTTATATAATGGGTGTTATCATATATTACTTCAATTTATTGGGTAATGATCATGTTATTAAGAGAATTATATTGGATGGAGGCCTTATGATTATTCCAATTATAAGGGGTTTGTAAAGGTTTTAGGATTATGATTCCCCAATGAAACTTTATGAATTTTCTATTCTTGATAATGAGTTTTCTTGGAAATCATTTGATTTAAAAACGTACGATAAAAGTATTTTTGAAAGAAAAAATGATTCTATTTTTGGATAAAAGGTATGTTTTTATGAAAATGATTTTCATTAGTTTTCATGTTTTTTATTAGACTAATGGATTTCTTCTTTTTTATATCCCTTACTAAGATTTTTATGCTTATCCCATGTTTTAAAATGTTTTTTATATGAATTTAAGGATCAGTAGGGAAAATGATGTGGTCAAGATTAAATTTGTGAATATATGTTATAAAAAGAAAACATGTTTCTTTTTAAAGGTTTTGTTTGGTGAAAAAAATGGATACTGGGTAGAAGTTCCCTCTTTGAAATATATGGGATAGTTATGTAAGATTTATGATCTAACTCTCTAAAACTCAAAACATAAAAGATCTTTGGGAATGAAATAAAGTTAATTCTAGTTTAAAGTTACTAGAATATTTAATTTTTAACACTTGGTAATTATAGTTGGCATTAGAGAAAGGTTTATATAACTTTAGGGGTTAGAATAATGATAATAGGACAACCATAAAATATTTTACCTATTGGTTAAGTTGAAATGATATATCATTTAAAGATGACAATGTTGCTAATTATAAAATATTTTTTTCAAAATGGTTTTCCATAGAGGAAAGATGTAGGATATAGTAGTAAGGCACCAAAAGGATGATATCCTTCAAAAAAAAAAGAAATTATCGAAATTAGATCTGAGTAATTTTTTACTATGATTGATTAGTTGATGAAAGATATAAATGATGGTGAAATCCATGCAAGAGAGTAGCCAAATCTACCATATAGGAACATGATGATAGTGGAGAATTTTATGAGACAATATCCTCCATCATTCACTGGATCTTCTGACCTAGTGGTAGCTGAAGGATATATCAATTCCTTGGAGAAGATATTTGAATTCATGGGGGGTGTTTAAAACATAAAAAGGAAACCCTTTCCATTTATTATTTTGATGGTAAATCTGATCGATGGTAGTATTTTTTTAAGAATACTAAAGAGAGATATGATTTTTATTCCATGGAATAAGATACATTTAAAAATATATTCCTTGAGAAATACCTCCCTAAGGTTTTCAGACTCAGGATGGAGAAAAAATTTGTGGAATTGGGGTAAAATAATAAATATTCTATAACTGTATATGAAGAAAATTTTATAATATTGGCTAGGTATATACACAATTTTATTTGGGATATTGATAATATGATTAATCAATTTTACTCAAGCTTTAAACCAAGATATATAAGGGAATTAGATTCTTGTGAATTCAAAAGTTATGAGAAACTTGTTTGGTGTGCTGATAAGGTAGAAATGGAGTTCACCAGTGATCATGTATTCCATGAAAAAAAGAATAAAAAGGTTTGGATGGATGAAAATAGGGAATCATTCATCAATGAAATATAGAGATAAGAAAATAATGTCATAATCTTGTGATAAGTGTAGTAAAAATAATCCTGTTGAATTTTTGGTAAATTTTGGAAAGTGTTATTGGCGTGGTAAGTTTGGTCACAGATCTTGTGATTACAAAGAAAAAGTCCTAAATAATTAAAGAATGGGGTAATAAATTTCCATCTATTGTGAGATGTTTGAGTTTTAATGAGTCCATTCATTATGATAACCTGTATCCAAAATTATTTACTTAGGATTGAAATCATCAAGACCAAAATCATAAAGGTATGGAAAAATGTTTTTCTACTACTAAAATTGACGCATGACCATCTAATGAAGTGGTGATAGGAATGTTACTTTTTTATTTGAATTATTCTAATACCATGTTTGATTCTAGATCTTCAAATTCATTCATTTATAATAAATTTTCACGAATACTATGAATATCACATCACAGAAGGAAGATAGAAATTTTAGTGAAAAATTAGAGTGGAAGTATTAAAGTGACCAAGATTTATAGGAATCTTCTTATTTTTATTAGTGGGATGTAAGTTCCTAACAATATTATTGAACTAACCATAGTAGACTTTGATATTATTTTGGGGTATGGATTGGATTTTATATTATCATACTAAGATAGATTTCATAGCTAAAAAAGTTTTGTTCAATGATTTCATACATTTGATAACATATTACGAGGTTGAGAAATTGATTAAAGATGACAATGAAAGCTAATTGTCACATGTTTCTGAAAAGAAATGTTCATATTAGTGATTTCCCAATAGTGAATGAATATAATTATTTTTTTCTAAGGATTTACTAGGTGTTATTATTGATTGATAGGTTGAGTTTACTATTTAATCAGTACCTGATTCTAAACCTATTTCAAAATAATAGATTAATTAAATTTTTTGGAATTGGAAAATTAATTATAGAAGTTTTTAGATAAAGTTTTAATTTATCCAAGTAATTCACCTTGAGGGGAACCTATTTTTCTTGTTAAAAAGAATGATGATTCCATGAGGTTTTCATTGATTATAGATCTTTGAATAACATAATTGTTAAGAACAAGTATCCTTTGCCTCATATAAATGATTTTTTTGATTAAATCCAGGGAGCGCAGTATTTTTAAAAGATTGATCTCAGTTCAGGGTACCATTAGTTGAAGGTCAGGGAAGAAGATATCCCAAAGACTGCATTTTAGAATAGATATGGGAATTGTGATTTTGTATTTCTTCCCTTTGGATTGTATAATAAACTAGATGTATTTATAGTTATCATGAATAGGGTATTCTATGAATATTTGGATAAGTTTGTGGTTGTGTTTATTAATGCTATATCAATATTTTAAAAAATCCCTATGTACCATGAAAGACACCTAAGGATTATTTTTAAACCATAAAATAAAAGAAACTACATAGAAAATTTACTAAGTGAAAATTTTAAATGAAAAAATTTCTTTCCTTGGAAATATTATTTTTAAAAATGGAATAACTACTGACCCTTCTAAAACTAACATTATTGAAGTGTGGAAAATACATACCAATGTCACCAATATTTTTAGTTTTCTTTGTTTAGTAGGTTACTAATAAAGTTTTTTTTTGAAAAAAGTACTTGTTTATCTATCCCACTGACTAAGTTAAATTAATAAGGAGTTAAATTCAATTGTAAAAAATAATTCGATGATTTTTTTCAAGAAATAAAAAATAATATTGGTGAATTCTCTAGTTTTTTAATTTCCCTCTAGATATGGTGAAATTTTTATCTACAGTGATGCATCTTTGAAGGGACATGGTTTTGTTTTAATGTAGAATGATTAGGTAATTTCTTATGCTTCAAACCAACTAAAAGTTTATGAGTAAAATTATCATACAGATGATCTAGAATTACTTTTTGTAGTTTTTACTTTAAAAATTTGGAGGCATTATTTATATGGTAAAAAGTTTGAAATATACACTGATCATAAAATTTGAAGTACATATTCACTGTAAACGAGTTGAATATGAGATAAAAAAGATTGATGTAAATGATTAAGGATTATAACTACATGATTTATTATAATTATATAAAATAAAACAAAGTTTTTGATGATTTGAGTCAGAAAAATATTGTTGCATTTACCGTGTTATGTTTGGAACATGACCCTTTGGTTAATTATTTGATGAATGTTTTCCTAAAAATTATAGATGCAAGAACATCATTTGTTTTGTTTTAGGTGTCTGTACAATCATCTTTGGCATAAATAATTAAGTAAGTACAGAAGGATAATCATGAGTTATATGAAAATTTATAATTTTATAAGAAGGGTAAGTTTCCTTAATTTAATATTGAAAAATAAGGTGTTTTGAGGTTTGGGAAGAGATTATGTGTGCCTTGTGATTCCCAGTTGAAGAGATAATTATTGAGAGAATAGCATAATTACCTATTTTCCATTCATCATAGTGGTATTAGGATGTATAAAGACCTTCAATAGTATTTATGGTGGGATAGAATGAAAATATATATTGATGACTTTACTATGAAATGTTTGACATTTCAATAGGGTCAAGCATAATGACAATTTATGAAGGGAATGATTCACCCTTTTCTAGTGCCAGAGTGGAAATGAGAAATTGTATCCATGGATTTCATAGTGGTATTTCCATTTAACTATCAAGGTAATAATGTGATTTATGTTATTGTTGAATGATTAAATAAATCTATGAATATCATTTCCATTTGAGATACTATGTCTTTGGATAGAATTTCTCGATTATATCTCAAGGATATCGTCTAGTTATAGGGAGTTCCACACTCTATTGTATATGACCATTATACTAGGTTCACTTATAATTTTTTTAAAGGACTTTAGAAGTCATTGGGTACTGAATTAAACTTTAGTACAACTTCTCATCCGTAATCTGATGGACATTCTGAATGAACAATTCATACCTTAGAATATATGATTCATTCTTATTTAATGGATTACCTAGGAAGTTGGGATTAATATATTTATTTTGATAAAATTTCTTATAATAACAGTTTTATTCCATTATATAGATGAAACCTTTGGGGAATTATAAGGAAAGTGGTATCGATCTATAGCTTGTTGGGATGAAGTATGATAAAGGAAGTTGATGGGACTAGAGTTAGTCAATAAAATAGTTGATAAAGTGAATACAATTTAGGAGTATTTTAGGATAACTCAAAGTAGGTAGAAAATTTATAGAAATAACTAAAGAAAAGATCATTCTTTCATGGTATGTGATCAATTTTTTCTTAAAGTATCCCTATGAAAAAATGTGATGATTTTTTTAAAAAAGGGGAAGTCAAGACCATGGTTCATTAGACCATATGAAATCATGTAGAAAGTTGGATCAGTTTCCTACTGAGTGGATTTTCCTTTGAGTTTATCCATGGAACATAACATTTTTCCTGTTTCGATGTTAAGAAAATATGTGCCAGATTCATCTCATTTTTTGAGCCCTGAAGTAGTTGAGTTAGAAGATAACCATTATTATAAGGAATAGCCTATTCAGACTCTTAACTATAGGGTGAAAG
The DNA here is from genome assembly GCA_963277665.1 of Viscum album. Lineage (NCBI taxonomy): Eukaryota > Viridiplantae > Streptophyta > Magnoliopsida > Santalales > Viscaceae > Viscum > Viscum album. The sequence goes on along the minus strand of OY728122.1, from coordinate 75,009,295 downwards.
TGTTATAGAATAAGTTGATTAACCGGCCAAAGGTTTTTTTGGAAAATCCAAACGGTTTAAGAAGAAACATGATAATTTGAAAATGCTATGAGGGAAAGATATCCCCACTTGTTTAATAAGTGAATAAAATTGAAGGGACACAATTTCCAAAATGGGGAAAGAATGCAACAACCCAGGTAATGTCAAGAAAAATATTTTTAATGTATTATTAATATTCTTTTATATATATTATATATTTAAACTCATTATAAAAACATTAGATAATTTTTCATTTAAAAGGAAAAAGCTGTATTTCTAATTGGATTTTCATGTATTGTATGGTTTTATCATGATTTAAAAATATATATAATTTTAATTTGAAAAAATTGACTTCATTTTTGAATTGATCAGGTAAAAATTATCTTAAAAATATTTTTTGGGAATTTTCTAAAAACCTAATTTTGTAATGAATATTAAAAAAATACTAATTCTTATTTAAAACTATATTTTATTTTAAATTATTTACAAAATGGAATTATTTTTTTGATGATTTTTAAAATTTAATTAGTTTATTTTTATTTAAAATAATCCAATTTTAGTTTTTTAAATTAATTTTACACTTGAGATTATTATAAAAACATTTTTACATTAAAAAGTCATCTTTCTAAAAAACTATTTTTCATCGTGTTTTTTCAGTTATATTTTAAATTAACTTCTCCCACTTCTGTGAATCGAATATTGAGAAATTGATTCCATATTTTTAATAAGTGAGTCCAAATTTATTAAATATTTTCTTTTTATTTTTTCAATATGAATAGTAACCTTAGTAATTTTTGTTACTATGATAATGGGTAAATCGGACAATTAGAGTTAAAAATAAAATGATAAGGACTAAATAATGAAGCTAAAAGTTGCCTAAATTTTATTAGATGGGTCCATTTTTTCTATAATTATACAATATTCGGTTATATGATATTTTTATCTATTTGGATGAGATCATCAAATTTATAATATTTTATGTAAAGAAGAGTAATAAATTTCACACTCCAATTTTTAATAATTATAATATTTTTAAAATGAGGATAAATAGAGGATATTTTCAGTTATAAATATTCCTTTTAAATATAAATTATTTATATTAATAATGGTAATTTTTTTAACTTTTAATAAAGAAATAATTACCTTAAATTCTTACACAATGCTCACATAGTAATTAATCAATTAATGGAAAAATAAAAACGATATTAAAAATATTAAAAGTAATATAATTTTAGATAATTAATGAAATAAAAAAAATTCATAATAAAAATGAAATTTTAGGGATGTATTAAAACATTTTTTCTAAATTTTATTATATAATATCAACAATTATCTATTTTTATTCCATTTTCTATTTATAGTACCCTCAAAGAGTAAAAAATCCTAATTGTCTCACTAAGTATAAAAAGGGTTAATGAGGGGTTAAAACCAAAATATAAGGGTAAAAACATAGTAAAAAATTGGAAAATTTTTATTTTATGAGAGTATTTTTTACCCATAATCATATTATATTTGAAATAAATCAATTTTGATCCATTTTTGATTGAAAATTAATTTTGATTAATTTAATATTTTATGATATTCCAAGAGTGCCCCTCCCCTCTCTTATAGAAGGAAACATCTTATTCTCATTTAATCGAAATTTAAAAACCTTTATGTTTAGAAAATAACTAAAAAAATCCATTACTTAAATCCCTAATCACATACTATAGGATTTTATTTGATCAGAAAACCATCCTATCTAATCTTTTAGTTTAAACCTTAAGAGACTGTCTGAAGAAGAGATATCATTCTTAATTGAGTGTTTTTGTTTTATTTATTCTTATACTTCCCTTAAATATTATTTAACCATTTTGAAATAATAAAACCACTATCTTAAATATAATGATGTTTTTTTAGGTTAATGTAACAATATCTATCCATACACTCTTCCATCAAATGGGAAAAGAAACCATCTTTCGTGTGTACGATGGACTACCGTCTCGTGAACCGATTTAATTATTTTTTAATCACCATCTTTCATGGTTGGTTATAATGATATAATTAATGTATATATATTATATTCATTAAATATTTATAATTATGAAAAGATAATATATCATTTAATTTCTTTCATTTCCATTCACTAAAAAATGATAACGACGCTCATGCGTACTTGTGGACTACCACCTCCACGAAGCGATGTGATTCATTCTTCATTAACACATCACATGGATTATATATATAAGTATATTTAATTAAATAATATGTTATTCATGATATTTTTATAATTATTTAAATATAAAATAATACTTAACTTATTTCCATAATTATCGTTGAAAAATGGAAACGTCACCCATGCTTATGTACGGCCTACCATCTCCATGATTGTAACATAGTTCATTTTTCATAACCATATTCAATAGTTTTATTTAAAATTATAATTTATGTATAAAAATGATAATTATTTCATGATTATTATTCTCTAGATGATGGAATAATTACCTCCTTTACTATAGTCAACATACCAAAGTCATTTTGGACTTATGAACTGAATATTATCAAAATAACCAACATAAACTTAAATGAGTAAGTAATTGTATATGAAATGATAATAAGTAGAATAAAGGGAATAATTAAATTGAAAAATCTTCTCAAGAAAGTAAATAATTAACATGAGTTTATTATTCAGTAAGATAAAGAACACACAAGGTGAGTCAGACTCAGGGTAAGGGTCACTTTCACTGAAAACCCCATTTTAAATATTTATTTTCAAAAACTTTATCTTCCATGTACATGTTTTAAATATTACTTTATGAATGTATTTATATGGAAATAAAATAACTATAAAGGGAATTTTAGGTTTCTTTCAAGGGGTTTCAAAAAGGGATCCTTTTACTGAATGTTTTACCTTCTTTACAAACGACAAAATGATTATTCTATTTTAATGTATATGATGATGATGAATTTTCTCACCACCATAACCATTATTTGAAGTTTGTATTCATTAAAAATATTTAATATTTTCTTAAAAGAAAAAACCAACTTTCCCCTTTTATGGGTATTTTGTTATTGAAAATGGGTTTTTAAAAGAAAAAGGGTATTTGATATCCGAAAGTGTTTTTGAACTTGAGTTTAAATGAGTTTTTCAAGGGTTTTTTTCATGATATTATCATTGGTATTTTTTATAATGGTTTGATCCCTATTATAGCTCTCGGATAAGACCCGTACAACTTATATGAAGAATTGAGACCCATTATATCTCATGGGTGAGCCCAATATAGCTCATATGATGAGTGATCCTAGATAACACTCCAATTCATTGGGTAATGATTTTTTTATCTAGAGAATTATATTAGAAGTTTTCCATATGGTTACTTCAATTTTAAGGGGTTTTTAAGGGTTTTAAGATGATGATTTCCCAATGCACCATCATGACTTTTACATTATTTCTAATGAGTTTTCATGGGATTTTATAATTTAAAAAGGTAATATAATGATCCTTTTAAAAGAAAAATTATGTTTTTTTGGATAAAATGTATGTTTTTAAGAAAAATATTTTCATTAGTTTTTATGTTTTTCACTAAACTAATAGATTTCTTAATTTTATGTTCCTTACTAATCGTTTTTTTTCTTATCCCACATTTCAAAATGTTTTTTACAAGGATTTAAGATTGATTAGGGACAAGGATGGGGTCAAGATAAAATTTTTAAAGATATTTCATGAAAATAAAATATGTTTCTTTTTAAAAGGTTTATTTGGTGAGAAAAATGGATACTAGGAATAAGTGTCCAATTTTTAATATATGGGATTGTTATGTAATAGTTATGACATAACTCTCTAACACTCTAAACTTAGAAGATCTTTATGAAATAAAGAAAGTAAATTCTAGTTTAAAGTTACTAGAATGAGTAATGATTAATGTTGGGTCTTTACAGATTATCATGGGCCACAAAAAGGTTCCTTGGTATGGTTTTAAGCTTTATTTTGGTTTCTATAATTATATTGGAAACTTTGGACTATTTACTTTTATGATATGGTTTTATTTGTATCTACTTATACTTTGTTCTTTTATGATCATTTTTTATATTTATATGGAATTCCCATAGTGTTTATCTCAAGTTTAGTTGATTTATTTCTTTTGTTTCAAATGATTATTTATATTATTTTTAAAGGGTGAAATAATTACCAAAGTGATTCCAGTGATTCTTAGACATTTATTTCCAACTATTTGGGATTAATAATTCTATTCATGCTAGTGGCGGGTTGGGTCAGGTTCTAGTTTATATGGAAGCCTGGTCTGGTTTGTTACAAAATGGTATCGGAGCCTAGGTTCTCAGTGAGGCAAAGGTTTTGGAACTCTCTTGATATTTTGAAATTTTATAGTTGGATATAATGATATCAAGACTCAAGAGCTTAGTGTGGGGAGAGTTTTATGACCTATTTATTACTTGAACCTCAAGTTTCCAAGGTTAGTCAAGATTTTAGTTTTGATTCAAGTTATTCATTTGAGGTATTTATTGGATTATGATTTGATTCTTATGGTGGTAGTTCTTTAATCCTCATTAGGATAACATTAGTTTCATTGAGGGTTATATTTGGTATTTTGGGGTGTAAATGTAAAAAGGTAATCAAGGTGAAAGGCTGGCTTACAGGTCCTGAGAAACACAACAACTAATAACTTGACTATAGATACATTATAGGGACACCTTTATGATTGGCACATGGCCATCAACTGTGTGCCTATGTTGGGAATGGTTCCACATCCCATTTGGATTTTCTATTTATACCCCTTGATGTTTTGATTTCCTAGAGTGGTTTGGGAAATAAGAAAAGGGTCATAGAGGGTCTTTTGATGTTTTTATGTGAGTATATTGAATTTCACTAGTCATTTATGGAATTTTGGGTTAGATTTTGGTATAAGGCATGTTTTATTAATTTTCATATATGTTTTGGTGTGTGATGTGAAATTGGATTTGTGTGTGTGAAATATGTATTTCATGAGAAATATGTTTTTAGTTTGAAATAAGGCCTTATGGATTATTTTTAAAATTATCATTTGATTTATAAAATGTTTTGAAGTGGTTGAGTTCATTATGAAATTTAGAAAGTGTTTGTTTTATCATGAAATTTGAAAGGTAATTTATTTTCTAAAATTTTTGATGTTTACTTGTAAAATAATTTTAACTCTATTGGTGTGTACCTCAAGAGTGGTTGAATTTAGAGTATAAAATTTGGAGGGCGTTTTGGTTTTAAACTAGACAATGTTTTTTTTGAAATTAAATTCTTAAAAGGAAGGATTCTTATTTTAAGGGAGGCCAATGTTTTTACAAAACAAGATTTTGGGGCCTATTTGGGATTTGAACCTTTAGTGGGTGGTTTGAAATCTTTTCAGAATATGATTTTTTGAAGTAAAACTTGGTATTGTTTTTAAAATTGGTTTTAAAAAGTGTTTCCTATTTGGTGGTTTCGTGCTTGAGATTGATCCCTTATTTTCTTAGGACTCTTTACTGAGGGTTTTGTAGTTTTAAAAATGGGTGAAGTTTTAAAATTGTTTTTATTTTTCGGGTGAATGGTATAATTTAGGAGGCATGATTGGATTGAGTTTTTTGTCTCATGTTGTTGTATATAATCTTCCTAGAAATGGTCTAGTATAAATGTATATTGATTATATTTGGAGGGTTTTCCTCCTTTGGATTTTAACACTACCCATGCTTTGGATGAAGTGGTGTGTTTTGTATTATATTCTTAGTTGTGTGCATCAAAATTGTTCAAAGTAGTGTTTTTATATTGAATATGTTTTGGGACCTTATAGGTTGAGTGGTTTAGGCCCATGATCCTTCGTTTTAAGGTTGGACTTGTGAGGGTCATTTTTCTTGAAAAACTAGATACAAGATCTAGTTGGGGTGATTTTTTAATTTTGGGATGAATAATATTTATGAGGTGTTCATTATTAAATATATCCATTGAGTTTTTGGTTGTGTATCTTTTCGATGACAACCTGTTTTGGGATTTATTCTCAATAAGTTTGGAGTAGTTGTGGCTTGAGGAAATCCATGCCATATGTCTTTCTTGGGTTCCTTTTTGGTTTCTTTTTATGAGAGATGGTGGATTTGGGGATGTTTATTACTCATTATTAAGTGATATTGGTGTTTCTTAGGCATAAATTAAACCACGTTTTGGATTTTTATTCATTGGTTTGGACATGGGTAAGCCTAGGGTATATTCATGGGTGGATATGGGTGTGGTTTGTTTTTTGTAGGAATGTGGGTGCCACCGAGATGGGTTTCCTATCAGAGTCGTCATGGGATGGTGTTATTCATGTTTAGACCTAATCACCCTAATATACAACTTGTGAACCTGGGGTTAGAGCTGTGTCATTTCCCGATGAGGTATGTTTCCAGTTGTTTTTCTATTTTATTTTGGAATACCATGGGTTTGGTGATTCGTTCTTATAGAACTTCATGACGTTTCTTGGTTTAGTGCCTCTCTTATAGATTTAGACCATATTTTATTTGATGGTTATGGTTAGTGAAATTGTGTAATTACTATTTAGATATTTCAAGAATTTTGTTGTTCAGTGACATCCAAACAGTTTATGGAAAAGAGAGTGTTGGTTATTCCACCATTTTAGATCAACACTAAATGGAAGGGAGACCTATTCTAGGTCTCCATCTTCTCATAAATTCGAATTGAATGCATATAGGTTTGACCATATTGGGGGATATATCTTTTTGTTTGAGTATTTGTCTTGTTTTTCAAGGATTTTTATTTTTCTGATGGGTCTATTTTGTTGGTAGCCCTTCTTACCTTATGATTATCCTTGAGAATTCAATCCCAAAATTCTTAGAATTAGTTTTCTTTGACCAATACATTAAACTGAAAATTTTTGGGGGCATAAAGTGTAATTTTGGGTAGAATTATGACACATTACATGTCACTATATATTTAATTTTATTTTATTTTATGTTATCGAGGTTATTTTAAATTTTCAAGAAGTTTCAGTCTGAAACATGGAAAATCAGGAGTTTTTCTTTTTTGTGCATGGTTTGCATGAATGATTTAGAGGAAACCATATTATTATCCTTACACATTAGTCTTTTTATTTTATTCTGTTTATACATTGTTTAGTCTACATAGGTTTAGCATGGTTTGGTCAAATCCATATGGAACCTAGGAGAAATTGTGATGGGCCTTTGTGGTGTATGGGTAATAGTACATGGCTTGTTCATGGTTAGTTAAATCATGTGAAAAGTGTGTGAGTTGGGTATAAAATTTTATATTTTCATTTGAAATGGTAGGAACATGGTTTTTACAACTATGTGGAGTCCCCATGTGTAACCATTCATAGTGGATTGACCTAGGTAGTGGATACCACACAGTTGGTGCATGATTTGGAAAACCATGTGACCCTCCTGGATTCATTGAAATTTGAAATTATAGAACTACCCCTACTTGATTTTAACCCTCCAAACTTCCCTCTATTCTCACTATCACTTTAAAATACCTATTACACCCCAATGGATCTTCCTCCCTTATATATTTCATTTTTATGGTAGTTTTCTTTGATTCAAGTGGATTTCTCCTTGGTAAGTCCCCTTAAAACCCTTAATATATTATATTCCTCTTTTTCACATGATTTGTCTTTCACCCATATACCCTAAAAGTCATGTTGGCTAAATTTATTATAGTGTTTGGAACTAATCATGTGGATTTGTTAATATAGGGGTGATATAGGACATTTTTTACCTCAGTTAATCATTATCCATTAAAGGTGATGCATTGTCATTAGGTTCTTATTGAATGAGGTAGGTGTTTCTAGGACATTGCTTTATATTTCATTCCATGAGATTCTTGATTGTTTTAAATTGTTTTTTTATTTTAATTATGCTTATATGTGTGTCTTTTAAGATATGTAAAGTGTACTTTAAATAGTTTTAATCCTTTAAATATAATAGGTTCCATGCCAAGTGTTTATATAAATGACTAAATTGTTTTCATAGGCTAAAAATGGTTTAAAAATGGTGAAGGGAACTAGTTCAAAGTTTTTAAAGGGGTTTGTTCACTTAAATTGATTTTAAAACAAAGTATTTGATGTGTTTCAAATAGTTTAAAGTGCTTTAAATGAGTTTTCTGGTTTGAAAGGGGTGCATTAACCCTTACAAGTGATATTTTAAAATTGTTTTTAGTTGTGATTTTAAAGGAAGTGTGAGTTCCTAAATAGATTTCAAGATTATTTTTTTCAAATTAGTATAAGTGTTGATTGATATGATATTTTAAATGGTTTGAGTTATCTTGGAATCCAAATCTTGTTTTAAAGGCCCTATTTATAACCTTAAGAAAAATTAAGTTTTCAAGAAATTTGTGAGACCCTCTTTATACCCATTGTAATTTTTCCCTTTAATGGGCGGTGATTCTTATATATGGTGACCAGGAGATGATCTAAGCGGATTTTCATGAAAGTATGTTTGAGGTGATGTGAGTCTTGTTTATAATTCTTTTTTTGATAAATCTATTTATCATACGTTTGATTACTTATGTAGATCATTTGTTTGATGCCATGAGAATCCTAGGAAGATAGTAGGTGTCATGTATGAGTGCAAGCCCTAGTGTAGAGTGTGATGCCTAGAAAAGGACCCAGTTAGACCGAGTGAGCTAAGAAGATGTTTTTATGGTCACATAATATATTGGAAGGTCATGAGGTTACTTTTGAGCCATTTATAATGATAGATACTAGTGAGTTTTGTAAGAATACTGGACATGATAGGTTCAGTAGTGCCATCCTTGGTTCCTCATCGCTAGTTTATATATTTTATTACACAAGTCCTTGCTAGTTTGTATTGATTAAAGGATCATTTAAAGATATATCAAGGGATTTTTTATATATCTTCTTTTCATCCCATTCTTATTTTATTGTTTTTTGGCACATATGTATTAGTTTTTTGTTTCTACTTATCACATGACATTAATATTATGGGGATTGTTTTTTTAATTAATTATTCCTTATATTTCAGCTTACTCTTAAATTTTTTTGAAAGGGGTTTTATAAAAGGGTTTTAATGAAGGAAAATAAAAGTGTGATTTTAGTTTTATTTCAAACCAATTTATCATGAGTTTTAAATGTGTGTTATTTAAAATGTTAAATGTGTTTTCCAAAGAGTTTTTGGTGTATTTTTTTTAAAAAAGGAAATAATGTTTTGTTTTTAAACTTTGGAATCTTTCTTTTACATTAAAGGATTTGAGAGGAAAATCATTAAATTAATGCGTGGTTTTTAAAGTATGTTTTTAAGCATGGTGTTTCTGATTTGCTTCAAAATGTTTTTATATGATTTTTAGAAAGGGAAAAAGGAACCAGTTTATATATTTTTTTTCTCTATGGATGGTTATATGAAAAAATTATTTTTTAATTATGTTCATACTAGAATTAATGTAATGTGATATGAAAATGATTGTATAGACTTGGTGGGTGGTTAACTATTAGGTTTTATAGATAACAAACATATTATATAGGTATAGGTTATGTTCAGTTTGATTCTTCTCCATGGGCATTCTGAGTGATATATTGAGTTTAGGGAAGTGATCATGGGTCACATGGAGGTTCCTTGATATGGTTTGGGGCTTTATTTTGTTTTCAAAAATTATATCATCCACTTTGTCCTATTGTATTTTATGCTTTGGTTTTATTTGTATCTACTTTAAATGTGTTCATTTATGATTCCATTGTATATTTTGTATCAGATGCTCATGATACTTATCTCCTATTTTGTTAATTTGTTACTTTTTTCCCATCTAATTATTTATATTATTACATAAGGGTGAAATCATTCCCATGGTGATTTATGTGATTCCCATGCACTGGTTTCCAACTAATAGGGATCAGGAATTCCCTTTATGCCATCGTTGGGATGGGTTGGGTACTAATTTAGATGGAAAACCTGGCCAGTTCATTATACCCCAACTCATAATTTTTATACACACCATATAAACTATCTCGATGTCCAACTAGCGTAGTCAATTCCAAGGGAACCAGAATCATCTCTACCTGATTTCAAAAAGAATATACTAGGGTTGGTTCAATGAAGGAGTGTATACCGCCAGAATGAAAAAAAGAATATGCCCAGGTAAAATATAACCAGATTATACATCACACAAAGTTTGAATCACCTGGTGCGGATAACTCTAAGGCATGCATCTGACCACGTCTAGCTCCACAACCACTCTAGCCTTGATGGATACCATCTCTACGAACAAACATAGATCACTATCCTAGTAGAATAGGGGAATCAATAGGCCATCATCTTCCTGCCCCATCTCCTCTTTATTGGTCAAAATATGGAGAACCTATTAGTTTTTATTACCTTAGAGGACACTACTGTAACTACTGAGCCTGAAAATGGACACATGCTGAATGTTGAGGAAGGCCATGACTCAATATTCAGATGACCATCACCTCCATAATAAAAAAAATCATGATTGATATATTATATGAGGTTTGAAAATTTCCATCTCTAGTGAAACGAGATAAAGAAGGCTAGAACCGAATACTCACTATTTGAAACTTAATCTGATCAGAAAAATATGAACTCTTGGCCATAGCTCTACTTAGTGTAAAGTATTGAAAAACCACCACCCATGATGATACAGTCCTAGATAGAATCATTTTAGTGACCTCTACCATCTCTATCACCTCAAGATACATTAGAAACATTAACATGGTGACCTTGGAATGAATAAATAGATGTAAATCCTCTCTAAAATTCCTCTCCATAATCTCCTCATCTAGTAAAATGTTTGAATCATAACATAATAGGTTATTATATTTGATACTAAACTATTGAAAGCTAGAAATCCCATGGTAAAGAGTAAATATATCCTACAAATAATATTTCTTTACGACTGATGAAAGAAACTTATCCCAATACTAATCACAAAATTTATCAAACAAAATAGTCAACTCCTTACGATACTAGAGGAATAAAAACCACTACCATCGATCTGCCCCACACAATATGATGATATCCAATGAAACCCAATACTCCATCTGATCCTAGATCAATATAAAGGTATTATCTAACTCTCCAAACCAAACCTAGATATCATGGTATGAAACAAATCACACATACTTCTGCAGAATTTGGCACTAACACCCTCGAAACATCATCCTCCAAGCATCATAGTTATCGATCTCATCTCTACATTGATATGCTGGAACTACCTATTGAACATCATTGACACAAAGTAAACAGGGACTTCGAATTGGATCTATCCTTACAAAAGATATAAAATTAATGACACCTTAAAACTGACATATAGAATACTTAATATTAATTAATTAAGGTTCAACCTAATTCAAATTGTCTAAGAAATTCTAATACAAGTGAAGGAAATCATGATGCATGATCCTAACATAGGTCTTAACCCCACAAGAAGCATCACTTCCCTTAGTATGTTCAGTAAGCTTAAGGTCCTTTCATAAAATCATAGGAGGTCTTAAATTACTATATCCAAGCCTTTCTCCCTTTCCTACATCATGTGTTATGTCTTATCAATACTATTACATTACCAATCCATGTAATCCTTATCAGTGATTATCCGAAAGATCCATCGCATCTCTCAACCATTAGATATGATACCACTCTGTCATGACCCCATATCCGCTGGTACCCCTCCCAGGATGATAGTGAAGGAGAGGATGTCCCTCAAAGCCTTCCATCTATAGGCCCCAAATTGGAGACTAGCACTAAAGGTATATAATTCATAAAATGGGAGGCATTTACCTAATTTTTTAAGGATAATTGATAAGATCCAAAAAACCAATTCCATCACATAAATAATAGATAAACCATCCCTATACATGAATGTAATGTTATAGAAGTGGAAACAAATGGAAACAATAGGAATAATCCTATGTAGTGACCCCAAACTAAATTGCTCCAAAATAACTCTATGTGCTAGTAACGGAAAAATCGATCACCAACTAGCTCCAAGGACCTAAAAAAGTTTATATATATATGGGGTGATCATACATGTATGCTTTGTAGGATATTATCCAAAACCTCTCAAGAAAATGTTAAAAAATCATACTAAAGCCCAATGAATAAACAAAAGAAACCAAATCTTTACTTAAGTAGGTAAAACTATATCCTATACTTACGAAGGCTGTCTCACTAAGTAATGAAGAAAAGTAAGGTACTCTATATCAAAATAATATACATAAGAAAGATACCCCATATACACTTACCGAGTAGTTTTTTCTCTCTCATGCACCAATGCCAAACTTCATATGCTATAATCCCTCCTATAAGCCATCCTACCCCTGGGAAACCATATCATATCTTTATCATCAACTTATCCTTCTCCCTATGCACACATATCACATCTCATAATAAAGTAACAAGACCAAAATGAATCACCACCTATGTATCATGCATTATACCATTAGCTATCATAACTCATGAAAGTACACCTATAGTGACCCTAGTCACTATAGCTCGAATACATGTATGTGTTATAACTTCAAGACACTACATCACACACACCCAAATACGGTAAAACTAAGATAAATAACAACTCATGTAGATACATACTGTTACCTTAATCCATTATAGCCTGGATACACCTACACATCATGCCATGTTTAAAGGGGGTAGGGGTGGAGAAGAGGGAGTAATCAACCATTTGTTCCCTTACCTACCTAAATGTTAAGTAAAACACCCAGAACCCAAAACATTTTGCCATCATTTTTTACCTAAATTGGGTAGTAGGACATATGAATCCAAAAATATAATGAATATAATATCACACAACTAAAATAAGGCTAACTAACTTTCCTTAGACTCAAACTATAACTATTGTCTCACATGAAACCTAACTACCACTGTTAAGGTCTAACAAACTAGATCTCTTATAAGTACACAAGAATCATGATTCAATATCATTAATAACTAAGTAGTTATCAATTACCAATAATTCATTAACCCCATTACAAATTTTTTTTAACCATTCCATTTCATCATAGACAATAATTGCTTTTCTAATTCATATTCTAATTTATAGGTTTTTGTCCTATGCACTTAGAGAATTAATCTAACCGTCCCATGGTTATCATTTAATATATAGACCGTTACTACCCTCAGCATCACCCAATACCATGTGATCATTTATAATCCATTTACCATTCCATAATATGGGTATTCTAGAACTCAACATGAAAATACCACAAGGAAGATGCACTCATAGTGCATAGGCCAACTGTAGTAAGTAGTTAGAGATCACAACAACTAATCCTCAAGAAACCAACCATCAAGAAACAAACAAACTAGGAAATACCAACTCTCAACTCATATAAATCAACCAATTACCAACCCCAACACAACTATCTTACAAAAAAACCCATCTCTTAACCCATGGCATCTATCCTAATGTCAACCACTTTATCAATGAATAAGCAATGAGAAAACCCATATCTCTACTTGCACTATCCAATCCTTATCTAACATCGCAAACACAATAGGCTGTACAAAAAACACAACTGGGGATCAAACAAGCTAAAACACATATATATCAACAATCATATTTTCTGCATAGCAAACTCAAGGGGAAACCAAGTCCATAACACCAAGGAATAAAAGCCTATAATAATAAGGATGAGCTTCTAATAACCCTAAACATTTAATTTCTAGCAATTTTATTTCATTACTGTATTGAATTAACCAATTCATTATGAGAAGGTTTTGACAACAAGTAACCTAATACCATCAACTAACAAAAACTATAAATAAACCGTAGACATGATTCAAACACCACTTTTATATTTAGATATTTTTAGGGAAGGATGATAATTATTTTCACATGCCTCATACATTTATCACTTAATATTTCCAAATTTACATTATATGACTAATTTAAAGAATATAATCTATTTCAAGGAATCACAATAAACAATTACACGGTATCTTGAAAATATTAAGTGACATCCAATATAACATGAACCACATGAAATCAATATATACCATTCTATATTAAATTATTTTTTAATTCATGGATTGATATCTTCATTGAGATGGTTCCACCATGAAACAAATAATCTAAAGCATTTCAATCCCACAATTTCATATCAAATAACGAGAATTCATGAATCCCCCCGCCTCAACATGAACCACTAGAGGAAAAATGAACTTTTGGCGACGGGCCCTAGGCCCATCGCAAATGCAATTTAATAAACATGTATCTTTGATGAGATTAGAATCCCGTCACAAATACTTTTGGTACGCCTTCTTGATAAAACGTGAGAATGGGTATTTGAGACGTGACATGATTCCCATCACAAATACCCTTGGTCATGTAAAGGTAATTGCGATGGGAGAATTATCTAGTCGCAAAAACTCTATCGGCAGGTGAGTATTTGCGACGAGATCATTCTCCCGACAAATAGTCTCTTCCCTACTAATCTAACCTATATATACCCCCAAATATTTTCTCTCCATGCACCAATTTACCTCTCCTTTCTTCAGTTTTCCCCTTTTTCTCTCCACTTGATCACGTTAAAGTATAAATTTTTACGGGGAAAGAATTTTGCAATTTGCAGCACACAAAAGCTTCATTTTTGAGGTATTTATGTAATGTTTTAAATTTTTATTTTATTTATTATTATATTTTAATATTACTAATTAGTTGTAATTAATTTCAATTAGAAGTAATTATTTATAATTTTAAGTAATCGTTTATAATCTGATGTAATTATTTATATTTAGTAGTAGTTACTGTAAACTAGAAATATTTAGTTTTAATTAGTAGTAATGTTTGTAATTAAAACGTAAATAGTTTTAATTTGTTGTAGTTAGTTTTAATTAGAGGTAAATAGTTATAATTAGCGGTAATTAGTAAGAATTAATGGTAATCAGAAAAAATATTATTAATTAGTATTAATTAGTGGTAATTAGTAAAAATTAGCAATAAATAAAAATATTTATTAAAAGTTAGTGGTAATTAGTAAAAAAAATTTATAAACTAATAAAAATTTGTAATAATAAGTGGTAATGGGAAATAATTAGTTATAATTAATGGTAATTAGAAATAATTACTGGTAATTAGTAAAAATAAGTGATAATTAGAAAAAATTGGCGGTAATTAGTAAAAATTGACGGTAATTAGTAAAAAATAATGACAATTAGTATTAATTATCTTTAATTATTAAAAATTAGTGATAAATCAATATAATTATTAAAAATTAGCAGAAATTAGTAAAATATTTTAAAAAATAAAAAAAAGTAGTAATAATAAGTGGTAGTTAATAAAAATCTGCAGTAATTAGTATTAATTAGCAGTAATTAGTAAAAATTAACGATAAATCAATATAATTATTAAAATTTAGCTTTAATTAGTAAAAAATAGTTATAGACTAATAAAAATTAGTAATAATAAGTGTTGATTGGCATCAATTAGTAATAATTAGCAGTAACTAGTTATAATTAGCAGTAATTATTAATAATTAGTGGTAATTGGTGGAAAATTGTTATAAACTAATAAAAAATACTAATAATAATTTATAATTAGCAGTAATTAGAATTAATTAGTAGTAATTAGTTAAATATAGAGATAATTAGTAAAAATTAGAGGTAATTAGTAAAAATTAACTCTAATTAGTAAAAATTAACTGTAATTAGTAAAAATTAAGAGTAATTAGTAAAAATTAACGGTAATTAGTAAAAAAAATTGCGATAATTAGTATTAACAAGAGATAATTGTTAATAATTAGTGTTAATTAGTGGAAATTAGTGGCAATTAGCACTAATTAGTAATAATTATTAACAATTAGTCATAATTAGTAGTAATTATTAAAAATTAGTGATCATGTCCCGAACTGTCCCCCGGGGCCCATTCCATGACTACCCCAAGCCCGCCTTCTATAGGCCAGGGGCTGGTGACTAGCACCAAAGGCGTAAAATCCCTAAAAACTCGGAAGACATTGCCTTTATAAATTGAAAACACAAACAATAGAGTACAAGCTAGAAGTAAACACTCAGTAAGGTTGTATACAAAAGAAGTGCTGGAAAGTAAAAGGGGCCGAAAATACAAGCCCAACTGTAAAGTACATGTACAACTAAAAAGCGGAAAAACAAATGAAAGGTAGAAGTAAATCCTGGTTCTTCCACCACAGATCCTACCTGAAGGGTTGGTAGATACATCCTCCTTAGTACTCCACGTCCGTCAGACTCCTTCATGTACAGTCTCGTCATAAGGTCCACCTTTGGGTACCGTCCATTCCTAGCGCTCTCAGCCACCATCAGCGCTGTCCGTCGTCTGCATCCAATACAACGAGGTGTGGGCATAGCCCATGAAGGGGTGAGTATAAAGATACTCAGTAGGGACCCTGAGACCCTCAAGGTCTTACATAATCCAACAAGGATAAACCACAGAGTATGAAATCAATGGATAGTCATTACTTAGGTATATGCCCGTACATATACCTAAGTTATCATGTAACCCATCTCAATCATGAGGAAAACACAGAAGTCACTGACTCATCTCAAACAGGTAAAAAACTATTGTAGAGTGATAGAGATGATAAGATGTAGTCACTGATTCATCTAAGCTATCAGACCCACACAGGATCCCGGACCAGCAGTTGGAACTGTCAGACAAACACAAGATCCAGGAATAGTAGTCAGAGTTGTCGGACCCACACAGGATGCAGGACCAGCTAAGCTGTCGGACCCACACATGATCCAGGACCAAATATTCTTGTCGTACCCACACATGATCTAGGAATAGAAGTCAAAACTGTCAGACCCACACAAAATCGTAGAATAGTCGTCAGGGCGCAACCACCCGCAAGGTTTTCATAAAGTACGCTCGATTCTAGAAGGGTCCACTCCTCAAGACAAGTGTCGACATGTCAACTTCCACCAAGTCCCACAAAAAAGTATCTCAAAGGTCTGTCTCATCATAGGGGTCTCAATGCAACAGACGATGCGTCAATCAGACGCCCGGTCTGTGAGTTATTAGCTTTTTAGTCCTGGGGGCCCGGTTGGATTCTTGTACGATCCAACCCGATTGTATCTCAAAATTACCCCAAACTCCAGTGGGGTAAACTAAAAGGGACCGTCATGCTCCAAGAATATCAACACCACTGATGGTTCGTCAAATGGTCATTCAGTGCCAAAGTTATGACCCAAGAAGGTATGGGGTCACTAGTGGGCCCGGGTCCGGTCTGACCTGGTCGGACCAACGTAGCCGAACCCAGTCTGGGCCAACCTGGTCTGTGTCAACCCGGTCAGACCCGCTAAGTCTGACCCGACCTGTTGGGCGGGTCATCCCTCTACGTTTGGCCCGGTCTGCTGGGCCCGGCCCAGCGGACTTTGAGGGCGGTTTGGCCCGAAGGTCGCCACGTAGGTGACTTGGCCCAAAGGCCAGGGCCGGTTCGGCTAGCACCGCAAGGGGCGTGACTCGGGCGACTCGGCCCGGGAGGTCGGGCTGGTCAAGATGCTAGCGGGCAGGCCGTAGGCAGAGCGCGCGGGGCGCAAGCAGGCCGGATGGATGCCGAGGAGGCCGTGGGTGTACCGGATAGGGAGTGGCAGGGGCTTGGCAGGCCGTGGGGGCACCGGAAAGGCGTCGAGTAAGCCGCGGGGGCCGCAGACAGGCAGGCGGCGCGCCGGGCAGGGCGCCTGGGGGTCGCGGGCAGGTGGGCCGCATGCCGGACAGGGCACCGGGGGGGGGGGGGGGGCAGAGGGGCTGTTCGCCAGGGGGCTGCGGGCAGGCAGGTCGCACACTGGACAGGGCGCCGGGAGGCTGCGGGCAGGCGGGCCGAGCACCGTTCGGGCCGGCGGTGTTCAGCTGGAAGCATCGGTGCACCACGGGGGCGGCATGATTTGTGGAGGTCATGGGTAGCATGGCCTTCGTCCATGTCGCCTTCATCGTTGCCGCCTCATCACCATGCCATAGAACACCAAGAAAGAAAAATCGACGGAGGGTGTTGGGCCATGTTAGGTTGGCCTGCACCCTCCGCGTTTAGGGAGGTATCAATTGTCTCATCAAGAATAGCAGATGATCAACAACACATCCGCAGCAATCCCTTTTTATCCAATGAAGAAGATAAGAAGAAGGGTATAAAATCATCAAGCAACAAACCCCCTACCTTTGATTTTTCGGTCGTTGTTCGTCGCGTCCGCCGCACGTCTCAAATCCCAAGCTGCGTCAGCTCGTTAACGACGCTCTACGTCGGTAGGATTTGAGAAAGGAAGTCGAAGAAGAAAACGTCGTCGTCATTCTTCGCGTTCTTCGTGGATTAAGCGTTCTTTGTTGTAGAGGCTTTCTCCCAGATCTCCTCCCAATTCTCTAAAGCCAAGCCTTTCCCCAATTCCACCACCAGGGAAAAGAAATATCTAATAACAAATCAATTGACATGATTTAATTTTCTGTTGACACATAAAATTAATTGATATTTTTAATTTTATGATGACACATAAAGTTAATTTGACAGAAATTGATTTTATGTTGACACATAAAATTAATCGGAAGCATTTAATTTCACGTTGACACATAAAATTAAATTCGAAGCAATTAATTTTATGTCAACACATAAAATTAATTGAGGGGGTTGAGAGGTTTCCTCTCCCTCCCCATTAATTTGGGGGGTTAAGTCTCGTGTGGCCCCCACGTCATAACCTCTCATAGGAGGTTATGCTCGGGTGGGCCCCACCACCATAACCTCTCAAGGGAGGTTAGGGTGTGGTGGTCCCACCTCCAACTCCCAAGTGGAGGTTCTAACCAACAATCACTCAAATGGAAGCTTAAAATAAAATAAAGTGTTGTACACTTTATTTTATTATTTTTTTATAAAAATGCCAAAAACAAACTTTTATTCTCGACCAACTACCCTCGAGGTGAAAGTATTCTTAAGCAAATACCGGCACTGCGAGTTCAACGACGCCCTCAGATTTCAGTTCCAAGCACCGGTTCAAAAGTTATAAAATCCCGATCGTATGTTTACAAAACATACCCAAAAAAAACTTCAGAAATTGATTCCAGGCACAACGAGCCTCAGAATAAAGTGCCGTAAATTTTCGCAGACTCATAAAATCCCCATGTATTTAGAAAAAAATTCTATGAGATTTTTGAGTCTTTACACTCTCCCCACCTCAGGCATTTACATCCCCGTAAGCTACAACTCAAACTAAGGGAACAAAAGAGGGTACTGAGCACACATCTAAGCCTCCCGCTCCCATGTGCTCTCCTGGAGGTTCTCGTGCTGCCAGAAAAAATGCACTAGATGTATCGACTATCCACGTAGGACCCACTCCTATTGATCCTTAATCTCCACTGGAACCTCTATAAAAGTTTCCCCATCATCATCGTCCATCTCCCCATGGTCGATGGTGTGTGAAGGGTCATGCACGTATCTCCTCAGCTGGGATACGTGGAAGGCGTTGTGCACCCGGTGCAACTAAGGTGGAAGTGCCAGGCGGTAATCCACCTTGCCTACTCTGCTGAGGACCTAGGAAGGTCTGATGAATCTTGGAGATAACTTGCCACCTTGACCAAATCTCTAAAAACCACTTCTTGGTGAGACCCGTAGAAAGGTGTGGTCTCCATCCTCGAACTCCAGAGGTCTCCATCTCCTGTCAGCATATGACTTCTGCCTACTCTGTGCAGTCTTCATCTGCTTCTAGATCATTTTCACCTTCTCCGTGGTAGCTCGTACCATCTCTGGTCCCGCTAGTGCTGAATCCCTAGGGTCTGTCCAGCACAGTGGCGATTTGCAAGGTCGACCATACAAGGCCTCAAAAGGTGCCATATCAATGGTGGAGTGATAAATGTTGTTATAGGAAAAATCCACCAAAGGTAAGTGATCCTACTAGCTGCAACCAAAGTTGAGAACACAAGCACGCAACATGTCCTCGAGGGTCTGAATGATCCTCTCAGTATGGCCATTCGTATGTGGATGGAAGGCGGTGCTCATATGAAGCTACATCCCGAAAGCTTCCGGAAACCCCTTCCATAGCTAGAAGGTAAAGCGTGCATCATGATCGGAGACAATAGAAGAAGGTACTCCATATAGCCGCACAATCTCCTGCACATAGAGGCATCCCAGGCTCTCTTCTGAACCCTACTCTCTGATCAGTAGGAAGTGGCCTGACTTGGTGAGTCGGTCAATGGTCACCCAAATCGAGTCATGTCCCCTAAATATACGTGGAAGACCCGTCACGAAGCCCATGGATATCCCATCCCACTTCCACTCTGGGACCTCTAAAGGATAAACTAAGCCTGTTGGTACCTGATGCTCTACCTTTACTTGCTGGAAAGTGAGGCGTTGAGAAACAAACTCCGCTACCACCTTCTTCATACCTGGCCACCAGTGCTGTCGTTGAAGGTTATAGTACATCTTCGCAACTCCTGGATGTACCACTAGAGGGGACATGTATAACTACCTCAAAAATTTCTTTTGAAGTGACACTGGCATCATATTATGTCCTCTGAATAGAATGACATGCTTCCCACCTTTAGAAAATCCATCAGGTGCCTACCCTGTGGATATATGAGCATGTCGTGTCTCGCAGTCAGCATCCCTTTGTTGTGCTTCTATGACTTGCTGAAGGAGTAGGGGAGTGACCGTAAGAGACTGTAGAAAGGCTGCTCCATCTCTATCCACAATGGATATCTATAAAGTGGCAAGCTGCTCTGTCGCCTCACCTAGTAGATGTATACCAGATCTCTTGCTGAGTGCATATGCTACAACATTTCCCTTCCCATGAGTATAGAATATCTCAAATTCATAGTCCTGGAGGAACTCAAGATATCGCCGTTGTCTTAGGTTTTGGTCCTTCTGATAGAATATATACTTGAGACTCTTGTGATCATAGTACATGGTACAACATTCGCCCATCAGATAGTGTCGCGACACCTTCATGTAAAAGACCACTTTTTCTAACTCCAGGTCTTGGGTAGCGTAGTTCTTATAATTATGTCTCAGCTTCCAAGAACCATACGCGATCACTGATCACTCCTACAACAGGACACACCCAAGTCCGGTCCCTGATGCGCCACAATAGACTACATACCCTACACCTTACTCTAAAATCCTCTAGATGGGGGGCACTAGTCAGCCTCTGCCTCAACTCCTAAAAGATCTGCTAGTATATTTCCGACAATACGAAGGGTTTCCCCTTCTTCGTCAAGGCTGATAGAAGTGCTGCAACTCTGGAGAAGTCTGGTATGAACCTCCGGTAATATCCAGCCAAACTCAAGAAACTCCGTACCTCCGTTACACTGCTGGGTGGCTCCCAAGAAAGTACCGCCTCAATCTTTGCTGGATCCACTACAAATCCAGCCTCTAAGATGACATGCTCCAAGAAATGAACCTCTCGAATCCAGAACTGGCACTTCGAGAGATTACCATAAATCTGGTGCTCTTGGAGTGTGTCTAGTACTACCCTCAAATGGTAGGCATGCTCCTCCTCAGAAGTTGAGTAGATCAAAATGTCATCGATCAAGACTACGACAAAGCGATCGAGGTATGGCTGGAAGATCCTGTTCATGAGTCCCATGAATACTGATGGATCATTGGTTATGGAGAATGGCATAACCAAGAACTTGTAGTGGCTATACCGACAACTGAAGGTCGTCTTCTATACATTATTGTCTCGAACTCTGAGCTGGTGATAGCCAGATCTGTGGTCTATCATCGAGAACCACCGTACCCCCTTCAGCTGATCAAAGAGGTCATCAATATTTTGGAGTGGGTAATTGTTCTTCACGGTCACCTGGTTTAGGCGACGGTAGTCGACACAGAGCCTCAATCTCCCATCCGCCTTCTTGGCATACAAAATCAGGGCTGCCCAGGGAGAAACACTGGTCTAGATAAATCCCTTCCCCTACAAGTCCTCTAGCAGTACTCTCAGCTCGCGAAGCTCCGTGGGAGCCATCTGATATGCTGGATTAGATATCAGTGTCATCCTGGGGTATAGGACAATACAGAATTCCACCTCTCTGTGAGGAGGTAGTCATAGAACATCGTCAGGGAAAACATCCGCATACTGGTCCACCACTACAGGATAGCTCAGACTGTCCACATCAACTATTCCAAGGGTAAGGTAGGCCAACTGATTAGTGATCGGCTGCACCCTCCTCCAAGTAAGTCCATCATGCACTATAAAGGCTCCCTTCTCACCGATGAAGGTGAACCTGGTCCCATCTGTGTAGACACACCGCACTTTGCGCCTAATACAGTCAATCTTAGCATGGACTGTAGATAACCAGTCCATACCTAAGATGATGTTGTATGGCCTCGACGCCGCTACGGGGAGATCTCGGCCGAAGATCTCTCATCCTAGAGTAAGCTCACACTGTCGGAACCAGTGCGTAATCGTCGAGTATGCTCCCATAAGAGTCTCTAGACGTAAGGATCGAGCCAACGACTCCATCGGAATCTCTGAGCTCTGAATGAGGGTAGTGTCAATGAAAGAGTTTCTGGCCCCTGTGTCAATAAGAACTACAGCTAAGGTGGAGTAGACACATATCGTACCTTGAAACATCTCTGGAGCGCCATGGTTGTATGCCTCAGCTACCTGGAGATGAGCTCTCCCATGTCCACCAGCTCCCTGTGGTCGGGGTGGACCTCCTGGTGGTGGTGGCAGTAACACCTCGAAATGTCGCCCACCACCAGCTACTTGACCAACTCCTCTGCCATGCCCGCCTGCTCCTTACGGACTGCCTCGATCGAATCTCTGTCTCTGCCTCAGTGGTCCTTCGACCATCTGTTGATCATATTTATGGCGGGTTGGACAGTCACAAGCCATGTGACCCTCCCTGCCGCATGAGAAACACTGCATGTTCCTCACATTATTGGCTTTGTGTCGTGTGCCCCACACAATCGAACCTGTGTCCTGAGTTCATCCACCAGATGGTCTGGTCTTCTTAGACCTACGTGACTTCTGTCTGCTGCCTGCTGCAGAAGACTCCGCTACGTGATGCCCAGTGGTGGGTCTCATTGCTGGTGACTGCTCAGTAAGGAAACTCTCCACTAAGAGGGCTCGCTCCAACACCCCTTCCTATGTCAGGGTGCTGAGGGAAATCATCGAAGCTCTGATCTCTCGCCTGAGCCCCTGCTCAAAGGTCCAGGCCCTGAAGAAAGGGTCCTGCACCATATCTGTGGAGTAATGCGAGAGTTCGGTGAACCTCGCTAAGTACTGTGCCACCATCATGCTACCCTGTGGTAGATGTAGTAGCTCCTGGATCCGCACTGCATGTAGGGTGACTGGAAAAAACTCCACCTGAAATAGGCTCTTGAAGTTATCCCAGAGTAGTGTTGCCTCATCATGCACCGGGAGCATCAGGATCCACCATCTTCCTACTGCTACCTGAAAGAGACTCGCGGCAAGGATTACCATGAAGTCTACTGGTGTCCCTACTAGCCTGAAGACTCTCCCCATAGCCTCCAGCCAATCCTCAACTTCATGTGGGTCTGTCTCACCACTAAACCTGGGCAGCCTCTGGTGCTAGAACTCATGCAGCCCGCTCAAGCAGCGTGCATCGTCTACTACTGGGGTGGTGGTATCAGTGGCCCAACGGGTAGTGGTACCGCTAGAGACTCCGCTGTGATGGGGCCCTGAACTGAAGCCTCGTCACTCAGTGGGCTTCCATCTCATACAACTCTTGGAACCCTAACTGGCTGTCTGTGTGGAGGCATCTTGAAAAGAAACAGGTGCACCATGGACAATAAGTTATACCTGATGAGTTGACTCAAGATATCACAAGAAAAATCTTGAAAACACACACCCAATCAGTTTTTTCGTGCATTGAGTCGGAAATCTGAAGTCAGGGTCCTGGTGTATGGATACGTCGGCTGCCGCACCAACACTGGACTCCCTAAACTGAAAACCACAATCAGTACACTTAACACTATTGCTTCACAGAAAGAAAGATCAGAGTCCTAAGTTTTGCGGTAGAACCGAATCCTCTGATACCAATTGTCACGACCCGTCCCCTAGGGCCCGTGCTGCGACTACCCCAATCCCGCCTTCCATAGGCCAGTGGCTGGCGACTAGCACCAAAGGCGTAAAATCCCAAAACACTGGGAAGGCATTTACTTTATAAACTGAAAACACACACAACAGAGTACGAACTGGAACTAAACACTATGTAAAGTTGTATACAAAAGAAGTGATGGAAAGTAAAAGGGACCGAAAATACAAGCCCAACTGTAAAGTACAAGTACAACTAAAAGAGAAAAAACAACTGAAAGGTGGAAGAAACTCCTAGTTCATCCACCATGGATCCTACCCGAATGGTCGGTACAGACAACCGCCTCAACACTCCACGACCGCCAGACTCCTCCGTGTATCGTCACATCGTAAGGTCCACCTCCGGGTACCGTCCAGTCCTGTCGCTCTCAGCCTCTGTCAGCACTGTCCGTCATCTGCATCCAACACAACGAGGTGCGGGCATAGCCCGTGCAGGGGTGAGTATAATGATACTAAATAGGGACCCCGAGACCCTCAAGGGCTCACCAAATCCAAAAAGGATAAACCACAGAGTATGAAATCAAGGGATAGTCATTACTTAGGTATATGCCCATACATATACCTAAGTTATGAAGTAACCCATCTCAATCATTAAGAAACCAAAAAAGTCACTAACTCAGCTCATAGAGGTAAACAAATTTTGTAGAGTGATAGATATGATCAAATGTAGTCACTGATTCATCTAAGCTATCGGGCCCACACATGATCGAGGACCATTAGTTGGAATTGTCGGACCCACATAGGATCCAGGAACATTAGTCGGAGCTGTCGGACCCACCCAGGATCCAGGACCAGCTAAGCTGTCAGACCCACATAGGATCCAGGACCAGCAATTCTGTCAAACATGCACAGGATCCAAGAACAAAATTTAGAACTTTTGGACCCACATAGGATCCAGGAACAGTCGTCAAGGCGCAGCCAGCTGCAGGGTTTTTCATAATGTACGCTTGATTTCGGGAGGGTCCGCTCCTCAAGCCAAGTGTCGCCACGTCAACTAACATCAAGTCCCACGAAGAAGTATCTCAAAGTTCCATCTCATCATAGGGGTCTCAACGCAACAGACATCGTGTCAATCAGAAGCCCGGTATGTGAGTTATTAGCTTTTTAGTCCTCGGGGCCCGGTTGGATTCGTATACGATCCAACCTGATCGTATCTCAAAATTACCCTGAACTCCAGTGGGGTAAACTCAAAGGGACCGTCACGCTCCAAGAATACTAGCGCCGCTGACGGTTCGTCAAATGGACGTCTGGTGCCAAAGTTATGGGCCAAGAAGGTATTGGGTCACTAGTGGGCTCGGGTCCGGTCCGACCCGGTTATACCGACTCGGCCCAACCAAGTTTGGGCCAACCTGCTCTGGTTCAACCCGGTCAGACCCGCTGGGTATGAACCTGCCCGTTGGGTGGGTCAGTACGCTAAGTTTGGTCCGGTCCACTGGGCCCGGCCCAGCGGACTGCGAGGGTAGTTCGACCCGGAGGTCGCCACGTAGGCGACTCAACCCAAAGGATGGGACCAGTTCGGCCAGCACCGCGAGTGGCTCAGATCAGGTGACTCGGCCTGGGAAGTCGGGCCGGTCAGGAGGCCAGCGGGCAGGCCACGCGGAGCACGGGCAGGCAGGTGGTAGAGCGCGCGGGGCGCGGGCAGGCTGGATGGAAGTCGGGCAGGCCACGGGTGCGCCGGGTAGGGCGTGGCAGGGGCCGGGTAGGCCGTAGGAGCTCCGGGCAGGCCGCGGGGGCGTCAGGCAGAACACGGGGGCACCGGGCAGGGCGTGGGGACCGCAGGCAGGCGGGCCCCCTGCCGGGTAGGCCGCCGGGAGGCCGTGGGCAGGCGGGCCACACGCCAGGCAGGGCACCGGGAGGCCGCGGGCAGGCGGGCCAGGTGTCGTTCGGGCCGACGGTGTTCGGCCGGAAGCATCGGTGGGCCGCGGGGGCGGCATGATTCGCAGAGGCCACAGGTAGCGCGACCTTTGTCTTTGCCACCTTCATCGTCGTCACCTCATCGCCATGCCGTAGAACACCAAGAAAGAAAAATCGACGGAGGGTATCGTGCCATGTTAGGTTGGCCCGCACCCTACACATTTAAGGTGGTATCAATTATCTCATCAAGAATAACAGATGATCAACAACACATCTGCAACAATCCCTTTTTATCAAGTGAAGAAGATAAGAAGAAGAGTATAAAATCATCAAGCAATAAACCCCTACCTCTGATTCGCCGGTCGTTGTTCATCGTGTCCACCACACATCTCAAATCCCAAGCTGCGTTGGATCGTTGACGACGCTCCACGTCAGTAGGATTTGAGGAAGGAAGTCGAAGAAGAAAACATCACCGGCGTTCTTCGCGTTCTTCGTGGAGGAAGCATTTTTCGTTGCAGAGGCATTCTTCCAGAGCTCCTCGCAATTCTATAAAGTCAAGCCTTTCCCCAATTCCACCATGAAGGAAAAGAAATAGCCAATAACAAAACAATTGGCATGATTTAATTTTATGTCGACACATAAAATTAATTAACAACAATTAATTTTATGTTGACACATAAAATTAATTGATATTTATTAATTTTATGTTGACACATAAATTAATTTGACAGCAATTAATTTTATGTTGACACATAAAATTAATTGGAAGCATTTAATTTCACGTTGACACATAAAATTAAATTGGAAGCAATTAATTTTACGTCAACACATAAAATTAATTGAGGGGGTTGAGAGGTTTCCTCTCCCTCCACATTAATTGGGGGAGGGGGGGTTAAGTCTCATGTGGTCCCCACAACATAACCTCTCATAGGAGGTTATGCTCGGGTGGAACCCACCACCATAACCTCTCATGGGAGGTTAGGGTGTGGCGGTCCCACCTCCAACTCCCAAGTGGAGGTTCTAACCAACAATCACTTACATGGCAGCTTAAAATAAAATAAAGTGTTGTACACTTTATTTTATTATTATTATTTTATAAAAAGCCAAAAACTAACTTTTATTCTTGACCAACTGCCGTCGAGGTGAAAGTCTACTAAAGCGAATACCAGCGCTGTGAGTTCAACGGTGCCCTCAGATTTCAGTTCCGAGCACCGTTTCAAAAGTTATAAAATCCCGCTCGTACGTTTACTGAACGTACCTAAACAAAACTTCGAAATTGATTCTGGGCACACCGGGCGTTGGAATCAAGCACTGTAAATTTTCACAGATGCGTAAAATTCCCATGTATTTAAAAAATAATTCCACAAGATTTCCAGGTCTTTACGGATCATTAGTATAAAATAGTGATAATTTGTAAAATTTAGTGGTAATTAGTGGCAATTAGTAATAATTAGTGTTAATTTGAAATAATTAGTAATAATTAGTGATAATTAGTAATAAATTGTGGTAATTAGTAATAATTAGTAATAATTAGTGCTAATTAGTAATAATTAGTGCTAATTAGTAATAATTAGTGCTAATTAGTAATAATTAGTGATAATTAGTAAAAATTTGTAATAATTCGTGGTAATTAGTAATAATTAGTTATAATTAGTAATAATTAGTTACAATTTGTAATAATTAGTAATAATTAATAAAAATTATTAATAATTAGTAATAATTTGCAGTAATTAGTATTAATTAGTAGTAATTAGTAATAATTAGTAATAATTAGTGGTAATTAGTGGTAATTAGCTGTAATTAGTGGTAATTAGTGGTAATTAGTAAAAATTAGCAGTAATTAGTAATAATTAGTAATAATTAGTGGTAATTAGTGGTAATTAGAAATAATTAGTGGTAATTAGAAATAATTAGTGGTAATTAGTGGAAATTAGTGGTAATTAGTGGCAATTAATGGTAATTAGTGGCAATTAATGATAATTAGTAATAATTATTAATAATTAGTAATAATTAGTAATAATTAGTAATAATTAGCAGTAATTAGTATTAATAAGTAGTAATTAGTAGTAATTGGTAGTAATTAGTTATCATTAGTAATAATTAGTAATAATTAGTGGTAATTAGTAAAGAGTAGTGGTAATTAGTGGTAATTAGTAATAATTAGTGTCAATTAGTGGAAATTATTAATAATTAGTAATAATTAATAATAATTAGTAATAATTATTGGCAATTAGTGGTAATTAGTGGTAGTTAGTAATAATTTGTAATAATTGGTAGTAATTAGTAATAATTAATAATAATTAGTAGTAATTAGCAATAATTAGGGGAAATTAGTAATTATTAGTGGTAATTAGAATCAATTAGTGATAATTGGTAAAAATTAGTGATAATTAGTAAAAATTTGTAATAATTAGTGGTTATTAGCAATAATTTGTTATAATTAGTACTTATTAGTAATAATTAGTAATAATTGGTAATGATTAGTAATAATTAGTAATAATTAGTATTAATTATTAGTAATTAGTAATAATAGTAATTATTAGTAATAATTGGTGGTAATTAGTGGTAATTAGTAAAAATTAGTGGTAATTAGTACTAATTAGTGGTAATTAGTGGTAAGTAGTAGTAATTAGTGGCAATTAGTGATAATTAGTCGTAATTATAAATAATTAGTAATAATTACTAATAATATATAATACTTAGTAATAATAAGTAATAATTAGTAGAAATTAGTACTAATTAGTAGTAATTAGTAGTAATTAGTAGTAATTAGTAGTAATCAGTAATAATTGGTATTAAATAGTGTTAATTAGTAAAAGTAGTGGTAATTAGTGGTAATTAGTAAAAATTAGTGGCAATTAGTAATAATTAGGGGTAATTAGTAATAATTAGTGGTAATTAGTAATAATTAGTTTCAATTAGTAATAATTAGTAGTAATTAGTAATAGTTAGTAATAATTAGTAGTGATTAGTATTAAGTAGTGATAGTTTGAAAAAATTAGTGATAATTAGTAAAAATTAGTTGTAATTAGTGGTAATTAGTAATAATTAATGGTAATCAGTTATAATTAGTTGTAATTAGTAATAATTAGTAATAATTATTGGAAATTAGTAATAATTATTGGTAATTAGTAATAATTAGTGGTAATTAGTAATAATTAGTAAAATTAGTTATAATGGTTAATAATTAGTAATAATTAGTTAACATTAATGGAAATTATTAAAAATTTGCACGAATTAGTAAAAATTAGTGGTAATTAGTAAAAATTTGTAAAAATTAAATGTAACTAGTAAAAAATTGTAATAATTTTAGGTAATTTGTAATATTTTCTGATAATTAGTAATAATTAGTGTTAATTAGTAATAATTAGTGTTAATTAGTGGCAATTAGTGTTAATTAGTGGTTTAAATTATTATAATTTATTATAAATTGTTATAAATTACTAAAAAAGTGAAAATAAAATAGGTTGTCAATTTTAATGTCATGGGAAATGGAAAATTTGGACATGGTTGACCCAAATTGCTCTTTTATCATGACCTAAAAATTGAAAATTCTATTATTTAAACCTTTTTAGTAATTTTCAATATATTTTGTTACTTTATATTAAATTATAGTTAAAATAAGCATTAATTACTAAAAAATAGTGATAATTAGGGTATATTAGTGATAATTTTTAAAAAAATAAATGGGGTAAAAAGGATGCATCACGTTGATGATAAAAACATCAAAAAAACGAGGAGATTCATAGATGACATGACATGATTGGCATAAATTGGTGCAATGGAAAATTTGGACATGGTTGAAATAATTTGGTTTCATCAACTTGATGATTGAAAAATATACGATTTATACCTATTTAGTAAATCATAGAATTTACAATACTTAGGTGATTAGAAATGACCAATATGTGCCACCCATGTCCAATTTTATCATTAGGTTTCCATAATTGGGGCAGGAAGACTGTGATGTGTCGATGACAGTAGTATTAGTAGCAGGAGGACAAGATGAATCAATGTTAGGAGCAAAAACTTGAGAAAATTATGGAGTACATGCGATAGTTACTGTAAATTAGAAAAATTAAGTTTTATTTATAAAAAAGAGTGATAAATAAGTAAAATGGGTGTTCAAAACCCATTGGGCACAGGTACTGTAGCAACATTGTAGCGTACTGTAGTAGCGGCGACAATGTAGCAACGACGGGTACTATAGAAACGACGAGCATTGTAGTGGTGGAAAGTTACTCTAGCAGTGGTAGGGGGAACTATAGCAGTGCGGGGTACTGTGTGGTACTGTATCAGGTGAGTACTGTAGCTATACTATTCACAGAATGGGCCTTGGGCCAAAAATTTGGGCCTATGGGTCATGTAATGGGATAAATTCCCATTGGGCCTTCGGGCTATGTAATTGGTCTCCCTCTACCCAGTTAAAAGATTTCTTTTCTTTTCTTTAATAATAATAATGAGGCTTCAAATCCAACCTTTAACAAAATTTAATGGTAAATCATTATAATTATTAACAATTAGTGGTTTTAGTTGGGGTTTTGCATAGTGGTAAGCACCCCACAATCCTACATGAAAAATGGGGGTTCAAAACCCATTGCGTGTAGGTATTGTAGCAACGATGTAGTAGTACTATAGCAGTAGAGGCACTATAGCAACAACAGGACTGTAGCGGCAGAAGGACACTGTAGCATCAGCGGGTACTGTGTGGTACTGTATCAGGTGGGTACTGTAGTAGTAGTATTCACAGAATGGGCCTTGGGCCAAAAAATTGGGCCTACGGGCCATGTAATGGGCTACATGCCCACTGGGCCTTCAGGCTATGTAATAGGTCTCCCTCTACCCAGTTAAAAAAGGACTTTTCTTTGATTTAATAATAAAATGAGGCTTCATCCCCAACCTTTCAAAAAAATACATCCATGTTAATTTCTTTATCCTAGTTTTCCTTAGTCATACCGTAGTTCACACACAAGCGTCTTAACTTCTCAGTCAAAGTACAATTCATCCTCTATATTACTCTATTCTTTTTGGAGTTTTAGGTACTATTCTCTTGATATTGAACCCCTTATTTTGACTAAAATTTCATAATTTTATACTATTATACTCACCACTGTTATCTGATCTATGGAATTTTAATTTCTAAAAACATTCCAAATTCACTATAGATTTCCACTGTACAAAAGTACTCAAAAAATCAGATTTATTTTAAGAAAATAAACCCATACCTTCCTTGTGGTATCATCAATGAATGTGACAAAGTAACATGATTCTCTATGAGATTGTACTGATATAGGTTCTTAGACATTTATATAAACTTGATCTAGATTATGATCTCTGAGATTCCAACCATTCAAATTAAATGAAATCCTATTATTCTTTATAAGAACACAACTCTCTTAACTTTTGATAGTTGCATGATTGAGATTCAAAATTCCATTCTCAGCTAGAATATTTAAAAACTTCTCACTGATGTGAACAAGTCTACAATACAAGTCCTATGGATTTTATGAGGAGAAAATTCCATCCATTTCACTTCCACCTTAATTTTTAATCTAATAAATTTTACCATCTTTTACTCCTATTTCCATAAACATAGACCCTTGAGTCACTTTATAGACTCTTTTTTTGAAATTTGTTCCCAATACTTGATCACCTAATTGAACCATAGAAAAAAGATTCATATGAATACCCAATATATTTATAACTCCTTTCAACTAAATATTTACCCCATTTCATATTTGAATATTTACATCTCCCTTTATGAAAATATATAAAGATTCTCTATCCACTATATGTATTCTTACAAAGATTCCCAATGCATATTTCACAATTCACCTTGAGTGGAAGGATGATCTAGATTCAAAACCCAATGACTCCACTAGATTTGGAATAATTATTATAAGATTGTCCCCTATATCCATTGAACTAAAAGAATTTGAACTTCTAGAAGTGGTCTTTATGGTGCCTTCTCTACAATTCCTACAATTCCTATGGATATTTCTTTACCATAATTCAAGAAGGTAGGTCCTAGATCATTCATCATTCCATGAATATTCTCCCAAGACTTTTCTTACAGTTATCAATGATTCTACAGAAGGTACTTGGACCTATCTTCTCTAGAGATCCTCATTGAGGATCAAATTTTGGATATCTTTGAACACTAGATTAGTATTTTCATAGGAATTACTTATAGAAGTAGCCGTTATAGTGAACCCAACCCCAATAGCTCAGAGCTGGTGCCTTAATTTATTACATTGTCATAATATATAAAGAATCGCATCCCAAAAGACCAAATAGTTTAGCAACCCTAGTAAACTATATACATACTTGAGTCTTGAATTACAATTGAATACATAAATTAAAACATAATTTATTTGAGAATGAAATTATTCCATCTAGAATATCCTTGCATATCAAACATAGTACTCTTTATTGAATCATGGGGAAAGGAAAAAAAATAAGAGTGAGATCAAATGCTCAGTAAGAGTTAAGTACAACAGAAGCTATCATAAATAAATGAATCATCATTAATAAGTAATGAAAAATATAACAAGGTAAATATCTAAACACACATGCCATTTAAATTATTTAATAAAGTAATCAATGTAAAGATAAATAACTGAAACAAAATGAAATTTAATTAATAAAATAACTATCATAATTGGATAAGGAATAATCAATATGGTAAGGTAAATAACTAAAAACACATTCCATTAACCAATAACTTAGAATGAAATTCATCTAGAGATAATATCATTGTGAAAATATCATGGATAATAACAATTGAAATCTGAATGAAGGAAATTTTTAAATATTAGAAATCATGTTTCCCAGACACATGATACCTTTACCACTAAGATCTATCCCCATGATAGTTTAAAATATACTAGGTAAAAACCCATTTGATTTGGACAACTGATTCATCTCATGAGACTACCGATGCATCGAGGGGATTTCTATAAATGGTCCCCAACCTATTTATTGCTTGTAAAAATTATTCTTCATATATAAAATAATTGATTTAATTCATAAACAATGTTCCTTATCATAAAATATCTATATTTTGTAACGAATAAAAATTTATCAATATTTCCCCACACTACTAGAAAATGGACCTATACCAACAGACCTATACCAATGGTTTGGCCAAAACCATTGGTATATGTATCATAGAGAGACCCTATACCAATAGTTTTGGCCAAACCATTGGTATAGGTTCTAGATATACTAACAATTTTGGTAAAACCATTGGTGTTGCTTCCATAATAATACCTTATACCAATGGTTTTGAAAAAACCATTGTATAGATTCCATATTAAGACCCTATAACAGTGGTTTCAGAAAAAAAATGTTATCGGTCATAGATATACCAAAAGGTTTTCCTAGAAGGTTGGTATAGCTTCCATAATAATCCCCTATACCAAAGGTTTTAAAAAAACCATTGGTATAGGTCCCAAATATTTGAATACCTATACCAACATTTTCCAAAACTGTTGGTAAAGGTATTTGTAATTTTATGTATTATTTTATCAAGTAACCTTGAATAAAAAAAATTTAAATTACTTTTTAATATAAATACACACACATATATATATTTATCATATTATGTTCACAAAAGTTATTATAGCTTAGTTGATAAGTCATTGAAGGATAATTCATAGGTGTTGTGATCAAATCTATCCAAGTATTTTTTTAAAATTACTTATACCAATGATTTTGGAAACCATTGGTATAGCCCTATACCAATGGTTTTCAAAACCGTTAGTATAACCTTATACCAATGGTTTCTAAAAACCATTGGTATAGGTTTATACCAATGGAGGATAGTCCAACGGTTCTCCAAACCATTGGTAAAGCCTATACCAATGGTTTGGGGGCCTATACTAATGGTTCCAGACTGTTGTTATATGATTTTTTTTCTATTAGTGATAGATAAATAAATAACTTTCAATGTAAAAATATTATGTTAAAATGGTATATTTGTTAAGAAATAACAATATCTATTATAAATAGTATTGATATTTATGTGAAATTTAATGTTTAATGATCACAAGAAAGATAATATTTCAAGGGGAAGTTAATGACTACACAATGAATCAAGGAAGTGAATATAAATACTATCTTTGGCCAAAGTAATCATAAACCATCCATAGGAAGGATAAGGATGTAATTAACATATACCCATTTAATTAATAATAAAGGGTTGTTTTCAATGATTAATATAAATACTATAAAAATATATTTAAAAAATTCTTAAGTAAAATATCCTTTTCATTTTGTTTGAAATCCTTTTCATTGAAAATCACTTTTAAAAACTTTTTCTTTAAAAATATCCTCATAAAATATTGAAGTAATAATCAATGAAATGAAATTCATGCTGTTGTTTAATTACATAAATTCCATAAAAGTTAAAAATAACATTCCTTTGTAACTGTTAAAAAGGTTAGGAAATTGTCTTGTTCATAAAACAACAAGGAGATTCCTTTCACATTTTTAATAAAGTCCAAATAGACATTATTTTAAAAAATATATAATATTCTATTAAAAACATTTTTAAATAGTGAATATTGGTAAAAATTTCTCTAATAAATCATTTGGAAAGGTTAAAAATATTTTTGAAAACATTTTTGTGAAAACATTGTTTTGGAAGAAAATAGATTTTCAACTGAAGAGAGAAATGAAGTCAGATTTTATTAAAAATATTTATTCAATTATCTTAAGTAAAAAAAAATGAAAAAAGGTACTATTACTTTAAGATTACATGAATAAATATATAGGAATAAAATTAAAGCTTTTATTAAACAATTTTAAGATAATTTTTTTCAATTGAAATTCAAGAATAAACAATACCGATTAAAATGACATTGTGATGTAAAGCCTTGAAAAGATAATAATTTTCAAGTGAAAATAAAAAAATGAATTTATTATGTGTATCAAATATAAATCCAAATAAAAAAATTGTAAATAAAACATAATATATTCAAATTTCATTATAAACATAATCTAAAATATAAACAATAATGAAGAAGTGATATAACCTAATGAAAGGAAATCGAGTTAAGAAATTATTTACCACTTGTTAAATTTTAATTCAAATACCATTAGATTAAAAAATTCTTATTGAATCTTAAAATACCATGAATAATGAATTATTCATGATATTTCATATCAAATTGTCAGTATATACACCATATAAAATAAATTAGGTGCATAACATTACAATATGACTTAATGAAATGAAATTGATATGAAATCCATTACCTTACGCTTCCTTTTGGTTGATGATACTTTAAACTCATTTATAATGGTTTTAAAAAATTTATCAACTTATTAAATAATAATAATAATATTTATAATATCATATATTGTCCTTTTATAACATCATATTACCCTTTCATTAAAAATCATTCATTATTTTCATTATTTCATGTGTTTATTGCCTTATTTTCTCATGCATGTTTTGTCATGAAATATACAGTTCCTGCACATATTATATAGTTATATAATCTATAGATTAATAAAAATAATGAAATAATTATCATATTTTTATATCAATTTTAATTTTAAAACCAATTATTAATGAAGGTTATGAAAAATGAAGTACGTTGTGATCATGGAGACGGTAGGCTGAACGTGCACATGAGTAATGTTCCCATTTTCTGATGATCATTTTTGAAAGAAGGTGAGTAATATATTATATTTAAATAATGATAATAATATCATATATACCATATTATTACTTTAAATATAATTATATATATATATATATCATCTATGTGGTTTGGTGATGAAAATAGAGTTACATCACTTTGTGAAGGTAGTAGTCCACACGTACATGAATGATGTTATCATTTTTAAGTGAGTGAAAAAGTAAGAAAGAAAATGATATATATTATCTTTCAAAAATTATAAATATTTAATTAATATCACAATTTTTTCTTTTATATCACACATAATCATTAACTTCAACCTTATTACATTCTATTTAAAGCATTAGTGAAAGATGAATCACATCACTTCGTGAGGCAATAATCCGCCATACACACGAGAGATGTTTTCATATCTCCTACGAAATGGAAGGTAAAAAGATATATATTATATTGTTACTAAAGTGTTATAAATATGTTATAAATATAATATATATACTTTATATCCATCATCATACCAAACCTTGAGTGGTTGAAATGTAAAAATGAACAACATCAGTTCGCGGGATGGTAGTTCGTTGTACACACAAACAATGATTTCATAACCCATTTGATGGAAGTGGAGATAGTTTTAGGTCATTAAATTATTATAAAAAATCCTATTATATTTAATATAATTAAGTTATTATATCATCGTGTTTGAATAATAATTTAAGGATATCGTGAAAGAAATAAAATAAAGATGCTCGTTGAAGAACATTACCTCTCCTTTGGGTATCCACCTCAGGTTTGCACTAAAGCCTTCCTAGGTTGGATTTCTACCCAAAATAATTCTTCTATGATGATTTAAGTGAATTTGGAAATTTATTGGGTTCAGAATTATCCAAACCAAAGAGGTGCGATGGTGTTTATAATAGAAGATAGGGGATGGCATTTTATAAGCGAGGGAGAGGACACACTTGGTATTTTTTGAAAAGAATTGGGTGCTCCCATGTTCTTAATTTGTAAAAAGGGTCCAAAATGGTCCATTATTGAACATTATAAGTTTAATGGTATACATATGTACATAAAATAGTTTTTAGATAAGTATATAAGTCATCTTTACCCTTATCTTTTTATTTTAACCCGTAGTAAACCCATTTTTACCTTAATTGTGATGATTAATTTTAACTACATTCACTATTTATTTTGGGAAAAAATTATGTTGAATTTATTATAAATTATAAATTATTATCATTCCAAATATGGAATCCATTTTTTTAAATTCAATTCATATAATTTACAAAATTTAATGTAAAATTAATCATGCAGATGTGATAAGAAAGCGAGTTTTCAAAGTGAAAATGTTCAAAAGGTTACAATATATCTAAATTCAATATAAAAATGATTCCAATGACCTAAATTGGATTAATTAATAAAAAATTGAACTAATTTTACATTGAAACCCATAAAAAATATAATTTAACAATATAAATTATTTAAATTAAATGGTAGTTTTCAATTAAAATTCCGTATTTTTCACTATAAATAAAAAAATGAAACTTCTTAGAAAAGTCAAAAAAATTAACCCTAATATAATTTTGGTATTATGATTTAAAAAATTAATTTTATTCTTACCAATTTTTTTTCTAAAATTTTGAAAAATTTATTTTAAATTATTTTGGGAAATCATGATTAAATTGTCCTTTAGAGAAATACAGTTTTTCAGAAAATATTCCCTTTTCATTTAAAAGAATATTATTTTATTATTAATAAATAGATAGATAATACATATATGTAAATTATATATTTTCATAATTTAGTTAATCATATTAATACCCTCTAATTTAATATCTAGGTTATAATTATTATCTTAAAAAATAATATTAATATTATATTGTTGTTTGGTAAAACTCAACCTTGCATATAACATAATATTTCAAAGAAACTAGTGGTTATGTGTATCATAAGATCTCAAATAAATTAAATTTATTATAAAAGAAATATATTTTAAAGTATTGGGGTGTTATATTCTCTTCCAAGTTAGGTTTTTCATATCACATACGCTATTTAATAAAATGTTATTCTTTTAGAATTTTTGGGTGTTACATTCTCCCCAGCTTAAATAAATTGAGTAATCACAATTTAAACTTGATATCAATAATCTAGGGTTAGATATTTGAAAATAACTCTATTAAAAAACCTATATCATAAAAGGTTTAATAAAATATACTCTTAATAAGAGATAAATGGAATTACAAAGGTCATCTGGAATAACACATAACTAGCTTTCCAAGTTAGATAACATAGGTGGAGAATGAAAACATAGACATGGAAGAAATGTGTAAATAATTATAGAGAGTTACTGAGGTCATTGATCACAATAAAGTGAATGATCAATAGAATTTTAAGGGCCTCAGATCCATAAATCTGTGATGATCTAAAAGATCATATGATTCACTGGGTATGAAGGTAATTAGATAATTATTTGGTTTTAATATCCTTTTCCTAAAGTTCATGAATTATCTTAATGTCTAAGAATATAAGTAAATATACATACTTAATATGATTATAATTTATAATCATAATTTCACCTTTCGATTGTGCTTCAATTAATTTCCAATTCATCTCTTACTCTAAGAAATGACTATCCAAAAAATGATTTTTATTCATGAAACACTAAAATTCACTTTTAATAT
Source organism: Viscum album (assembly GCA_963277665.1). Taxonomy (NCBI): domain Eukaryota; kingdom Viridiplantae; phylum Streptophyta; class Magnoliopsida; order Santalales; family Viscaceae; genus Viscum; species Viscum album. The sequence goes on along the minus strand of OY728122.1, from coordinate 74,971,098 downwards.
ATTGTAAGTTCCATAAAAAGAATTTTTATTTATCTCTAACTATTTTCCAAAACCAATATGGTTTTTACAAGTTATAAAATACAATAAATTAATATTTAAAAATAAAAAGTAACACCACTGGTTCATCATGAAGAATTAATTTTCAAATTTTTTAACTAAATATAATGACATATTAACCATAACACCATGTATTCTAATGGTTGGTGGTAAACCCTTATTATCCTTTGGTCATGGGTTTAAGCCCACGACCTTTTCAAATGAGATAGGTTGTTACCCAATATATGGTGTGCCTTTTTTCTAAGCTATATTAATTTAATTCTTATAATGTTCCCAAAACAATATGATAGAGACCCTTGAAATGAAATTAATCATTAAATAACTTTTTTACTATGGTTTTCAATACAACAATTTTTTTTCAAAATTTCTAATAATCTTATTTGACTATTATTAAAATGTCATTAATGATAATATTAACCATAAATTCTTTCAATACCATTAAACTTATGTCTATAAAATGTAAAGGCATTATTACTCAAATAGGTTTTTTACAAAAACATATACTTTCAATAAATATCTCCAAAATGTACTTCATATTGATAGACTCCCATCACATAAAACCTAAAAATCTATAACATCCCATATCCGGGTGCCGCCCAAAGGTTCCCTATACCTGGTTAGTCACATGGCACCAAGAGAATTTTCCCGAATGCGAGAGGCTTCCAACTAGTATTGAGGGACTTGGGTGTGATAGTAGGGAACCTATACGATCATTGGCAGAGTAACACAGTGGAAAAAATAGTAAACAATAGAGGAAGTAGAAATACCATGCAACAAAAGTAAAAAGTGGAAGAATGATAGAAATAAAACAACTAGAGTATATATATAATGATTCATGTACCACGTGTCTAGGAAAATAGCCAAACAAGTCACAATTCTAGAATAAAATACTGAAACCAAAGTATAGAAAAGCAGTAAACTCCAACAGCATCACAAGCCTCATCTTAGTCTCATTCTCTCCAGCTCCAACAATAATCAAGTACCTGATGAAGAAGGGTGCTTTCCCTTATCTATACCTGCAACCATATAATCTATTTAGGTCCAAAAGACTGACCCAAATAGGGTGTGAGATGAATCTCAGTAGGCAAACACCAAAAGATAGGTTCCTAATAGTCAGTGAATATATATAGCAGGCAATATGCAGAAATTAATCAATAAACTAGGAAGTACTCAAAAGTAAACAATCATACAGTTTTCAATTACGTTCATTTAGATTAATTAATTATTCAGTCTATTGAATAATTAAATCCCAGGATCTAGCCTAAGCTCTGTATCCCTCCATGTAAAAGTAACAATAGACGTCTCATAAGAGAATATAAACAACCAAGTAAGACCGAGTCCATGCTTGTGGTTTGTCTTGAAGGACTTGTCACAATCATTCAATTATTGAAAAAATCCCTCTGAGAAATCTCTCATGTTCTAACCCCATTGGTTTAATATAACACAAATCAGTTACAAACAACCACCTGGGCAGCTCTCATGGTTAATACCCCAGGGTCCACATGGAATCAATAAATTATAAATGACCTCCTGATAGCTCTCATGGTCAATACCCCATTTGGTCTTCATAGCAACAATAAACAACAATGACCACCTAATAGCTGTCACAGTCAATGACCTAGGGTCCAACTTTGATTTGATAATGACCCTATGGGTAGCTCCCACATTCTAACATCTTTGGTCTATGACCACTTAGAAGCTCTCACAATCAATACCTCTAGTCAACATAACAACAATTCATACATAAATGACCCTGCCTAGGGAAGCTCTCACATTCAATTATCCTTAGTCAAACTCTCACAATGCAAATGACATGCATCTCATATAATCATTAACTCCATCCCAACAACACAAGGCATAGAAAACAAGGCAATCCTTGCAGGCATTCTAGACCAAACAACCATAAACAATCAATCAAGGGAACACACCCATGGGGTGTCCCATAACAAGGTATAAAACCTTATGTATAATAAATTATGCTTTACTCAATCAAAAAAACCATAGTAGGAATTAAATAGGGTTAAATTTCAAAATACGCAATACCCCAAACATGGGTATTCAGAACTTTAGGCATATATAATCAAAGAAAATTAAAAAAAGGAACAAACCACCTACCTTGATATCGTACGATCAACACTTTTGAATGTTGGCCCTTGAATCTGCCTAGAACAATGTAGATATACAAGAAGGATAAAAATGATCATCCTTGAATGACTCACAAGAGATGAAAAATTAGGGAGAGAGGATCTTGGATAATTGAGAACACATCAGTGGGATTCCAATGCGCCCAAAAACATGAGAAGAATAATTGGTTTCTGGATATGAGACACGACCCTGCTTTATTATATCAAATAAAAATAAAAGTAAATGGAATGTTCATTAAATGTACATGTCGTGTATTAGCCTCAACCGACCCTTACTTTAGGCAGTCAGCTAGGTCACCTACATGGCCATGTACTCAGACATTACACGACTAGTATGCGGCTGTACATGGTACTCGGGTACACGGTGTGTACTCAAGAGTACACAATGTGTGCTCATAAAATTTCTAATTCTTCATATTTCCTAAAAAAACCCAAAATAAATATCCATAACTAAAATGAAGATATAGGTTCTTACAAACTTCCCCCTTAAAAAAAATCATCCATGAATTTCCCTTATGAAGGAGGAAAGAAGAAACATAAAACAACTATGGCCACTGTGATCATACATCTACCTCCCCCTCCCATGTCTTGTCCTGTACTCGCCTGTGCTGTCATAGTACCCATTCTAGAGGAATAGAACTGACATGGAGTACCTTCATTCTATGATCCACAATCCAAATAAGGTGCTCCTTGAAGGATGCATCTATCTACAACTCAACCTCCCTGGGTTGAAAAAAATGAGAAAGGTATGAAAGGTAACACAGTAGTTGAGAAACTTGAAAGACATCATGCATAGCCTGATACCTATGAGCTAACTGAAAATGATAGGCAACCAGCCCAAATCTCTCCAAAACCTCAAACGGCCCAACTTATCCTGGTGAAAGATTCCCCTGTCTCCTAATCCACCTATGTTCTAACCTCGGTGTTACACGTAAGAAAACATGATCTCTGACCTCAAAATACATAGGTCATCTTCATCAATTAGCATAGTATTTATGGTGAGATTGTGCAATAAAAATACTATTTCCAATCAACTATACCTACTCTGTTGTCTCCTGGAAAAGGCAAGGTCCCATCATAGCTGCCTCTCCTGCCTCCGGCCAAGATAGGGGTGATCGACATGGTCTACCATACAAAGCCTCATAATGTTCCATCTGAATCATTTTCTGAAAACTATTATTGTAGGAAAACTCCACCAGGTGTGTGTCTCTCTCCCAAGAACCCCCAAAATCTAGAATACATGCTCGAATCATGTCCTTCAAAACCTGAATCGTGCACTCGGACCGGCCATCATTATAGGGATGGTAAGCTGTACTCAGAAGTACTTTCGTACCCAAAGCCCTCTGTAGTCCCTTCCATACACGAGAAGTAAATCGGGAATCCCTATATGAAATGATAGAGTGTGTAACCCCACACAAATGTACAATATCTCAAATGTATAACCTTCCAATCTCATCAACACTAACATTTTCCTTGATCGGAAAGAAATGCGCAACCTTCATGAGTCTATCGACAAAAACCCAAACCACATCATTCCATTGAGGAAATCTTGGTAAACTGTCACAAAATCCATCGAAACATCATTCTATTTCCACTTGGGAATGGGTAACTATTGTAATAGCCCTTACGGTCGATTATGTTCTTCCTTTACCTAATGATAGGTGGAACATATCATAACAAAACCAGCTACATCCCTCTTCATACCTGGCCACCAATACTGACGATGTAGATCTCGATACATCTTGGTGATACCAAGATAATCTTCCCAAACCAAGGAATGAAAATCTCATATCAACTCCTCATGTATGTATGCTGACACCCATACGTGTCCATGAAAATTCAAGACCTCATCATCACCTATGGTCCACCCAGGATTAGGGTCCTTGCCTGACACACTCTCTCATATGACTAGGCCCTCAGAATCTGATAGGATCCTCATTCGCACTCAATCCAATAGAGTAGAGGTAACAACTATAGAAGAAAGAAACATCTACCCCTATCTATCATACACCTCCAAATGTATCTCAGAGAACATATCCAAAAGTTTCCACTCACTACTAGCCCCATAATTCCTTGTATCTGAGTCCTCCTACTCAACACATCAACCACTGCATTGCATTTCCCAGGCGTGTAGGCAAGCTCAATGTCAAAAGACTATAGGTACTCAAACCACCTTTATTGTCTCAAATCTAGGTCACGCTGAGTAAATATATACTTGATCTTTTTGTGGTTAGTGTATAACACGAAATTCTCTCCCAAAAGATAATTTCACCAATAGCACAAAGCATGTACAACAATAGGAAACTTGATATTGTGTGTTGGGTAATTCTTATCATGTGGCCTCAACAGCCGAGACCCGTATGCAAAGACTCCTTCCCCCTACATAAGAACTACTCCCAGCCCGATACCAAATACGTCACATTAAAATGTGTAACTCTTTCTCGACTCTGAAAAAATCAGTATCGGGGCTGAAGTCAATCTCCCTTTCAGCCCCTGAAAGGATGAATCGCAGGAAACTTTCCACAAGTACTTCTCACCCTTCTTAGTCAAGCCCATCAGTGGAATTGATAAGAGAGAAAAGTCCCGAATAAAGGGCCTGTAGTAACCATCCAACCCCAGAAAACTTCATACCTCAAAGAAGTTCTTTGGCTGCTCCTACGAAATTACTTCTCTCACTTTCTCTAGGTTTATTGATACTCCTGTCTTTGAGATAACATGACCCACGAAGTGAATTTTCTCCATCCAAAAGTGGCATTTTTAGAGCTTAGCATATAACTAATTCTCTCTTAATGTACTCAATACGATCTCAAGATAGATGGCATGGTCATGTCAAGTGTGAGAGTACACCAAGATATCATCCATAGATACTACTATAAAAGAATCCAAGTAAGGATGGAACACTCGGTTCATCAGTTCCATGAAAACTACCAATGAATTCATGATACTGAACGACATAACAAAATACTCATATAGATCATACCAACTCTGAAAGGCTATAAGAGGTATATATGATGGTCTAACATGCAACTGATGATAACCAGATATCAAGTCAATCTTTGAGAACACCCGGGATCCTCAAAGATGATCAAAGAGATCATCAATCCTCAGCAAGGGATACCAGTTATTGATTGTAAACTGGTTCATCATCTAATAATTCACACAATTTCTAAGGATACCGTCCTAATTCTTCACAAAAAGGATAGGAAAACCCCAAGGATAATTATTGGGTTGTATGAAACCCTACACCTTCAACTTCTCCAACTGCTTCTTGAGCTCCTGTAACTCTAGTGTAGCCATCCTATAAGGAGGAATAGACACTAGTGCCGCTGCTGGTACAAGATCAATAGAGAAATATACCTCTCTCTCCATAGGTAAACCTAAAAATTCATCTGAAAAAACATATATGAAATGATCCACAATTAAAGGAAAGTAAATCTGTGAAGTCCCCTGGTCATCCAGATATAACCTAGAAATCTGGGCTATAATGCCTCCCAACCCATGATGCATAGGTCCCGCTCTACTCACCTAGACATCCCATTCTCCCATGTGTAGAAAAGAACCTCCCTCTGGTGACATGAAACTCACCTTGCGGTGACAATAATAAAAAAGTCTTGAAAGGAGACCAAACAGTTCATTCCAAAAATGACATCAAATACTGTCATCTCTAAGACATAGAGGTCCCATAAGAAGTGACACCCAACAACCTCAAGAAAGAACTCCTTTAACTAACGTACACTAGTCATCCTAATCCCCAACTGAGTGTCTAGAATCATAACATCCTAATAAGTAAAGATATAGAGCCTGAGGCTCTCCACAATGGCAAAAAATATAAAACTATGGGAAGACCCTATATCTAAAAGAGCAGAAGCTAAAACTGAGGCAACTAGAATTGTACCTCTAACCGTAGAGGGTATGTGATCCTGATCCTACTAGGTCTGCTCCACTACAAAAGTCTGACCTATATAGTGGCCATGTGACCATACCTAACTACCCTGAGCTAATCCACCCTGCTGTCAATAAAACATTTTAGCCTGACTACCATAACCACAACTACCTCCTTGGCCTGAATAACCTGAGGAACTACAGTTCCCGAACTGATGAGAAACTAGTGGTCCTACTCCTGAACATGGTGTAATAACAGAACTCCTATCACCCATAGTTAGTGTGGACATCTGGAAAAAACGTTGAAGATGACCCATCTTGCCACAAGATCGGAACTTGACTGGGTCCTTTGGGTAATGTGGTCTCGTATGCCTACTCTTGCCGCACTGGTAGCATAACACTTGGATACCTGAAGAAACATCACATGAAATATCCCTACGACACTTCCTACTATCTGTCGAAGGAGCACCAACCCAGGATTCTGGATCGCCCTAGATCACAACTCCCAACTCCCTCAGATTGTTTTCAGTAATCAGTGTCTGTTTTACTTTCACCATCACCAAAGTCAGCCCAAAAATATTCACCTACAATCAGATGTCATACCTGATACCATCCTCAAATCGCCTAGCCAAAGATAACTCATCACCTCCCAGAATAGGTGTTAAGCACTAATGATCTTTGAAATGAGATGAGTAATCCATCACTGAAAGAGCGCTCTTCTATAAGTGCATGAACTCTTAGGCTCGATCGGCCCTCAATGTCTCGGGTTAGTAGTAATCATAGAAGGTCCTATGAAACTCTTCCGAAGCCTTATCATTATGACGTCCTGCTTATGAGATAACATCCCAAAATATATTGGAGGAATCACGTAGCATGTTTGTAGAATGATTCACCCTCCTCTCTGAAGCCATTTATAGATGCTCAAAGATAGGAAGCATGGACTCCAACCATGACTCTATAGCCTGTGGTCCTCTATCCCCTAAAAAAGTGAGAGGATTATGCTATTGAAACACCCTTGTAAACTCTACCATAGTTGGGTAGGATGTGATGCTCCTTGAAAACTCTGTAACATCTTCAAAAAGTATTCACAGAATGGCGCATTAGCTCTTATTTCCTATATAATAGCTGGTTCCATGACGGGCACAACAAGAGGATCTGTTGGTAGTCCCGAATCTACCATTTTCAGTGTCTATTCACTAACCTATACCTAGCATACAACCATAGGACATCTTGGTGGAATGACTCTGAAAGGTCAAGCACACACCTCAGTTCAATATTATCTAGGAAAACAACTTAAAAGTTCAAGAACAAAATATGAGAAATAAAACATTCAAGTTTTTCAAAACAGGGTTAGACGACGTGTATAAAATCTACACTACATGTTCCTTTATGATTTTTAACATGGGATGTACCTCTTCTAATCCTGGTCATGTAACACCCCTACACACACTGTGTTCCTCCAATGACATGTCATGTACTTGAATTTTCCCTCCTGGATAGGTACTTATACACCGCTAGAACTACACGTTTCTCTCTGAGGTAACACTACATGTCGTGTTCACCCTAGACACGATGTGTACTACTTAAGTTCTAATTGCCCTCGCTGTTAGTCACATGGTCAGATACATGGTCTTTACAGCACGATTTTTACTCCTAGTATATGAAATCTTCTACAAAATTTTTATCAACCCCATGTCTCTGCTCACACAGTCAGTGACATGGTTAAAGACTACACGACATGTACATACGGTACACAATGTGTACTTAAGAAAAGTTGTTTACTTCATAACATAAGAACACATGGTGTGTGTTCATAACATAACACACCATGTTGTATGGGTTTATAGATAGTAAGCATCCAAAACTTCTCTGGAACCCATAAAAACTTAATTCTTTTTCCAAGGCATGACAAATTCTAACCCATGAGAGCCCATACTCCTCATGAATCAAAGATTGGTATCCATTCAAATGAAAATTTACATATACCCATAACCTATAAAAATATAAAGTATTTTTATCATGACATATATCACAACAACATGCATATCTAGAACAACATCTATCACAACAGCATGCAATTGGTAATGTACCCTAAATGGCATGAAAATAATGCATGACATGTAATCTCCAACGATTACCTATATGATTCATGATATGGAATACCCTCAACTCATTTGGTTGAAATAGATATATAACCACAATTATATCAATAATGAAAACACAAAACAAGTGCGTCACCCAATGGTGAAATCAAATCAACTATAATAATTGCAAAACCATAAAATTGCAATATTCGAGGTAATCTGGCTTTTCCCTATACACAGGTTAGCTAATCCCTGGAACATATTATTACCAAATACATGTTCCTTCCTATCCCTGTCTATAGGCTCCAAATAGTAAGACAAATCAGAAAAGAAACTATTTTGATACCACTTTGTAACGTCCCGGATCCGGGTGCCGCCCAAAGGTTCCCCATACCCAGTTGGTCACATGGCCTCAAGTGCATTTCCCCGAACACCAGAGGCTTCTGACCAGCAGTGAGGGCTTTGGGTGTGATAGTGGATAAACTATACCCTCATTGGCAGAGTAACACAGTAGAAAGAAATAGTAAATATTAGAGGAAGCAATAATACCATACAATAAAAGTAAACAGTAGAAGAATGATAGAAATATAAAAACTAGAGCATATATAAAATGATGCATGCCACATGTATCTAGGAAATAATCCAAACAAGTCATAATACTGGAATACAATTTTGAAACCAATGTATAGTAAATCAGTAAACTCTAATAGCATCACAAACCTCAGATTGGTCCCTTGCTCTCCAGCTCCAACATAAATCAAGTACCTGATGAAGAAGGGCGCTTTCCCTTATCTATACATGCAACCATATAATCTGTTTGGGTTTAAAAGCATGACCCAAACATGGTGTGAGATGAATCCCAGTAGGAAACCACCAGAAGATCTGTGCCTAACAATCAGAGAATATATATAGTAAGAAATATACCGAAATGAAGTAATAAACTAGGAAGCACTTAAAAGTAAAAAATCCTACCATTTTCTATTACATTCATTTACATTTGTTAATTATTCAATCCATTGAATAATAAAATCCCAAGATCTGTATCCCTTCATGTAATAGTAACAACAGATGTCTCAAAAGACCATCTAAACAACCAAGTAAGACTGAGTCCAAGCTTGTGCTTTGGCTTGGCAGAATCGTCACAATCATTCATTTTTTCACAACAACCCTATGGGAAAGATATCACAGTCTAACCCCTTTGGTTTAACAGAACACAAATCAATTTAAAATTACCACTTGGGAAGCTCTCATGGTCAATACCCCTGGGTCCACATGGCATCAAAAAATTATAAATGACCTTCGAGTAGCACTCACGGTCAATACCCCCTTGGTCTGCATAGCAATAATAAACTATAATGGCCACTTGGTTGCTCTCACTGTCAATCACCTAGGGTCCAACTTTCATTTAATGAAGACCCTCTGGGTGGCTCTCTTGTTCTAACCCCTCTGGTCTATGACCACCTCGCAGCCTTAACAGTCAACACCTCTTATCAACATAACAACAATTCATACAAAAATGACCATGCCTTAGGAAGTGATCGTAGTCAATTACCCTTGGTAAAAGTTTCACAATACGAATCACATGAATGTTATATAATTAGTAACTCCATCCCAACAACATGAGGCATGGAAAATGAGGAAATCCTAACATGAATTCTAGACCAAACTACAATAAACAATCAATCAAGGGAACACACCCATGGGGTTTACCATAACAAGGTATAAAACCTTATGCATAAGAAATTACATTTTCTCAATCAAAAAAACCATAGCAGGTATTAAACAGGGTTAAATTCCAAAACATGCAATACTGCAAACATTGGTATTCTGAACCATAAGCATATATAATCCAAAGACAATCTATGAAGGGAACAAACTGCCTACCTTAATATTGTATAATCAACACTCTTGAATGTCTTCCATTGAATCAACCTAGAATGAGATAAATCTATAAAAGGGTTAAAAAATATCTTCATTGAATAATGCACAATAGAGGAGGAATTAAGAAGAGAGGATCTTGGAGAATCGAGAACTCACCGGTGGGATTCCAACGCACCCAATGACGTCACAATCAGAGCTCAGATGGAGAAATGGGGGCTCTATATTTGTTTTCTATCCCCGAGCGCTCTTGTATGAAACAAAAGAAGAAGAAGTGGTTTATGGATATGATACGTGACCGCACTCTGTTATATCAAATAAAAATAAAAGTACATGGTGTGTTCATTAAATGGACACGGCGTGTATTAGCATCAACCAACCCCCACTTTAGGCAGTCATCTAGGTCACCTACACAGACATGTAATAGGCTGTTACATGGCTAGTACGTGGCTCTACATAGTTCTCAAGTGCACAATGTGTAATCAGGAGTACCCGTCGTGTACTTAGAAAATTTCCAATTCTTTCTTTTTCCAAAAAAACAACCCTAAAATAAAGATCCATACCTGAAATGAAGATCTAGGTTCTTAAAAAAGTAGTGTTTAGGAATTTGAACATACGATCAATCTTAAAGTCATTAACCCATGATGGTATCCATAAATCTTATGTTAATGAAGAAATATATTATTCTAACACAATCTAAAGATATTTTAAGATTCTTAAAACCAAAATACCATTGATAAAAATATTTATAATATTTAATATTTTGAATCACAATACATAAATACTTTTTCCATTTTATTTTCACATAAATCCTTCCTAGGTATAGGTTTTATCCTTTAGAAGAGGTAATTGAATCAGATAATTTATAGGTTATTCAGATTTAAGATAATAAACTATAAATAAATCTGTAGGATGAGATTTATTTCCTTCCATCATACTCTTCATTTTACTTATAAATTCATTGATTTATGCCATTTTTACACACATAATTTTTTTTTTCTTAAGACACATTCATGGGTTTCTCTTTCCACATTTATGACATGATGGAAATCGAGACATTTTTTCTATATAGTCTTCACCACTCAGGCTCTTAGCAAATCCCATCCTTATATTCTTTGGTGATTTCAGGAGTTGGTTAAGGTATATGTTATTAATCATATTTTGGGAAAAATGATTAGGAATAATCACAATATCTTTCACTCTAATCATCATCCAATTTAGTTTCTCATAGTCACCACCTTATCCTTCATATTCTAGTTAACATGATTCCTTTGGGTTACAACCATTTACTAAAACCAAAAAATTATAGTGTGAGAAACAATAATCATAGTAGGAAAACCATATAATCATATATAGGATATATAAGTTATGACATACTATTTTCAATACAATACAACTTTGGTTTAATAGTGCTCATAAAATGTCATTATATATTCATATCCTTCATAATGTTTTGAAAGGAAAATGTGAATTATCCTAATGATATCCACCAGGAGTGTGAAACCAGGTGTATATTAAGGCCCATTTTCACACACCAAGTAACAACTAAGTCAGGCCCAATGTTACCCTTTCATAGTTATTACCCCTAGGTACATCTATTCCAGAACCACATCCACTTATAGTATCTAGAGAGAGATGTATTTTTAGGAGAAACCATATAATCTCTATATTACGAAAACATTTAGATGTTATTATATACTTATCCCCAAAGTATATCATAGGGTTATGATCACTAATATATGTTTTCCTAAATATAGTTCTAAAGGTTTATACTAAACAGGATTTGATACCAACTATAGTAAAACTGACCCTAGTAGTCTGAAGTTGATGGATTAATATATTACATTGGAATAAGATACATGGAATTTGAAGAACCCATATAGGTTTTTGAAGTTAGAATTACTATTAATCAGTTAAGAAGATGAATATTCAACGAGTTATTAATGTGATGATTGTAGAGATGGACTTAAGTTTATAATACATGTGTAATTGGTTAACTGACACCATGTTTTCTTCAAGTTTTAAAAGTAGAAGAAATCATGAAAATTGATTTATTTTTCCGGGGGATTTGATGTTGTTTGTTGTTTTTTTTGATAAGGTTGTATTTACAATTTATTTTGATTTTGGATATGTTTTTTTTAAAATTAAGTGTATGTTAAAAATATAGACTATAACAACTAGACAACCTAGGAGGACTATGAAAACTATTGAGGTGGGAAGTTAACTCCATAGTTAGCTAGTGTTTGTAGCATGGGTGTGTATAGAATGCTGCAAAGGTTCATGGGAGGTAGTGGTGAGCCACAATGTGGGGCACCACCATGGTGAGCGAGAGCGTCGGCATGGGGAGGTTCTAGTATTTCATGGGAGAGTTCGGTGACCAATTTGGGAAGTGAAGGATGTGCCTTGTATTATAAGTAAGTAGTGAAATGTTTACCATTCCGATGTGGTACAATTAGGTTACTATTGACCCTCTTTAAAAACACAGAAGGAGCACCCGATGTTCGATCATATCTTCCGAGCCATTCAATCGACTCCACAATGATCGTCTTCTACCCCAAGTTTATCTAGGAGTTTAGTTCATTGGGATATTTTTTCAATGATATCTGAATGATCATGAAAAAGAATCTGAGCTCCATTTGATTGTTCTGATGATTCCAATGAGATTAAATTATTAAGAGATATTATTTAGATGTTTAAATGAAGAAAAAATTGAAGCAAAACATGAATGTAGCTACCTGGTTATTCGATGATAGAGATTCTTGTAATCATGTATCATGAGGTAAGGTATATTGTATTTAAATTAAGTTAGTGTGAACACATTGAGTCGGTGGAATTTTTCCTATAAATACCCATGGGAGATTCATTTGTTATTTCTATTATTCTAAGAAGTGATATTGTTTTCTAAATAAAATAGGGCCATTGTGTCCCTATAGTTCATGAAGTATAATCTCCCTCTCATGATTATCTTATGTGAAGGAGAAGAGGTGTTCCATAGGCCTTCGAAAAGTGTGTAACAATCTCAAAGAGCTTTGAAAATATGTGATCTTCAAAGTAAATAGGATAGCACTATAATCATATCTCTTGGATTCCATGTAGTACACTGAGATATGTGAATATAGTGTTACATACACCATATTTCATGAAGGATCTTTTAAGATGGGCATGTACTCACCCTTTAGGTATATTGAAACACAAATGTAAGATTTCATTACATGAGAAATAGTAGAGTCACGTAATATATTTTTTGAAAATGAGGAAGTGAATTAGCACATGCATAATACATATGCACTGGACCAAAAAGGGATAATTTAAAATGGGGTAGCATATCACAAACATACTTTCATGAATATATATAATGGTACATAAGACATTCATGCATGTGATAACATATAATACACGAGGTTTAAATTAGTTGTTCATGAGGTATAAATAGGGTAGTTTGTGTGTGTTTTCACTATTCAACATATTCAAACAGAATAGAATAATGATCATATTAAATGTGAAATGTTTCTGAGAATAAAGATGAGATATAATTTCCATCAGTGTTTCCAAAGGAATTAATATCCATGTTTTTCAGTATTCATTGAGGCTGGGTCTTCATTATAAGAAAGAATATTTTCTCAAGTAGTGTTTCACTGAGGTAGGTGACCATCTATAGGTGATCAATATTATTTGAGAAAGAACAACATCAGTGAAAAGGTTCTTGAATTGTACATGGGCCAATGTGATCCAGTAATCCCATGGAGGAATATCAAGAGATCTTCCTATCAGTGGATCATATCTTCCATGACTCAATATTGTGGAATTATTCAGTGGGATTCTAATGTAGAAGAAGTCTCCAGTGGGACTCTAGAGCAGGTCGGTGGGATGCTGGAAAAAAATTGGGATGTAGTATAAAGATCCTCTTGTGGGATACATGAGTCACTTGTATAGGTGGTAAATTGTAATATCTAGTGGTAATCAAGAGTGGAACACTGTGGGGATGAGTTTTGAAGAGAATGAGACTTTCCCTGGTGGTAACAATATACATATTGTGAAGAATCTATAACCCCGGGGGAAAATTGGTTGCCGCAAGGATGCATGTACTAGTACCAAACCTTGTAAAAATAGTGTGTGATGCATTTAATTTACTTTCTACATTTCATACATGTTCCACTCATCCTAATAGGTGACATAGGTTTTAAGGTGGTTAAATAAAATAAAAAAAATGAGTAAAAAAAGTCAAACCTGATTCACCCCTATCAGTGTGACTATAAAGATCCATTAGATAATTCAATTGGTATTAGAGTATAGACCACCTCTAGTTGGATATACTTGTCTAGTTATTTTTATTAGAAATATATGAAGTTAAGATTAATTTTTTTATAAAATTTAGAAGAGATTTAGATGGAAAACACTATCAATACTTCTAATGTTAGAAATATTAAAGTTTCGGTGAAGACTCATAAAAATAGAAAGAAAAGAGTGGAAAAGAAGCTTAAGAATAATTCAAAGTTAAATTAAGATTAACTGCTAGATGAAGTAACTTGGAGTGGAATGTTTTCAGTGAAATCAATTGCTTATAATTATAATGAATCAAGTTCAAGCTATGATGAAGATTTTTTCAATTTTAGAATTAGAGATCATCTGAATAAAGTTACAAAAGAAGTGGTCACATGTATGATAAGAGTTTTTAATGAACTACGATATAAAGAATTATATATTAAAGAAGAGGATAATTCTAGGGAATAGTCATTGAATAAAAATGTTATAATATCTAATACTCTCATAAAACTTGTGAAAGTAAACCAAGAAACAATATCTATTTGAAAAGAAATATATATTGTAGCTATTGAATAATGGAAAAGTAATGTCTTTGAAAATTATGTTTTTGAAAATTATCTTTATATAAGTTATCCATTCACTTGAAAAGATAAATAATATATATATGAAATCCAAATATTCTTAGTTGAATGATGAAGAAAAAATAATCAAGGATCATGAAAATTTGTTACTAAAGGAAAATCAGATGCAAGAAAATGATATTCAGAAGATGAATAATGAATGTGAATAAAGCATGAAGTCAGTTGATGATGAGAAGATTTATCTCAAATTAAAATGTATTAAACTAAATGTGAAATTGATAAATATGGAAGTTACACAAGTCGAGAATTCCCAAGTTAATGAGAAAATAAGTATTTACAAGGATTCATCTGATAAGATTACTATTTTTGAAAAGAATCAATATAGTTATAAGAAGTGATTTATTTTATCCAAAGATAAATATACTATAGGATCATTGAAGAAGGTAACCATTTTCTTGATAAATCTATGTATATTAATACTGTTTTAGTGACGAGTAAATATTCAATATTAAAATATGTAAAAAAATGGACGAAGAAATATTTTAAGGAATCGATTACATCTTCAAATATGGATGTAAAGGAGTGTGGAAGTAATTATTACCTAAATAAAGAATATAAAAATAAATGTGCTACCAAAAAGCAATAAAATATCAAAGATAATCAGAATGTGTCACAGAAGAAGAAATCAAGATTTTTCTTGGTTACTGTTGGTGTTGTTGGAAGTTTGGGCATTAATAAGTTAATAGTTGGAACAATATATCATATTTTGAAAATTATATAATGCCTTAATTTAAGGGGATAAAAGATAAATAATTGTGGAAACCTACATAATAAAAGGATAACTCATATAAAGATAATCAATTTATCAAGAACATATATAATTAATTTGAAAATTTCTGTGATTATTGTAAAAAAAGTGTTCATTGTTATGATGAGTGATGATATGTAATAATAATACAAAAATCATATATTGATGTAAATAAAATACCACAACAGGAAGTGAAGTAGGTAAGAAAGGAAGATAACAGGCCATCCTTGAGATTTGAATAAAAGAAAAAGGTCATTAAACAAAAAACACCCAAGAAGTTTGTAAAGAATGTTGTGAAGAATTCCACACCAAAGAAAAGATGATTCTATTATGGTAGAAAAGGTCACATCGAGGATGATTTTGAATTGTCCAAGAATATCCATACTAAAGGAAGAAAGATGGAATCAAAGAAAGAATAAATATAGAAGAGAGACAATATGATTGATTTGGTGAAAGACTTCTCTGATGAAGAATATGAAAACATTCATAAAAGGGGTAACATGTTGAATTCTAAAGTTTTGTATGAACGGTTAAATATGTGTGGATATAAAAATAAAAAATGTTTGACATGGTTTCCTAGACAAGAATAATTCTTAAAGAAGAAAGGGAAAACAACTATTACTTCTAGTGTTGGAAAAAATAAGTATACATACAAAGTGAATTCTGAGAATTTTCCTAAATAAAATTTTCACATTTGACCAGAATATTTGGAAGAGGTAAGAAAACTAGAACATGTAGAGAAAAATGAAACTGTTTTTGTTAGAAAATATAAAGAATCCTTTTTCATCTAAGAATATTATTGGGTTAAGAAGCAACTCTCAGCCACGTTGCTCTAACTAGGGAGTATTGAAGAACCACCTTATTCTGACATATAAATTGTGTTTATTTTTTCATGAATGGAATTTAAGGTGAATCATTTATTTATGGGGATACCGAAATTTTAAAAAATATGTAAAAATATTATATCAAGAAATTTTTCCATCATGGAATACTATTGGTATCATGTTATCTTTTTTCAATATTTTAAATAATATAAGAAGATTCTTGGAGTTTATTATTGAAGAAAGAAAATCATGATGTATAGTGTTAAGTTAATATCTTAAGGGGAAGAATAGAATATCAACAACCGGATATTTTTTTATCTTAGTTGATATCTTATGAATATTAGAATTCTAGATGAGGTATGCTTTTGATAATTCAAAAATCTAAATGTGTATAAATTAAATCTTATCATTATTGAGGTATGTTGGTCACATTATCCTATTTTCATGATAAAAAATTATTCAATTATAATAGGAAGATATTTGTTATTTGATGATAAAGGGAAAATAAATTCTAGTACTTGAATCTTTTTAATCTTTCTATTGATTTTTATGGAGGATATTAGTTGAAAATATTTTGAAAAATTCTTGAAAAGAGGGTTTAGTGATTAGTATCACTTGCTGAAAATTATTTGATATTATTGATGTTAATATTGATCACTCTTGTTTCCTACATAGAGAATCACTTATGTAGACTTAGGGTTGATTATTTTATTTCCTTTTTAATCTTGAAGTGATTCCATTTTTTATGGATTAAATCATATTATAATTTTCAGAACAGAAGAGTATTTTATTAAGATTTGGATTTTTTAAATGATAATTATTTCCCATAATTATGTATTTGGATTTATTTCCAATAAGGGAGAGAAGGTATCATTGAATTTTAATATTAAGTGGGAATTAAAAAAATAAAAAGGGGGATATTGAAGAATCCAAGTAGTTTGTTGAATTTGAATTATTGTCCATCAGTTAAGAAGATGAAAAGACAATGAGTTATAAATTTGATGATTGTAGAGATGGTCTTATGTTCAGAAAATTTGTCATTGGTTAAATAAAACCATATTTTAGTCAGGGTTTGAAAGTATAATATTCCATAAAAAATGATTTATTTTTCATGAGTATTTTATGCTGTTTATGGTTTTTTAGAAGGTTATGTTTACACTTTATGCGGATTTTAGATAAATTTTTAAATGAAGTGTATTTTAAAAATATGGCCTATACCAACCAGCCATCCTAAGAGGACTATGACCACTACTAAGGTGGGAAGTCAACTGTCTAACTAGCATGTGTGGTTGGAATGGGAGTGTATAGCATGCCAAAAAGTTACATGGGTGGCAGTGATGAGCCACCGTGTAAGGCATCATGGTGGCAGATGAGAGAACCGATATGGGGTGGTTGCAACATTTCATGGGAGAGTTCGGTAACCAATTTGGGAGGTAGAGGACAAACCTTGTATTATAAAGTAAAGAGAAAATATGTACCGTCTCTATTTAGATCATCAAGGTTACTATTTCTATGCTTTAAAAAACATGGAAATAACACCTTCCATTTGATCATATCATCCAAGCCATCCAATTGACTCTATAGTGATTGTATTCTACCCTAAGCTCATTTGGGTGTTCAGTTCATCAGGATCTTCATGTAATGATTTATGAATGATCATGCTGAATCCTCTAATCTCCATTTAGTTTTTCTGATGATCCAATGGGATCTAATCATCAAGATATGTTGTTTTTATGTTTAAACCAAGAACAAACCAAATCAAAATATAAATGAAGCTTCCTGGTTATTTGATTATGGTGATTCCTATAATCATGAAGCATGTTGTAAGGAATTGTGTTTTTAAAGTAAGGTAGTGTGCATGCATTAAGTCTGTGGAATGTTACCTATAAATACATGAGGGTGAGCTCATTTTTTAATGCTATTGTTCTAAGAAGTTATCTCATTTTTAGAAGAAAATAGGGCTATCATGCCCCTCTGGTTTGTAAAGGATAATATCAATCTCTCTCCCATGATTATCTTACGTGAAGGAGAAGAGGTGTTCCACAGACCTTTGAAAAGTGTATAGCACACTCTAAGAGCTTTGTGAAGATCTAATCCTTGAATAAAATTGGATAACACTATAATAATATCACTTGGACTCCACTAAGTACACTAAGAACTACAAATACTATGTCATATATATTGTATTTCATGAAGGATATTTTTGAGAAGGCCATGTACTCACCCTTAAAATATAGTGAAACACAACTATAAGGTTGCATTATGTAAAAAAAATTAGAGTCATGTGATATATTTTGTGCAAATGAGGATATAAATTAGTACATGAATAATACATATGAACTAAACCAAATCAAAATAACTTAAAAGGGGACAATGTATTACACACATACTTGTGTGAAGAAATATCATGGTACATAAGACATTCATGCATGTGATAACATGAAATTCATATTCAGTGTGTAGTTTTTTTGATACTGAAGCTAGGATAAAATTTACATTAGTGATTTAAAAGAAATTCATATCAGAGTTTTTCAGTATTCAGTGAGGCCAGGTATTTAGCAGAAGAAATAATATTTTCCCCAGTAGTGTTGTACTAAGGTAGATAACCATCTATAGGTGATCAATATTATTTTATAAAGACACGAATTATTGAAAATTCTATTGAATTTAAATGGGCCAATGTGATTCAGAAAGCTTGTGGAGAAAGATAAAGAGATAATCCCATCAGGGGATTATATCTTGTGTGACTCAATATTATACAAGTATTCAGTGGGATTCTGAAGTATAATAAGTATCTAATGTGACTCTAAAGTAGGCTGATGGGATGCTGGTAACATTGGGGTATGCAGTAAAAGTATCCTCCTATGGGACTTAGGAGTCACTTTTGTAGGTGGTAACTTGTAATATCTAGTGGGACTCTAGAGTGGAACACTATGGGACTTAGTGTTGAAGGCATTGTGAATTTTCTTTTTTGTAATAATCTATATATAGTGAAGAATCTATTACCAAGGGTATAACTGGTTGTAGTAAGGATGTAGGTCTTAGTACCAAACCTTATAAAAATAGTGTGTGTTGTGTTTCATATAATTTTTTTCATTTAATACAAGATCCAATCATACTAAAATGTCAAAGAGGTTTGAAGGGGGTTAAATAAAAGAAAAAAAAATCAGTAAAAAAAGTCGGAGTAGATTCATCCTTCATCTTAGTATGACTACATGATCCATTGGACACTCCTAAATCTCATCTTAAAGGACCAAAAAGTTTTGTAGTCTTGGTAAACTAGATACATACTTGAGTCTTGAATTAAAATTGAATACAAAAATTAAAACATAATTTTTGCAGGAATAAGATTATTCCTCTAGAATATCATTGCATATAAAACATAGTAATATTCATGGAATCCTAGTGAAATGAAAAAAATAGGGGTGAGATCAAATGATGAATAAGGGTTAATTATATCGTAAGATATCATGAATAAATGAAGTATAATTAGTAAGAATAAAAAGCATGAAAAAAGTAAATATCTGAACACACATTCTATTTAAATAATTAACTATCATTATTAATGATAAGGTAAATAATTGAAAACACATTCCATTTAATCAATAAACTGACTATCATAACTGGATAAGGAAAAATCAATATTATAAGGTGAATAAATGAAAACACATTCCATTAATCAATAACTGATAATGAAATACATCTATAGATAATATCATATAAAAAATATCATGTATAATAACAACAAAACTCTAAATTAAAGAAATTCTTGAATATCAATTGACATGTTTCCCAGAAACATGATACCTTTACCATCAAAATTTATCCTCAAGATAGTTTAAAACACACTGTGGTAAAAACCCATTTGATTTGGCCAACTGATTCATCTCATGAGACTAATGATGTATCAAGGGGATTTTTATAAATGGTCCCTAACCCGTGTCATTCATGTAAAAATATGTCATCATATATTGAATAATCTATTTAATTCATAAAAGTGTGCCTTATAATCAAATATCTATATTAAGTAAAGAATACCGATTTATCAATATTTACCCATATAAACTATTAAATTTTATTGTAAAAAACATATATTAAAATGGTATGTGATTTTAGAAAAAATAATATCCATGATAAATAATATATATATTTAGGTACAATTTAATGTCTAATGATCACAAGAAAGTGAATATTTCAAGGGGAATTTAATGACTACAAAATGAATCAAGGAAGTGAATGTCAATACCATCCTTAGTGAAAATAATCCTAAACCATCTAGAGGAAGAATAATGATGGTATCAACAAATTCCCATTTGAGTAAGAATAAAGGATTATCAAAATTAATGAATATAAATACCATAAAAATACATTTAAAAACATTCTTGAGGAAAAATATCACTTTCATTTTGAAAAACATTTTGAAAATACAATTATTTAAAAATCACTTTTAAAAAAATTATCTTTAAAAAGATTCTCATAAACTTCCAAATGGGATATTCAGTGAAATTATGGTCATGATGGTGGGTAATTACATACATGATTTAATATTTAAAAATAAAATTCATTTTTCACTATAAAATGCTTAGTAAAGTTCCTTGTTTTGAAAATGATAAGAAGATTCCTTTCGCAATTTCAGTAAAAGAAAAATGGGCATTGTTTTGAAAAAAATAAGATTCATTTAAAAAAAATATAAAGTGGAAAAATGGATAAATATTTTTTAATTAAATTATTTTGAAAAGGATAATATTTTTTTTAATATTTTTAGAAAATATGGTTTTGGAAGAAAACAGATTTTCGACTGAAGAGAGAAATGAAGTTATATTTTATTAAAAACATTTTATCAATTATTTAAAGTACCAAAGAGTGTGAAAATGGTACTATTACTTGGTATTATCATTAATAAACATAGGATAATAAAATTAAATGCTTTATTAAACAATGATCAAATAATTACCTTCAATTGAAATACAAGTACAGAAAATCTCGATTAAATTGAGATTGTGAAGTAAACCCTTGCAAAGATCATAACATTGAAGTGATAATCAAAAATTTAATATATTATGTATATCAAATATAAATAAAAAAAATTATAAATAAAAAATAATATAATAAAAATTGATTATACACATAATATTTTAATATCAATGACAACTAAGAAGTAATATAACCTAATGAAAAAAATCAAGTTATGAAATTCTTTACCACTTGGTAACTTTTAATTAAAATCCCCTTAGATTAAAAAATTCAAATTGAACCCTAAAATATCATGAATAATGAATTATTAATGATATCACATGTCAAATGTGCAGTATATACCCCATATAAAAGAAATTGTGTGCCTAACATTGCAATATGTCTCAATGAAATGAAATTTAGATGAAATCCCTTATATTATGGTCCCTTTTGGTTAAATGTAATTTAACCTCATGTATAATGGATTTAAACATGTTTTTAACTTATTATAGAACCATATTAATATCTATAACATCATATATGATCCTTTTATGACATCTTATTACTTGTTCATTAATAATCTTTCATTATTTTCATTGTTTCAGGTGTTAATTGACATGTTTTCTCATGCGTGTTTCATCATGAAAGATCTGTTTATGGAACATATTATATATTCATATCATTTAAATGATAATAATCCTGAAATAATTATGATAATTTTCATCAATTTTATCTTTAAAACTAATCATGTATGATATTTATGACAAATTAAGTGCATTAGGATCTTGGAGATAGTGGGTCGTATATACTCATGAGTAACATTCCTATTATCCAATATTCATTATGAAAATAAGGTAAGTTATATATTATATTTATATAATGATAATAAAATCATATATACCATATTATTTCTTTAAATATACTTATATATATCATCTATGTGGTGTGGTTATGAAAAGAGAGTCACATCGCTTCGTGAAGGCGGTAATCCACACGTACACGAATGATGTTATCATATTTTAGTGAGCGAGAAGGTATGAAATAAAATGATATATATTATATTTAAATAATTATAAATATGACATTAATATCATAATTATTTAATTTATATCACATATAATAATTTACTTTAACCTTTTTACATTCCATTTAATGTGTTAGTGAATGACGAATCACATCGCTTTGTGAGACAGTAGTTCACCGTACACACAAGTGACATTATCATATCTCCTATGGTATGTAAAGTAAATTTATATATTTTATATAGTGAATATAGTGGTATAAATATTTTATAAATATCTAATATCAAATATATACTTTATATACATCATCATAATTGTAAATCCCCAACCCCAGTTACCCAGAGTCGGTGCACTATTTTAATACATTGATATGATTACAAGGAATCAAGTCCCAAAGGACCAATAAGTTTAGTAGTTTTGGAAAATAGATTACATACATAAATTTTACATTAAATTATAAAATGAGAAATAACAACAACATTTTCTCCATTGAACCCATTCATATCCCTTATATTATCCATGTAGGTTAGTCATAATATACTTCTTCGCATCCTGGGAAAAATAAAACATAGAAAGGGGTGAGCTCAGATGCTCAGTAAGGATAACAATATAGCGGAAAATTTCATAAATAAGCATAAAAATTTAAGGCAATGAATAAAACTAAACCAAAAGCCTTTTAAACTTAAACTTCAGCATAATATGGAAAAGATAAATCAAAGAACACCATTTACTTATTCACATAGATATTCTCACTTCTGAAAATCATTTTTTTCCCAACACTTGTACACCAAAAGTTCATTTTAACCATTTTATAGGTGTTCTTTACCAATGGTTTTCATGAACCATTGGTAAAGATGGAATTTAGATGAGTTTTCCAAATGGTTTGATGGAACCGTTGGGAAATCATTGTTCTTTACCAACGGTTCATGAGAACTGTTGGTAAAGATGGAGTTTAGACGAGTTTTCCCAATGGTTTAATCAATCTGTTGGGAAAGCATTGTTTTACCAATGATTTTTAATAACTGTTGGCAAAAAACCCCCCAATTTTGACTAAGTCAGGCGACCCCCTGATTCCAGAAGCAGATTGCACGACTCCATAAGTGCTTCCCGACTCCCAGAAGCCCTTGAGAAGCCCTAGCATCTGTGCACCTCTTCCATATGATCAGCTGCCATGTTAGACTCCTTCCACCTCTTCTCAAGTATATCCTTCCACCTCTTCTCAAGGATATCCTTATATTATCAAGGATATCGTTATTCCCAATTTATAGGGATTTTGGAAAATTTTATGATTCACTGCTCCACGAATTGTGTACTCAAATCACTACATCCATGAATTGTGTACTCAAATCACTACATCAGTGTACACATAGTCCAATTAATGTTTTCATTACACATATACATTTATAAGGGCAGGGTGTCTCTTTCTTTTGTTCTAGTTTTAAATGTTCATAGTTTTTTTACTCTCAATGATTCAAATATTATAGTTTCATGTATATGAACTCATAAAAAATTGTTCGTAATATTTATTCATAGTATTTCATGAAAATTACTCCTTTCATTAAGATCATGTCAAACATGAAGATCTTATTTATCTTAATTTTTGTACACTATGTGTATTACATAACAAGTATGTATAATGTTTCCATCAATATATATATATATATATATAATGACACACTATTCACTTATCCTTTGCACAATAGAACATATGGAGTATCTTCTGGAACTTTGCAAAATAGTATGTGGTCCCTAATTATTCTTCACATAAGAAATAAGAAATACTTAACCGTACAATCCAATGTTCTTTATGAATAAAATATCTACAAAGGGAACTCTCGGTGGGACCTCTACTTTTCCCATGTAGTACTTATTCCTTCTTCATGAAACTAATTCACATAATCTCAAATTCGCAATATTAATGAATATTATTTTTCCTAATATAACCATTAATCATTCTGCCTTCAACATCATACATGAGTTATTCAATCACCTTTTTAAATAACAATGAACATTTTCACTAATTTGGGGTTCCTCAAAATGCTTGGAAAAATCAGAAAAACACATGTATTGAATCATGCTTCTCATATGGTTTCATGGATACAAGTTCATCTCGAAAATCATGACTGTGTGGTTCAAATATCAAGAGGACCATGGGATTATTAGTCTTCACACAAATGAAGTTATTTTGATCTCTTTCTTTTGTGAACACAATGCTCATGATCCTCTCTATTTCACTCCCAAAAATCATTATTCGTATTTGAGATAAAACACAATAGAACTCATATGGAATGGATGGATATGGTACTTTCTGTGGGATAGGTGGTTTTCCTTTTTTTTGAGTGGGGTGATATAGTACTTTCTGTGGACTTTAGTGTGGGTTTTATGAAATGTAATAACTTTTAAAAATATTTCCAATTTTTAGCATCAATAACTTATTTAAAAAACTCTCTTTATATGGTTGTGGGTGGTCATTTAGGATGTAAGATAGTATGAATTAATTTTACTTGATATATCCAATATTATTATTGATTTATGTTAAATTTTATTATCTTTGACAAGTGATGTTGTTTAATAAGTTGTTATTAATGTTTGTAATAATGAAGATATGGTATAAGGGTTCACATGGTGTGTATAACGGTTGACATAGTGTCTATGATAATATAGTGTCCTGGGAATGTACATGGGAATGTACAAATATCCCTTAAATGTCATGGAATTATAGTAGGAACTGATTTAAAGTATTCATGTTTACAGGTGTAATCTTTGTAGCTTTGGATAATATATTATCAGAACAATAGAGTGGAACCCCATTCGGTGTTTTGAGGTCCACCTAGGAAAACCCCCCTCCTTCCTGGACCCAAGACAACCCCCCTCCTTCCTGGACCCTGGACAGCCCCCACCCTCCTCCCTAGACCCCGGACTGCCCCCACCCTCCTTCCTGGACCCTGGACAGCGCCCCACCCTCCTCCCTAGACCCTAGACCCCAGACAGCCCACCACCCTCCTCCCTGGACCCCATACAGCCCAAAAATCATTATTCGTATGTGATATAAAACACAATAGAACTTGAAGGTCCCTCTCCAATGAGCGGCCATCTGGGTTCAGGTCACTAATGAGTGGCATCCTGGTCTGGGATGTCCCAATTCCTGGATATCCTTTTTATAGGTGTTTCTAATCAAATCCATACCAATAAATATTGAAGGTCCCTCTCCAAAATCAACTGGGACATGATTTAATGAATATACCCTACAAAACTATGATCTATGGACCCAAACCTAGGATACTTTAATCCATAGTTAAGGTGAAACTTGATGAGGCCATAACTACTTTTGATGTGATCCTCATCCTACTCCTCATCCTGATCTCCCTGAATAAGTTAAAGTATAAAACTCATGTGCTCCCAAAAAGACCCTTAAGGATTATGTATTCCTTGATCCACTTCCAATATATTACTAGGAAATCCTTGAATATAGACATTAGAAATAATGTATCTTATTTTTTTATATACACTATATCTTGTTGTATTTCTTAATATGATTCTCATATAGAGTAATGTGTCGGTTATGCTTTTATTTAAAGTAAAAAATTTTCATTTACCAAAATATTTTTTTGATTGAACTTCAATATTATTGAATTTAATTGAAACGACTTATTGAAATTTTTTTACCTACATCATTCAGAGTGTGTATCCTAGTACTTACCTTCAAACCACCATAAATCTTCTGCTTCTTTATGTTTTTTTATCAGAATGGTTTTTCTATATTTTGTTTTTTGGGTTACACATTAGATATCTATTTCTAATTACTTCCATATTTGTTTTTATTATAAGAAATGACACCCATTGAAGAGAGGCGGTGGAAAAAAATGATAGAAAATAATCGTCACATGACACAAATGGGCATTCCTCCACTCATCCCTATTGTGAGTATTTTATTTTAAATATATATATTTCAATAAATTATAATATCATGTGTTTACATTTATGTTAAACGTTTTTTCAGGATCCACCCCCTAGATGAGAGATATCTGACAAGGAGCCTAATATTGCTCCCAGTATAGAGGCTGGTGGTAGGAGGGGGTGGTCTTAGAGTTAGACGATCATATGGTGGTCCTGTTATTAAGGCCGGTGGTACGAGGGCTTGTGGTGCGGGAGTTAGATGATCCATTGGTCATACTCAATTGGACTATGCCCCTACCAATGACGTATCTTATACACCCCATTTTGATCCTGGTGTGTCTTTAGGGACACATGGTATATTTAGGCCTCCGATGTTTACATTACCAGTTGGCCAGATGTCTGTGCCATCATCTTTTTCTTATGGTTAATTATCTCGGAGCTGTTATATTCCACCTTCTTCGACTCCTACTCCAACACAATATGTGGCTGAGGAGCGTACACTGAGGGAAACTCCACCTGTACAGGATATTCCTTCAGCTTCTACACATCCGGTGACACCCATTGTTCTGACTACCATAGGTATATTTAAATTTCTCTAACAAATTTTTATACAAATTTTTTTTATTATAACTTGTACTGATATTTTTTTTTCTTTACTAACAGATTCATCTTCTGATAGGAGGTGTGGGAGGGGGTATACTCACTTGTGTGTAGTATGGAACCTCAAGACACAGTTGATGGTTGAATATAATGATGATGGACAAATGATTGATAAATCTTGGCAGGAATGTCAGGGTTTTTTGACGATGCTAGCCAAATACTCCAACATCATTCTGGTCAGCCCTCTCTCTTGGAGACATCTGCCACACAAAGTCAAGGATAATGTGTGGGAAAAAATATGGGTAAAAAATCTATTGGATTTAATGTAGTACTTTTTTTTGTATTTATATGAATTAATCTATTGGGATTCAGCTTCGGTTTTACTTCCCTAATGGCGAAGGTGCACGACCAGCACGTTTAAAGGATCTAGGAGAGATTTGGAGAGCTTATAGGCATGAACTGTATGTTGGATGGTGTTATAGAGTGGGCATAGAGTTGGAGACATTACCTATCGTGGATGACTGCCCGATAGAGAAATATCGCCAAATGATTACCCATTGGGTGACTGCCAAATTTAAGGTATTAATCCCATTTGAGGTATTTAAATGAAAGTTTTCATATTTTTCATTAATATTATCTTATTTATTATTAAACATTATTTAGGAATATTTTGAAAAAAACCAAAAAAACATTGATTCAAAGCAATAACTCCACACTTTGGGGTGCAAAACTGTGTTAGATCATGAGAGGCAGCTGGTACGATATAGTTGTTTATAATTTTTCTTTAGGACTTGCCCTTTTTATTGTTTCCTACTTAAATTATGTGATTTATTGAATGTTGAATATATGATTATACTTGCACTTTATATTTTTTAAATTACATTACAGAAGCAAAAATTGAATATTGAAGGACGTATCCCTCGAGCAAAATTGTTTTGCTCGAGTAGAAGGAAAAAAAGATGGAACTGTAGTTAATGAACCGACACAAGAAAAGATTGTAAGTTTTTATTTGTTTATTTCAAGGTTTAATATATATTTTGAAATTTAATAATCTATTAATATTTTTAACAGGATTCTTTATAGGCCCTTGATGCCCAGGAGCCTGACAATTTAGGGCCACACGATCATTTATATCAGGTTTTGGGAGATGAGCACTCTGGTCGAGTATGATGCCGATGTGGTAAGAATATAGTCCCGATGTGGTATTGGTCCTCTCCAGGTATAAATTATAGTACCACCAAGTTGGAACAGGTCAAGCATCATGCAAGACAGTCTAATAAAAGGGTCACATATTTGGAAGAATAGGTTCAAATGAGGAAGAAAGAATTTATGAAACTGATCAAAGCTTTATCTTCATCACTTCCACCAGAGGCCAGCACAGCTTATCAAACATATATGTCATTGATGGGTGAATTATCCAATGCACCAGGTAGCAGTTATAGTGGCGGTCGAGATGATGAAGTTCCTGGTGATGAAGAGGATGCTGAAGAGGATGAGGGAGAGGATGAGGATGAGGGCGAGGGCGAGGATGGGGCCGAGGGAGAGGATGGGGCTGAGGGCGAGGATGGGGTGAGGGCGAGGATGGGGATGAGGGCAAGGATGAGGAAAATTATGAGGATGATGATGAGAATAGAGATGGTGGTGAGGATGAGGCTGATGATGACAGTGGTGATGGTGATGGTGATTAGGGGCAGATTGATCCATTACATTTTTGAATTCTGTATAACTCTTTATTTTTGAACCTGGGTTTTCACTCTGGTATGGATATTTTTGAATTCAGTATAACTCTTTATTTTTGACCAAATAAGGAAGCCTCTTTAATTTAAGAATGCTTTAAATTGAATTTATCTTCTTTTTAATTCTTCTTAATTATATTGAATTTCATATCTTGAATAAGTTTTATTTAATATAATTGTTTCATTTGATAAATAAATTCATGTTTTTATAATAAAACCCCTCCAACGGAGGTGCGTTGTCTATGAAAACTCACAGTGATAGTTTAGGGTGTGATAATTTGACTCTCAATTAGTAGTTTCAACTACCTAGTTACACTTTTAAAAACAACGAATATAAAATATATACCTTTATCATACCACAATCCTGAATCAAGAGTCTGTTTTTTATAACATAAGATCAGTTTCTATAATGTGAAGAAAAACTACATAGGATTTATTTGGAATCCTGGATGGAAGATGCTGCCCCACAGATATCGCTAGAGCAGGCCAACACGCCGCGGTCACGCAGCGGTTACGCCGTGGTCATGCACGCGGTCACACCACGGTCACGCCGCGGTCAAG
Organism: Viscum album; assembly: GCA_963277665.1. Classification (NCBI taxonomy): domain Eukaryota; kingdom Viridiplantae; phylum Streptophyta; class Magnoliopsida; order Santalales; family Viscaceae; genus Viscum; species Viscum album. The sequence continues at coordinate 74,941,808 of OY728122.1, read as the reverse complement.
CCACGATAATGCCGTGATTTGGCCCTGCTCCAGGACGACACCCTGCGGTAGTTCTCAGTCCTATCGGAATTAGATGTATGATACCTAGATAGAGTTTTAGATATATTACCCACCCTCCTTCCTGGACCCCAGATAGCCCCCACCCTCCTCCTTAGACCCCAAATAGCCCCTAGATAGCCCCCCACCCGCCGTAATCTGAGGCACGGTGTGGCCGGTACCACTCAAAGTGTCTTTCTTTTGTTTAAAATGGATACTCTTTTAAGTAAAAACAACTGGCATACAGAAAACCAACCAAACGCATTAGGATTGTGTTGATACTTTAGGAAAACAATCCATGGGTCATTTGTGATGTGTATGAGTCAACCCCACCTCAATCCGAGGTGTATTTTTACCGGCACCACTCAAAGTGTCTCACTTTTATTTGAAATGGACACTATTTTTTGTGAAAACAACAACTGACATACAGAAAACCGACCAAACGCATTCGGATTGTGTTGATACTTCAACACAATGATCCATGGGTCATTTTTGACGCGTATGAGTCAACCTTTCCTCAATCCGAGGTGCGGAGTGGCCGACACCACTCAAAGTCTCTCTTCTGTTTCAAAAGGACATCATTTTAAGTGAATACAACAACTGACATAAGGAAAACCGACCAAAGGAATCCGGATTCTGTTGAAAATTTAAAAAAATGATCCATGGGTTATATGTGACGTGTACAAGTCAACCCCGCCTCAATCTGAGGGTCGGTGTGGCCGGCACCACTCAGAGGTGTCGTGTGACCCCAGTGGCCGAAAACGCACTCCATGTGTCGTAAATCACCAAAACATGCGTTTAATGGTCAAATGCATACCGAACGACATTAGAATGACTTGAAATCACACGAAAACACCCTAATTATTATTCTTAAGGTGGATGAAAAGACAAAACGTCATTCGGATGCGCGGTTTGCACGCCACGACCGAATATGTGTTTTTTTAGGTGTTTGGCGCGCTTGAAAAGCATGCGTGGGGTGGTCAAAACTGGCCGAACGACCTCGAAATTCCATGAAATCAGACGACAATAAACGGTGGGTAAATTGCGAAATGGTCGGCCATACGGCATGTCAATCAGAGGTGTCGTGTGACCGCAGTGGCCGAAAATGTACTCTACGTGTCGTAAATGGCCAAAACATGTGTTTTACAGTCAAATACAGACCCAACAACATCATAATGACTTGAAATCACATGAAAACACCCTAATTATTATTCGTAAGGTGTAAGAAAAGATGACACGTCATTAAGAAGCGCGGTTTGCGCAGCACGACTGAATATGTGATTTTTAGGTGTTTGGCGCGCTTGAAAATCGTGCGTGAGGTGGTAAAAATTGGTCGAACAAACTCTAAATGCCATGAAATCATACAAAAACAAAGGGTGGGTGAATTGTGAAATGGTCGGCCAGAAGACACGTCAATCGGAGGTGTCGTGTGACCGCAGTGTCCGAAAACAAACTTCGCATGTCGTAAATGGACAAAACATGGGTTTAACGGTCAAATGCATACTGAACAACATTGGAATGAATTGAAATCACACGAAAACACCCTAATTATTATTCTTAAGGTGGTCTAAAAGTCGACACGTCATTCGGATGCGCGGTTTTTGTGCCACAGCTGAATATGTGTTTTTTAGGTGTTTGGCGCGCTTGAAAAGCGTGCGTGGGGTGGTCAAAACCGGCCGAGCAACCTCGGAATTCCATGAAATCAGACGAAAAAAATGGGTGGCTGAATTTCAAAATGTTCGGCTAGACGACACATCAATCAGAGGTGTCTTATGACCGCGGTGACCAAAAACGCACTCTGCGTGTCGTTAATGGACAAAACACGTGTTTTACAATCAAATACATACCCAATGACATATCAATGACTTGAAACCACATGAAAACACCCTAATTATTATTCTGGAGGTGTAAGAAAATATGACACATCACTCAGACGTGCGGTTTGCGCGACACGACTGAATATGTGTTTTTTAGGTGTTTGGCCTGCTTGAAAATCATGCGTGAGGTGGTCAAAACTGGCCGAACAACCTCAAAATGCCATGAAATCGGACAAAAACAAAGGGTGGGTGAATTGTGAAATGGTCGGCCAGATGGCACAACAATCAGAGGTGTCGTGTGACCGCGGTGGCCGAAAACACACTCTACGTGTCGTAAATGGCCAAAACATGCATTTAAAGGTCAAATGCATACCGAACGACATCAGAATGACTTGAAATCACATAAAAACACCCTAATTTTTATACTTAAGGTGTACGAAAAGACGAAACATCATTCGGATGCGTTGTTTGTGCGCCACAGCTGAATATGTGTTTTTAGGTGTTTGACGCACTTGAAAAGCGTGCATGGGTTGGTCAAAACCAGCTGAACAACCTCGAAATGCAATGAAATCAGACGACAACAAAGGGTTGGTGAATTGAGAAATGGTCGACTAGACGACATGTCAATCAGAGGTGTTGTGTGACCACGGTGGTCAAAAACGCACTCTACGTGTCGTAAATGGCCAAAACATGTGTTTTACGGTCAAATACATACCCAACGACATCAGAATGACTTGAAATCACATGAAAACACCCTGATTATTATTCGTGATGTGTATGAAAAAGACAAAATGTCATTCGGATGAGTGGTTTGCGTGGCACGACTGAATATGTGTTTTTTAGGTGTTTGGAGCTCTTGAAAATCGTGTGTGAGGTGGTCAAAACCGGCTGAATGACCTCGTAATGCCATGAAATCGGAAAAAAATAAAGGGTGGGTGAATTGTGAAATGGTCGGATAGATGGCACGTCAATCAGAGGTGTCGTGTGACCGCGGTGGCCGAAAACGCACTCTGCGTGTCGTAAATGGCCCAAACATGCGTTTAATGGTCAAATGCATACCGAATGACATCATAATGACTTGAAATCACATGAAAACACCCTAATTATTATTCGTAAGGTGTAAAAAAATATGACACGTTATTCGGATGAACGGTTTGCACGCCACGACTGAATATGTGTTTTTTAGGTGTTTGGCGCGCTTGAAAAGTGTGTGTGGGGTGGTCAAAACCGGCCAAACGACCTCGGAATTCCATGAAATTAGAAGAAAACAAATGGTGTAGGATTTGAGAAATGGTAGGCCAGACGGCACGTCAATCAGAGGTGTCGTGTGACCGCGGTGGCCTAAAACGCACTCCGCGTGTCGTATATGGCCAAAACATGTGTTTTATGGTCAAATACATACCCAATGACATAATAATGACTTGAAATCACACAAAAACACCCTGATTATTATTCGTGAGGTGTACTAAAAGACGAAACGTCATTCGGACGCGCGGGTTGCACGACACGACTGAATATGTGTTTTTAGGTGTTTGGTGCGCTTGAAAATCGTGCGTGAGGTGGTCAAAACTGGCCGAATGATCTCAGAATGCCATGAAATCGGATGAAAACAAAGGGTGGGTGAATTGTAAATTTTTCAGCCAGGCGACATGTCAATAGGAGGTGTTGTGTGACCGCGGTGGCCGAAAACGCACTCCAAGTGTCATAAATGGCCAAAACATGCGTTTAACGGTCAAATGCATACCGAACAACATCAGAATGACTTGAAATCACACGAAAACACCGTAATTATTATTCTTAAGGTTTAATAAAAGACAACATGTCATTCGAATGTGCGGTTTGTGCGCCACGGCTGAATATGTGTTTTTTAGCTGTTTGGCGCGCTTGAAAAGCATGCATGGGGTGGTCAAAACTGGCTGAACGACCTTAGAATTCCATGAAATCAGACGAAAACAAAGGGTGGGTGAATTGCGAAATGGTATGCCAGAAAAAACGTTAATGATAGTTGTCGTGTGACCGCGGTGGCTGAAAACGCACTCCGCGTGTCGTAAATGGACAAAACATGCGTTTAATGGTCAAATGCATACCAAAAGACATCCGAATGACTTGAAATCACACGAAAACACCCTAATTATTATTCTTAAGATGTACGAAAAGACGAAACGTCATTGGGATATGCGGTTTGCGTGCCACGACTGAATATGTGTTTTTTAGGTGTTTGGCGTGCTTGAAAAGCGTGCGTGGGGTGGTTAAAACCGGCCGAACGACCTCAGAATTCTAGGAAATCAAATGACAAAAAATGATGGATGAATGGAAAAATGGTCGACCAGATGGTTCGTCAATCGGAGGTTTAGTGTGACCGCGGTGGCCGAAAATGCACTCTGCGTGCTGTAAATGGCCAAAACATGTGTTTTACGGTCAAATACATACCCAACGACATCAGAATGACTTGAAATCACACGAAAACACCCTAATTATTATTCGTGAGGTGTACTAAATGATGACACGTCATTCGGACACGCGGTTTGTGTGGGACGACTGAATATGTGGTTTTTAGGTGTTTGACGCGCTTGAAAATCGTGTGTGAGGTGGTCAAAACAGGCCGAACGACATCGGAATGCCATAAAATCGGATGACCCCCCGCACCCCCTGATATCCCCCCACACCCCCTGTCAGCCCCGCACCCCCCATACAGCCCCCGCACCCCAGACAACCCCCCTTCCCCCCCCCCCCGCACACCGGACAACAGCCCCCCCTCCCCCACCTCAGACGATTCCCACCCCCCTGACAGCCCCCCCAACCCCCCGAACAACCCCCTTACCTCAGATAGCCCCACGCCCCAGACAGCCCCCACCCCCGGACAACCCCCCACTCACCCTGGACAGCCCCCCACCCCCCGAACAGCTCCCCGCACCTCCCGGACAGCCCCCACCCCCGGACAACCCCCCACTCAATTATTTAGTTCTAATATATAAGTCCTAATGTTATTCATCTATTTTTTTATTTTCTATTTCGATTTGGTCTAAACTAGATCCCTCTCTCTTTACCCAAGCTGGGAACTCCTTCCTCCCTATAGATCCATCTGAATTCAATCAATTTTTTAGTTCTACACTCCAAATCAGTAAGGCTTAACTTAGTTTTAATATTTTTCATATATTAAGAATGAGTCTCGACATCCCATCATGAACATGCACCAACACTCATGTTCTAATTCTCAATCACAGGTCGTTCATTCTATATAATAACATACAATAAATAAATATCATATAGTGATTTCATATGAAACCTATGAACACTCAAGCATACCATATAACAAATTGGTCAACAAGGATACACATAGATTCTTGAAAAATAAGTTTCAAAGTCTCATAAAAATTCCCTAATGGTGAGGAATACATATGGTGAAACCATAGCCCCATGTATCACCTCAATCCCATCCTCAAACTGTGGGTTCTAGGACCAAACCAAAGTCCCTTTGGGAACCCAATACCAAAGACTTAATTGAATATTCATACCCACTACCCATGATGGGGATTCATCTCACATCACACCCAGGAGAGAAAATTACAATTATCCACATACCCCCTTATTCTAATTGAAAAGTATATGAAAAACATGTAGGCTATTTCGGTAACCCATCTCATATGTCGAGATTGGACAATGTTTCCCACTAACACATCAGGAACCATTTATACATGGATACATAATCATTAGAGGAATATAAACATCCCATGTGCTTCTTATAACTCATCCTAGGTCTAAGCACATGACCGCTACCATTGTCTATCTTATGTGTACCATGATCCTTTCCACTCTACCCAAGTTTTTTTGTTGGTTTTAAGATACTCAACCCAATACCATGGCTAAACATCCCGTGTGCTTCCTATAACATGTAGGTTTTTTCTCTTGTGTGTATTGGTGTTGTGGTTTGAGTGAGGAATGAATTCTAAATTTTGAATACTCTTATGTGTGTTGGAGTTGTGGTTTGAGTGAGGAATGAAATCTAAATTTTTAATACTTTTATGTGTGTTGGTGTTGTGGTTTGAGTGAGGAATGAATTATAAATTTTGAATACTGTTATGGGTGTTATTGCATTTACTATAACATTTAGGATTTTTCTCTTATGGGTGTTATTGCATTTGAATTTCTAAATTTCTAAATTTCTAAATTCTGTAATGATTTATAAATTTTGAATACTTTGGATGGGGATTTTGTATTGGTGTTGTTGCAGGTCTAGAGAGGGGTTCCTATCTTATTGCAGGTGTAGAGAGGGGATAGGGGCCTGCTACTGTGGATCTGAGCTTTTATATACCAACGGTTTCAAAACCGTTGGTATAGATATTATAACATAGCTATACCAACAGTTTGTTATAACTGTTGGTATAGGTTTATACCGATGGTTTTGTTACCGTTGGTATAGCCTTATGGCTTACCATACGCCTTCTATACCAACAGTTTCTAACCGTTGGTATAAGTGTAACACACATATTCCAACGGTTTACAAATCATTGGTATTTGTTATACTTTAAGACACATATGCCAATTGTTTGTAGCAAACCGTTGGTATATCTTGTATTTTGACACCTATACCAACGGTCTTCACAGAACCATTGGTATAAGCCTATTGTCATGCCTTACTTTCCCACAATTGATGGAACCATTGGTATATTATATAACAATGGTTTCCAAGCCTTTACCAATGGTTTACAACCGTTGGTAAAGTGTAAAATTCCAGTAGCGTCTACTAGTCTAATAATCACATGTAATATCAATAGCTAATTTCATAATTATGGAATGCATAATTCCAAACTTTATAATGACATAGTAAATGCCTTTTTCCAAGACTACAAATAAGATTTTGTCAAGGCCTTGTTCCAAGACACTAGTTTGTCTCATGAGACCTACCGATGCATCGAGGAGCTATAGCGGGCTCCACCCATCACTTACTAAGTCCAATGCATTCCTCATATGAAAAGGTTTAAACATAACAAAAACATTCATATTAAAAATGGCATACGAAATGTCAATACTTTATCCATAAACCATGAATGGTAAAAAAATAACACATCCACAGTCAAACATATCACAAAACATTCAATACAATATGAACTATTTGTATCATAATAAATCAACCTCGATCAAGAATAATATCCCATAAAGGATGTTGACATATTTGAAAATGATCAGTAAAAATCATTGAGAGTAATATAAATTTTCATGAAATCATTTAAAAGTCATATAAAGAAGTAATTTAAAAGATAGTTTTTAATCAAAGTTTCCCATACCACTTTGAAACTTTTTAATGTAATTATCATTTTGAAACATTCATGTCCATATAAATAAATCCTTAAAACCATTTTGAAAACATGGAAATTAATGAGAAAGGTTTAGAAGAATAAATCTTTAAAACATTTAAAATGATGTTTTAGTAAAAATCCCCTTAAAAATAATCCCTTTTAAAACCCTTTTATGAAACATGTACATGGATAATAAATATGTCCCATTAGATACTTACGTAAAAACAATCTCGAATAATAAAGAGATTGTGAAATTAACCCTTACCTTGCACTTTCCTTTGGTGGAGGGTACGTTTAACCTCATTTATAATGACCATAGTATGTTATTAAATTATACCAGAACCATATTTATATTTATTATATCATACATGATTCATTTATGACTTTATACTACCCATTTAATAATGATTTCCATGTTAAGTTAACATTTTGGGTAATAATTGCTTTCTTTATCGTACGTGTTTTAACTTGTTATTCTTGATCGTATCATTTAGATCATGATTTAAATACTTCCAGAATATAAAACATGATTTATATATCATATATATTTAGAGTATAAATATTTATAATAGATATATATATGAAATGGAAGGCACCGTTTATGGAGATGGTAGGTCATATGTACGCATAAACGCTCTTTCCGTTTTCATATCGTATTGAACGGAAGTAAGTGAATAAGATATATGTAAGTACATACATACATACATACATACATATATATTTATATATATCCAGTAGAATTATTATGTCATATATTACATACTTATTAATAATATATATTTTTATAATCATCATTGAATGGTGAATGTGGGAATGAATCTCATCGCGTCGTGGAGACGGTAATCTGTACGTACGCAAAAGTGACAATATCATTATATTGATGGTGAAATAATATGTAATTGGATGGTATATCATATATAAAGAATCATTAACATGTTATATTTATTATTTACATCAGTTATACTCATTATTATACCCATCCAAATAATGAAGTTTTTGAATAACAAACTACACCACGACGTGGAGACGGTAAGCCGTACGTACACACGTATGGTGACTTTGTCATTTATAGGATGGATAGAATAAAGAATATGGTTGTAACATATTTATAATAACATCACAGTGTATAGGAGGTACTGGATTTATTATTTTGGTATGGAAACAACAAATAAAGAGGAAGTGGAAGAAGAAATGAACTTGAAAGAGGGTGGTAAAATTATTACCTCTTCTTCGGGTGTTTCCTTTTGAGTTGATCAAATGGGATACTTAGGTTGGATTTATGATCAATTTAAGGACTCGAGGTTGATTTTAGGGAAGTTGGGAGGATATTTGGGAAGGTTTTGGCTGATCCAAATGGCTTTGGAGGTGTTATTTTGAGAGAAGGGGAAGTTCCCTTTTATAAGAGGGGTGAGGGTCACTTTAGGAAAAGATTAAAATATTAATTTATTATACAGTCATATTCAGTTTATAATGGGTTAAAATGAATTTATTTCTTTCCTTATGTGGTTATGGGTAGAAATAATCTCAACCAATAGGTTTTATACAAGTTTGGTTACCATTTTAACCTTATATTTTAGATTTAACTCTTAGTTAAATAGTTTAACTTTTACCGTGTCTTCTTGTATTCTTACACTATATGGTTAATAAACTTACTCTAAACATACAAGAGAACCTAAATTGGTTCCTTAATTACATATATAATATTATTTAATCCTTTTGGGCAAGCCTTATTTTTTTGTGAACATTATATCAACCAATAATATAGTATTTTTTTAAACAATTAATTTATGTCAATTTTGACACTATTTGGTATTTTGTTTTTGTGAAAGTCATAACAACCTTATTACTTAGAAAACAATTTATCTAATCATACCTAACATGTCATATGAACCTATAAAGTTTGTGGATGTCATAAAAAGGTTCAAATTATATTTATTTTAATATTTATAATGTAAACTATTTTAATATTTCATTAAGTAGGTAATTACTACATCATCATTGTTTCATAAATAAATTTAATTATTTAATATCTAATAATTATAAATAAAATACCATTATGTAGGAAATATTTTTATCTTTATAATGAATATTTATAGTTGAATTTATCTTATGTATAACCCAATATTAAAAATGGCTTAGTTAATAAACTTTGAATTTGACACTTTTAACTCTTCTTAAAATAAAATAAGATTAACTGTCCAAATCTAATCCAAGTGGACCTAAAGGATCATATTTTATTCATAAGGTAGTTTTTTGTCGAATTAAACTTATTCAATATAATTCGGACATGTGTTATTGTAATTACAATATCATTTTTACCTTTAATTATCCTACTTACTTTTAACCGTGGTAAATAAAAGCCAAATGTTACTATTCACCAAAAATTATTTTCATATTATTCAATAATATTTTACATACTTATGTCAACTATGTTTCTCAGATTTTTGAAATTCAACTCACATAAGCGGTAAAATTAAGTTTTATGCAAATTTGCCAACGTTCCTAGAAGGTGTGTAAAAGAGGTTAAAAAGTTCAATAAAATTTTATACATCTAATTTTATTTTAAAACAACACCAATTAATTAAATTGAAATTATATATTTATTATATATATATATATTTACTTAAAATAAATCTAAATAAAATAAATAATTATTTAAATAAAATGTCAGTTTTAAATAATAATGCAGTGTTTTTCACTATTTATCAAAAATTGAAAGTTTTCAGAAAAATACAAAAAATTCACCCTAAGATAATTTTGATATTAAGAATTAAAAAATGAAGTCTATTTTACCAAATTAAAAACATATAAGTTTCATTTATTAATTTAAAATTAATTCCCGTAGTCAAAACCAAAAATTGAGTTTTTAATAAGTAAAAACTATCAAAAGATTGACATGTGTTTATGTCAAATTTAAATTTGAAATTAGTAATAATGACCTAAATTGTATTAAATGATTTAAAATATAATCTAATTATACTTAAAAACCATTCAAATTCATAATTTAACACTATAAATTATTTCGATTAAAAAAGTTGTTTTCAACTAAAACATAGTATTTTTCACTATTCGTCAAATTATAAAAGTTATCAGAAAAGTACAAAAAATTTATCCAAAACGAATTTTTATGTCCTGATTTTAAATAAGAATTTAATTTCATTAAATTGAATATATAAAATTGTCAAATATTGGTTTTAAAAAGGGTTCACCATTAAAAGGCTGTAAAACTGTATTTTTTGAAAAATACTTCTTTTATCTGAAAAAATGAATTTGTTCTTATATTATGTCTAAGAAACACATAATATGGATATTGAAATTATATAGAGTATATAAGATTCAAAATGTAGTTAATAATATTCATAACCACTTTTTGAATGACTAGTTTGGTAAGTTGTTGTGCGCTTGAACTCGGTGTTGCATGTAGCACAAGCTATTGAATTACTCTAATGAGATAACATACAATGAAATATTGGGGTGTTACATTCTCCCCTCCTTCAATAAATTGCGTCTTCTCAATTTGAAATTATTCTATGAAAATAAGAGGATAAAAATAAAAAAAATACCTTTGTGAAAAACCCACATTGGAAATTGGGTTAATAAAATTTAGTTTTAATAAGAGGGAAAGGGAATAAAAAGTCACCACCAAAATTATGAACTTAGGAGAACATTGGTGGAAATTAGAGACACATAATTGGATAAAAAAGGTAAATATTTAGAGGGAGTGATTGTGGTCATCAATCAGAAACAAGTGTAAAATTGAGGGCCTCAAAGCCATCAGTCTATGATGATTTAAAATATCATTAGTTCAACAAAGCATAAGGTATTAGGATAACACATTTTTGGTTTTAAGATCCCTTCCCTAAAGTTTAATAAATAATTTATACATAGAATAATAGGGAAAAAAATATACTTGACAAGTAGAGTTTGATCCTTCAACTAATTTCTACCACAAACTCATCTTCCACTCCAAAAGATAATAGAATTCAACAATATTCTATTTATCCAAATCGTATAGGGTTCCAAAAATAATGAATTTAAAATTAATTTTTTAGACTATTTAAAAAAACTACATTATACAAAACAGGACATCACGTATGCTAGTGGTGAGTGATCCACCCTTGTCACCCTTCAGTTGCGTGTTCAAGTCTCGCGGCCTTTCCGGATGCGACGGGTTGTCGCCCGACCTCCGGGTTGTCCTTTTTTATGAAAATCCAAAAATAATCTCAAGAAATAATTTAACCTTAACAATAGTATCCAATGTCAAACACAATCGATTCCATCCTTTAGACTTATCCGAAATACTTCTGTCCAAAATCACAGTCCAAAATTTATAAGGAAGGTAAACACAATGAAGATCCTTTTTTCCACGTAATAACATGTGAATACCTTCATCATCTATTATTTTAAAACCCTGTAACACCCTAAATTTCCATAAATCCTTATTTATTACATTCATGCTCCCTTATTACTTATATAATATTGGATATACTTCTTCAATCCAAAAAAATGTTCTAAACTCCAACAATGATGGAATATACAAATCATTAATCAATTTCAAGGTAGTCAAGAATATCCAATATAATTTATCCAAATCAATCATATATTATTCCAAAATCACTATCTCAGTATTTGAACCATATTATGGTTTATCTTTATCTAAACCATATATTTTCCTAAAATTTAACCTGCTATTGAGTCACTTTTCTAGGTTTCACACAATCTCAAGTCCTTAATGAAATAGTACTGCAGTACAATCCTTTTATACTCTATAATTATTATAACATGTAAATAATTAATACAATACTCAAATGACACAATACTTTAATAACAACATAATAAATATAATCATTTCTCTTAATCTTCAGTTGTATCATAACTTGATTATTATCCAATAGAAGCATTTGGGGTGTACTCTGATGATTTGGACATTGCTTTGCGTAGTGTCCCAACTCCTTGCAGATGAAGCATTGTATATTTGAAACTTTTTTCTTACCCTTTAAATCATGTACTTGGTGTAATTTTTTCTCTAAAATTATAACAAACTCTAATTCACTTAAAGAATTTACCAAGGTGATTCCTTCCATAGTGATCACATATGGGGAAATCCTTCTTTCCCCTCTTCCCTTTATCCATCTTTCTCTCTTCCATCCTTTTGTTCTCTTCATTCCCTTAAAATCCATAGGACTTAGAGAATTCTTTACTTATATTATTAACACATGAAATTATTTATTCATATAATGAGAAAATGTGGAAGACAATTTCCTTTTTAAATGTTGGATTAATACCATGAAAGATATGATCCTTCTTAATCTTTTGATCAGGCATATTTTTGTAATTCTCATTCCTTATACTAGGTGTCCTTTCTTCACTAGGTTAGTTTATGAATCACAATGCATAATTCCAAACAAGTAAAATACCTAACGTAAATTTAATAATTATGAATATAATCTATAATCATAAAATGTTTTCTTTCAGGAAGTATTTACTACTAAATCCTTCATAATGGCTTGTAATGAAAATGGGAATTATCCTATGCATATCCCCTGGGAGTTTCGTAACCAAGAGTACAATAAGACCTGTTGTCGTGTACCATGATAACCTGGGTCAATCCCGAAACTCCTTGTCAGAGTTTTCAATCCTAGGTACATCTGTGCCAGAGCCGCCTCTACCTGCTCATATCCAGACAGTGATTTATTACTTGGAAAATACACAAAATCTATACATTACCAAAATTCTATGAAGTTCTTCTATACTAACCCTCAAATTCCATCTTAGGGTAATGTTCTCTAATCAGAGTTTATATAAATATATTTCCAAGGTTGTTTCTAAACTTCCTCTGATACTAACTGTAACTCCCCGACACCAGTTACCCAGAGTCTGTGCATTATTTTAATATATTGGTATGATTATAAGGAATCAAGTCCTGAAGATCCGATCAGTTTAGCAGTCTTGGAAAATAGATTACATAAATGAATGTTACATTACATTATAAAATGAAAAATAAAAACAACATTGTCTCCATTGACCACATTCATATCCCTTAGATTGTCCCTACATGTCAGTCATAATATACTCCTTTGTATTCTGGGAAAAATTAAACATAGAAAGGGGTGATCTTTGATGCTGAGTAAGGATAACAATAGAACGAAAGCTTTCATAAATAAGCACAAAAATTTAAACTAATGTATAAAACTAAAACAAAAGCCTTTTAAACTAAAACTTCAATATAATATGGAAAAGATAAATCAAATAATTCCATTTACTTATTCACATGGATATTCTACTAGTCGAATAATCACATGTAATATCAATACCTAATTTCATAATGATGGAATGCATAATGCCAGACTTCATAACCACATAGTCAAGTACTTGTGACAAGACTACAAATAATATTTTCTCAAGGCCTTGTACCAAGACACTAGTTTGTCTCATTAGACCTACCGATGCATAGAGGAGCTATAGCGGGCTCCACCAGTCACTTACTAAGTCTAATGCATTCCTCGTATTAAAAGGATTAAACATAAAAAAACATTCGTATTAAAAATATCATATGCAATGTCAATACTTTATCAAAAAACCATGAAAGGGATAAAAATAACACATCCACAGTAAAAAAAATCACAAAACATTCAATACAATATGGGATATTTGTATCATAATAAATCATCCTCGACCAAGAATAATATCCCGTAAAGGATGTTGACATAATTGAAAATGATCAATAAAAATATTTGAGAGAAATATCCCTTTTCATGAAATCATTTAAAATTCATATAAAGGAAGTTATTTAAAATATATTTTTTAATCAAAGTGTCCCATACCACATTGAAACTTTTGAAAGGAATTAAAATTTTAAAACATTCCTTTCCATATAAATAAATCCTTAAAACCATTTTGAAAACATGGACCTTAATGAGAAAGGTTTAGAAGAATAAATCTTTAAAACATTTAAAATGATGTTTTAGTAAAAATTACCTTAAAAAAATACCTTTTAAAATTCTTTTATGAAACATGGAAAAGGAAAATAATTATGTCCCAGTAGATAATTATGTAAAAACAACCTTGGATAACAAAGAGATTGTGAAATTAACCCTTACCATGCACTTTCCTTTGGTTGAGGGTACGTTTAACCTCCTATATAATGAACATAGTTTGTTATTAAATTATACCAGAACCATATTCAAATTTATTATATCATAAATGATTCATTTATGACTTTATACTACCCATTTAATAATGATTTTCATGTTAAATTAACATTTTGGGTAATAATCGCTTTCTTTATCGTACGCGTTTTAACTTGTTATTCTTGATCATATCATTTAGACCATGATTTAAATACTTCCAGAATATAAAACTTAATTTATATATCATATATATTTAGAATATAAATATTTATAATAGATAGATATATGTAATGGAAGTCACCGTTTATGGATACGGTAGGCTGTACGTACGCATAAACGTTGTTTCTGTTTTCATATCGTATTGAAAGGAAGTAAGTGAATAAGATATATGTAAGTACATATATATATATATATCTCCATTAGAATTATTATTTAATATATTAAATACTTATTAACAATTTATATTTTTATAATCATCGTTCAATGGTGAACGTGGGAATGAATCTCATCACGTCTGGAGACGGTAATCTGTACGTACGCACATGCGACAATATCATTATATTGATGGTGAAATAGTTTTTAATTGGATGGTATGTCATATATACAGAATCATTATCATGTTATATTTATTATTTACATCAGTTATACTCATTATTATACCCATCAAAATAATGAAGTGTCTGAATGACAAGCTACACCACGACGTGGAGACGATAAGCCGTACGTACACACGTATGGTGACTTTGTCATTTATAGGATGGATAGAATAATGAATATGGTTGTACCATATTTATAATAACATAAAAGTATTTAGGAGGTACTGGAGTTTTTATTTTGGTATGGAAACAACAAATAAATAGGAAGTAGAAGAAGAAAAGAACTTGAAAGAGGGTGGTGAAATTATTACCACTTCTTCTGGTGTTTCCTTTTTAGTTGATCAAAAGGGCTCCTTAGGTTGCATTTCTGATCAAATTAAGGACTATAGGTTTATTTTAGGGGAGTTTGGAGGATATTTGGGCAGGGGTTGGCTGAGCCAAATGGCTTTGGAGGTGTGATTTGGAGAGAAGGTGAAGTGCCCTTTTATAAGAGGGGTGAGGGTCACTTTTCGAAAAGATTAAAATATAAATTTATTATACAATAATATTCGTTTTATAATGGCTCCAAATGAATTTATTTAGAGAATTAGGTGGTTATGGGTCTAAATACTCTCAAAAAATAGGTTTTAGACAATTTTAGGTTACTATTTTAACCTTATCTTTTAGATTTAACTCTTAGTTAAATAGTTTAACTTTTATCGTGTCTTCTTGAATTATTATACTATATGGTTAATAAAATTACTCTAAACATCCAAGAGAACCTCAAGTGGTTCATTAATGACATATATAATATTATTTATGACCTTTGGACGAACCTTAGATTTTTGGGAATATTATATCAACCAATAATATAGTATTTGTTTTAAAAATTAATTTATTTCAATTTTGATACTATTTGGTATTTTGTTTTTGTAAGAGTCCTAAAAACCTTATCACTTTGAAAAAAAATTCCAATCAACCATAAAATATAATATTAACCTATAAAAGTCATATATGGTATCAAAACTTTTAAATTATATTTATTTTAATATTTATAATATAGACTATTTTAAATTTTCATTAAGAAGGTAATTACTGCGTCATCATTGTTTCACATATAAATTTAATTATTTAATCTATAAAAATTATAAATAAACTTCCATTATGTAGGAAATATTTTTATCTTTCTAATTAATATTTAGAGTAAAATTTATCTTATTTATAACCCAATATTAAAAATTGTTTAGTTAATAAACTTTGAATTTGACACTTTTAACTATTTTTTAAATAAAATAATAATAAATGTCCTAATCAAATCTAAGTGGACCTAAAGGATCATATTGTATTCCTAAGGTTGTTTTTTGTCTAATTACACTTATCCAATAGAATTATGACATGTTTTAGGGTAATTAAAATATCATTTTCATCTTTAATTACCCTATTTACTTTTAACCGTGGTAAATAAAAGTCAAAAGTTACTATTCACAAAAAAATATTTTTATCTTATTGAATCAAATTTTAAATACTAATTTAAACTATGTTTCTTGGATTTTTGAAATTCAACACACAGAAGCGGTAAAATTATGTTTTATAAAAATTTGCTAATGTGCCTAGAAGGTGGGTAAAAGAGGTTAAAAAGTTCAATAAAATTTTATAAATCTAATTTTGTTATAAAATGACTACAACGAATTACATTGATCTTATATAGGTTTTATATATCTATTTTGACTTAAAATAAATTTAAATAAAATAAATAATTATTTAAATAAAAAGTTGGTTTTAAATAATAACATAGTGTTTTTCACTATTCCTAAAAAATTGAACGTTTTTAGAAAAATACCAAAAATTCACACTAAGACAATTTTTATATTATGAATTCAAAAATGAAGTCTATTTTACCAAATTAAAAACATATAATTTGCATCTATTAAATTAAAATTAATTCTCGTTGTCAAAACAAAAAAAGCGGGTTTTTAAAAAGTAAAAACTATCAAAAGATTGACATGTGTTTATTTCAAATTTAAATGTGAAATTAGTTATAATGACCTAAATTGTATTAAATGATAAAAATATAATCTAATTATACTTCAAAACCATTGAAAAGAATAATTTTACACTATAAATTATTTTCATTAAAAAAGTTGTTTTCAATTAAAACATAGTATTTTTCACTATTCGTCAAAATATACAAGTTATCAAAAAAGTATAAAAAATTTATCCAAACTGAATTTTTATATCCTGCTTCAAAATAAAAATTTAATTTTATTAAATTGAATATATAAAAGTTTCAAATATTGGTTTTAAAAAGGGTTCGCCATTAAAATGCGGTAAAATTGAATTTTTTGAAAAATAATTCTTTTATCTGAAAAAATGAATTAGTTCTTATATTATGTCTAATAAACACATAATATGGATTTTAAAATTATATAGATTATATAAGATTCAAAATACAGTTAATACTATTCATAAACGCTTTTGAACGGCTAGTTTGGTAAGTTGTGGTGCGCTCGAACTCAGTTTTGCGTGTATGGAAAGCTATTGAATTACTTTAATGAGATAACATACTATGAAATCTTGGGGTGTTACAATAACCGAACTTGAATTGTGAAAATTGAAAAATGAAAGGCATCGGTTCATAAGATGGTAGTCTGTTGTACACACGAACAATGATTTTGTAACCCATTCTATGGAAGTGGAGGTGATGTTTGTACATTAAATTTTTATAAAAAATCCCATTATATGGAATATATTGATTTTTTTATATAATAATAGTTTAATAACAATTTTAGGTGATGGATAAATAAAAAAAATAAAGACACTCGTTGAAGAACAATACATTTTCTTCGGGTATCCTCCTTAGGTTTTCACTAAAGACTTCCTAGGTTGGATTTTTTCCAAAAATTAGGCTTCTAGAATGAGGGAAGGGAATTTGGGAAGTGATTTTTTCTTTCATTTGTCAAACTAAAGAAGTGTGAAGGCATGAAGAAGAGAGTAAAGGGGGAGACCTTTTATAAGTGGGGGAGATGACACACTTGATATTTTTGGAAAGAATTGAGTGCTCCCCTATTTTTCATATGTAAAAAGGGTCCAAATGGGACATTATCAAACATTATAAGTTTAATGGTAGAAATATATCAATAAAATAGTTTTTATAAATCTTTATAAGTTATTTTTAACCATATCTTTTTAGTTTAACCCCTTTTAAACCCATTTTTACTATAACTGTGGTAATTAATTTTTACTACATTTACTATTCATTTGGGTCAAAAACTAAGTTTAACTTATTAGAAATTAGAAATTATTCTGATTCTAATATGTTATCCATTTTTCCAAATATAAATCACATAATTGAAAATTTTTAATTTAAAATTAGCCCTGAAGATGTGCTGAGAAAGCAGGGTTTAAAAGTGAAAATGTTCAAAGGTTTACAATGTTTTTTATCTAAATTCATTATAAAATTGATTGTAATGATATAAATTAGATTAAATGATATAAAATTGAACTAATTTTACTTTAAAAAATTTAAAATTAAAATTTAACATTATAAATTATTTAAATGAAAAGGCAGTTTTCAATTAAAATTCAATATTTTTCACTATTCATCAAAAAGTGAAACTTCTTAGAAAAATATCAAAAATTAACCCTAATATAATTTTGGTATTATTATTTCCAAAAATTAATTTTATTTTTCAATATAATGTTTCTTAATTTTGTAAAAAATAATTTAAAATTCCATGCACAGAACGTGATTAAATCATCTTTTAGGAAAATACAGTTTTTTTTTCAGAAAATATATTTTTTAAATAATTTTTATTTTATTACTAATAAATAGTTAATTAATAAATGTGTGTAAACTATATATTTTTATAAGTTAGTTAATCTTATTCATACTCTCCAATTTAATGGCTATGTTATAACTATTATATTAAATAATAATATTAGTATCATTTTTTTGTTCAGTAAAACTCGATCTTGTGTGTAACGCAGGATGTCAAAGAAACTCATTTTTGTGAGTATCATAAGATATAAAAGAAATTAAATTTATTACAAAATAGAAATATTTTAATTTATTGGGGTGTTATATTCTCTTCTAATCTAGGTCTTTCATGTCACATATTCTATTGAATTAAATATTCGTTTTTTAGAATTTCGAGGTGTTACAACCATTCCATCCCAAGATTTAAATAAATATGAAAGCTGTAATATATCCCACCCATTATTAATGAACGAAACTTTAATCACTTCGTTCTGGATCCGTATCATGCAGAAGTCATACACATGACCAGTCACTGACCATCCTTTTGACAAACTCTTGAAAAAAATATACCTTATTAGAAACACTTAGATTAAGGCTTTCAGTTTTTCATACATGTTTTCTAGGGTTTCCATGAACTTAGATATAATCTTCTTCCCCTAGATGTTGAATTCCACATTTTATATTTAATTCATCCTCACCAATACTAACACTTTCCTATATATATATTTTACATTTACTTTTATCCATCTTGTTTGGTTTATCTCCACCTAATGAAAGTTCAAGATCCTTATGGATGAGATAGTATTCCATATACATCCAACTGAATCCATAGTTTGTTTTTTAAAACTGACTTAGATAAACCATGCCTTCTTATTTTATCACAGATTTCGATAATAATAAATCCCAAATAAAATCAATATGACTTTGAGGAAAGTGAGAGAGTTATCTCAGTTTATGAGTGTTTCCAACCAATAATTTATACCAAATGTTGGTAATAATACTAAAAAACTAATAATAGCACTAAATTCCTAAACCTAAGTTCACTAGAAATTCATATCCACCGGTAGTTCAACGTTGTAGAATTCTCATCACTGGTAGTTTTCATGTTGTCTTAGAGAACTAGAATTAGTAATTTCAATACACCTTAATCACCACTTCTAATATGAAAACCATTCTCACACTTCAACCTAAAGTAAAGGAAAAATAATAGGAAATGTAAATTGACACACAAGATTATGTGGTTTGAACATTCATCCTATGTCCATGAGAGAACAATGAAAATTATTTTACTTTTGGAAGTATAAGGATATGAACAATTTTACCTAATTATCCATTTATTAGACTTTTTTTACAATTTTATAACACTATACAATCATACTCAGCAACTAGTCCCACCTCTCTTTTTAGAGGTAATTTTACAGTCAAACTAGTTACTCTAGCATCCTATATTTGTTGTCAACCATCCATTTAATTAACCATTTAATTAAAAATTATGCCAGATTTACCATATTATCTAGTAAACTATTCACTATGCCTATATATTAGTATTATCAATCCATCAGGAGCATGTGGACTTCTAGTAAACTCATCTATATGTTTAAGGTTTAAATTGCCGATGCTTTGAAAATATCGAGACAAACTTCTAGTTTTTTAACTTCTGGTGAGTTAAATATAATGATTTGAAGAAGATTCATAGTAACAATAGTATCTATGTAATTTTTTTGTTTAGTTCAAGTTTTAGAGATAGGTACATCATTAATATGATAAAGTTATTACAAATATGAAGGTGTTATTTTTAGCCAAAATCTATCTCTCAATAGACCAGTCTCTTAGCTATTATTTATACCAGGTCTCTCTAATTTAAAAAATGTGTTGCAAATAAAATAAAAATATATTCAGTATTTGTAACACCCTGAGATTTTTTGAGAAATATATATTTTTTTATGTCTTCTATTATACGCAACACCAAATGAATCTTTCACTACACACAACACTAGCTTGGCTTGCATTACACGCGAGAGCAACCTTCCTCAAAAGCGTGCGTTGTACGCAATATCATGTTTCACTAAACAATGATATATTATTATAATATTATAAAATAGCCATTATGAATTTTATTAGCATAATTTCTAATTTTATAACATTATAATTCATCTTACACATTTTCTAGAATGAGATATGAAAACAAAATTAATTTTTCAGATAAAAAAAGTATTTTTCAAAAAATGCAGTTTTACCACCTTTTGATGGCACACCCATTTTAAATATTATTTTGACAATTTTATAAGATTAATTTTACAAAATAAACTACTTCTTTTGAATCAGGATATAAAAATTTACATTGGATAAATTTTTGATACTTTTCTGATAACTTTCATATTTTGATGAATAGTAAAAATATGCTAATTTTTTCTTAAAAACAAACTTTTTCATCATGATAATTTATATGGATAAATGATTAAATTTAATAGTTTTAAAGTATAAATAGAACATATTTTTACTATTTAATATAATTTATGTGATTTACATTAATTTTACATTGAATTCATAGGTAAAAACATTTCAATCTTTGACAATGTTTTAACTTTTAAAACCCATTTCTTAACAACATGATTAATTTTAAATTAATCACTGAAACTTATAGGTTTTGAATTTTGAAAAATGGATTCCATATTTGAATTCAGTGGGTCCAAATTATTTTAATATGTTTTTTTATTTTTTTGATATTATGAACAGTAACTACGATAATGTTTTATTTACTACAGTTAAAGGTAAATCGGGCAATTAAAGGAAAAAATAGGATTATAAAATTACCCTAACACCTGCCAACATTCTATTAGATGAATTAAAGTCGACACATATCACTTAAGGGTTGGAATATATTCATTTCATGAACTTTTGACCATGAAAATGATAAAATTATTATTAAAACCAAAGAAAGTGACAACATGTCACTCTCTTATATCTTATAAGTGTAATAATTTTAATTTAGTGATAAACTTAATAAAACTTAGAATATAAATAGTATCCAGAAATATAATAAAATTATCTATATCCTGAGAATTTATTTATAATTTCTAGGGACTAAATAATTATCATTAATGATGACACAATAGTGATGTATAAATTATTTTATTGATTGAAATATCAAATAAATGGTTTTAAAAATATGAAAATAAATATTATATGAACTAATTAATGTTCTCCAAATAATTTCTAGATTAATATGATATGTTATGAATATATTTAATATTTTCTTTTAATATATCCTTGGTGTTGATTTTATTTGAATTCAAATAAATGAATAGTGTCAAAATTGACACTATTGTGATTTTATAAAAATAACATATTATAAAATTATTTAAAAATCACAAAAATATTTAAAAAATTATAAATTTAAATTTATATGGTCTAAAATTTCATAACTTATCCAATAATTTACATTTCACAACACATAAGTAATTATTTATATCAATTTAAAATTTAGAATATTATTACCAAAAATAAAATTAAATAGATTAAATACGGATAAATCAACTTGGTAAGGTTTAAAATAAATTCCCAACAAGTATAAATCTCATTGGTTGATCAGATTACAACCATATATCATATAATATTTGGATTTGAGTCATTTTTGGAGGTTTTTAATTGGGTTTAGAGTTTATTATAAATTAATATTTTAGAGGTTTCTAAAAGTGCCCCTCTCCTCTCTTATAAAAGGGCACCCCCTCCCTCTCCTCCTCACAACATTTTTAGCCTTCAAGATCAGACAAAACATATCTATTTATATTCTACACTTCTCTAGAAACATGCTAGAGGTCTTGTTATTCTTCAAAGACCAACATTAGTGCCCTAAGAGGAGGTTTAGAAGAGGCGTGTCGAAGAAGAGGTAATATCCTTTACCGATTCTTTCAAATTTATTTATTCTTATACTTCCTAATATTTATTTGTTTCATTATAAAGTAATAACATCAGTATCACTCATATAATAATATTTTATTATAAATTGGAAACAACCCTATTTCACCTTCTATCCATCCTAAGGAAAATGAAATCACCTCACTTGCATACGTACGGAATACCGTCTCCACGCCGTGGTGTAATCTGTTTTCCACCACCACCATACTTTGATGAGTATAATGGTGTAAATAATAACTATATATGATTATTATAACATGATACTAATTCTGAGATATTCTATCATCCACTCCAATACCATTCAATAATTATGGGAACGATATCGTCGCTCGTGCATACGTATGGCTTACCATCTCCACGGTGCGATGTGATTCGTTCTACATGATCTTCATTAAACCATGATTATATAAACAAATTGAATGAATAGATATGATATATATTATACTAATACCATTCTATAAATGATGTATCTATAACCTAAAAAGAGTAATAATAATTTATTAGACAAAACACGCATAAGAACATAAAGCAATGAACACCCGAAGAACACGTCACAATGAAATATTATTAATAAGAAGATAAGAATATGACCATATATGATATCATAACAATGTATATGATTCTGGAATAAGTCCATGACATTATTTAAATCATTATACAGGAGGTTCAGATACGTATAGAGCATATCAGACCTAAGGTAAGGGAAAATCTCACAATCTCATTTTTATCCGAGATTGTTTATACTTCAGAATTTACTGGGGCATATTTATCATCCACATCCATGTTTCCTCAATATTTAATATTATTTATTTCCTCTTAAAACTATTTAAATACAATTTTACCTATTGGTGAATTTTTATTAATAGATATTAAAGGAATCTTTTGTTGTTTTCAGTACGAGATACTTTTTGACTTTTCCGGACAAAGTACGAGAAGAATGTTTTTTAACTTATATAGCATGAATGGATTTTTATGATTTCATAGAACATTATTTCCATGAAGCTTCCTTTAAAATTTTTCAAGTTTATTTTCATTTAACTTCTTTTAGTTCAAAATTGTATGACATATTGAGAAAGGAAATTTTTTTTTGAAGTTTAAAGGATATTTTCCTCAAGAATGAAGTTCAAGTGTTTTATCAAAATTATTTTCCATATAAGATAATATAGGGTTATGTTTCTATCCCTATTATTAAATTGATTTTATTATGTTATGATGGAATTATTTTTATGAATTCCTTTTATCTTATATGGATTATGTTATGATGACATGATGTTTAAGAATCCCGTTTTTATTACATGGGTTATGCTATGATGTATGATTTATGATTTTGTGGCACACATAAAAATGGTTTCATTATGAGATGGGTGAGACCTATATCTACCCCAAATTCATTGGGTAAAGATTTATATCTCATGAGATAGACATGTATGGAATGAAAATTTAATCTGGTTCAGTGATACAGGACTGGAACGAAGAGTGAACTCGGTTCAGTAATGGACTTTGTCTGTTATGATAGTCTTGGAAATGAGTCTTGACTAATATGAAATGATTTCATATGATTATGTGTGTATGCCACAAAGTTTCATGTCTTATTTTATGAATATTGGGATTACATTTCACTACTATGATTTATCCCATATGATCTCTTTTGCAGGATAAGATTTTCAAAATTTTATGTTCTTATGAATATGATATGATTGATATTTCCTTTTTTTGCCCTTACTGAGAATTTGAGCACACCATTTGTATGTTTTCTTTTCCCCAAGTCAAGAAGAAGGGTATTAAGTAGGATATTCCAAAAGGGACTCTAGATATGATAAACGTGAGGCAATGTAGATGATTTATGAACCAGTTGTTTATGTTTCCCAGTTTCTAAAGACACTATACCTATACGGTCCTATCATGGTTTTGTTATATGTTGTAATAATTATGCTTCAATTATGAAGTAAAAACAATTTATGTAAAGTATGGGTCATTATAGAATTCCCCAATTCCATTTAACAAAAAATAAAATTCTTATTGTGAGCCTTCTAAATATTTATAATTAATATAATCTTACTCCTCCTTTAAGAACTTTAATGACCAAATGATTGTTTAGGGTGACAATAAATATTCAATTTTGATATCTCAATATTTTTATCCTATATTCCCTCAATTAATTATCATGATATTGTACAAGAAATTATCCTCCAATTTGTAACATTTTTTTCTATATAATATTTATAAAATTTGAAGCTGAAAACCCCCATAAAATGAATTGTATCATGATCTAACTTTTGAAACTGGTCAAATATATTTTGAGAAAATATATCCATTTTAATCTTTATAAAGGTATTTCAAATATTAAATTTGAATCACCCAAATTATCTCATAGAAGAAATTATCATTTAATAATCATTTAAATACCCATGAATTTTATTATTTAATTCCCTACTAAAATTCCTTATTTAATTCTCTAAAATACTCAATTTTTTTTTGAATTTCTATAAAATATGTATTTTCAAATCCACAAAAACATTCTTACATGCATATAAGGTTATGGTATAATGATTCATAACACAATAAAAACTTAATCTCCAAATATCAACATCTAAAATCACTGTATTGAATCATGGGTAACCATTAAGAAGCAGGATTATTATTCCAGTAAGAGAAAAACATCATTGTTCCCATATATATTATGTATTCCATGATAAGACTTATTAATTTTAAATGACATACAAAAGGTCTTATGCATCTGCTAAAACCACAAGTCACTATTATGTATCCTAATATTTAATATTCCAAATCGTCATGTTAATATTCTATATACATAGTAACCATAGAGGTAATCTTTGGTATAAAAAACTTCTAATTATACATTCTCCAAGTTACTATTATGTATGCTCTAAGGATCTTACATATTAGGGAATTTTATGGTATTAAGTAAGGTAACTAACTTGTGGTGGTGGTTGGGGGTGGGTGAAATTAGGTTATATAAATTTACTCAAATGAACCTCATCAATGGTCTTGTTGCACTATTAATAGGAAATCCTCTCTCTCACGACAAATATGATGTGACAAAGCAAGTAAAGTAGGGTACAAGAAATTTTTACTCAGTTTACCAAAAACCATACTAATCTAAGGATAATATGACATTAATGAGATTAAATACCAAAATAACTAATAACACTACTTATTTTCTATAATTTAGAGTGGTTACAATGAACCTACTTGTTTACAAACCTTATAATTTAGAGAACTTACTTCCCTCAATCACTCAAAAAGATCACTGCTTCTCCAAGTGAAATTGTCTTAATATTTCTGAACCAATAATGAGTTTACACTATTAATAGTGTATTATTTAACTACTCCTTCATCCATGTGATGAAATACATGATCCTATAATGAGATATAATCTTATATATCCTTGTTTCTTATTTTTTACTTTCCAAAATATATTTGTAATTCCTTATTTTTCAATATTTTTGATCCACAAATACCCTTATCCTTTTTTTAGAAAAAGATATCTCTATAATATCGAGAGTATATATATGTTTATCCTCTAAATAATAATTACTATTACTTAAATAGGATGGTAAAATTCATCCATGTAATTATTCAAATATTAATCAAAATCCAACTAGGAAAATATCCCAAAATATTTCAAAAATATATAAACTTTAAATTATAGATATTCTACTTGACCTGACTTCATATTAGAGTAGGAACCATCTTAATGACACAATTCCTTCATTTAATAAGAATACCCATATCCAAAAAACTTTTAATTTTAACATGATTAATCCTCAAGGACAAAAAAACCATTTCTTATGAGTTTCATAGGTCAGAAACTATAAATCACATCCTGGTGAAAAACATGATGTTCTTCTTTGACCAGCTTCCCCTAGTGGAAGCCTTTTTCCCTAACACAACCATCAATTTTAGTAAAAACACTATATATAAGCTACAACTACTTCAATACACAACCATAATATCTACAATTTTATTTTACATTGTGCATTTCATATTCATTCCTTTCAAGCTTTGAATTAATCATACAAATGACTCATCATGATGTAAATCCCATCTTCTATGGTGTAAATAAATAATGATCTCTAGAAAACCCAACACCTCACATTCATGGGAACACCCCCAAAATGTGAACCACTTCCGAAAATAACTATCTATGAGTTAAATTATTCTATTGTAGCTCATCTGTTGTGTTTCTTAACCTATTGTAGGATGATTTATTCCCAAGTATCCTTCCACAATCTTTATTTATCCCTATATGGCCTCATCCTCTCCTAACATATAACCATTATGAAATGGTATCTTGTAACATGAAATAACTATTAAATAAACCAAAAAAATTTAATCTAACAGGAGATACACTGTTTTATGACTCATGATGCTATAACATGGATTCTAACCTATATATAAGATCGCTATAACTATTCCAAAATTCCTCCAAAACTCCATGGTAGGACTTCTTAATCCTTCTTTTTAAGTCTCTCCACTCTAAAATTTTCAAAAAAATAACCCAAAAATATCCCAATTAGTTTTTTATAACAATATCCTCCTTTTGTTTTGTTGAAAACACTTCAAAAAATATTTATCTAAATATGTAAAACTGGATAGAAACATATTCTAAAACCTCTTTCCTTCATATAGTGTATCAATGAGTCACTAATAATTTACTCTAATCCCACATGAGTAAATATAATTATGAAAACCAAGATTTCAACAAAAATTTCCTCATGAAAATACTTCCTTGATCATCATGAACTTTAACCCTTCTCAACCAAGCTTCTTCCCTTGAATAGATATTCAAATACACTACCCTTTTTTTAAATCTTTAGCATATGATTTATCCCCATTTTCCATCCAAAGAAAACTACCCCATCCATCTTTATAATCTCTAAATAATTAAAAATTCTCTAAACAAATCATATGGAAAACTTCTCTCACAAGGTCAACAAACCAAATGAACACTAATATGAAATTTTACACATAAATTTATAAATAATAATAATTTATTCAAGAGATACATTATAATTTTCCCTAATAGTAATTTATATAGGATATTGGGGGTTATTTCTCAAAATATTTTGGTTAGATAGATATGGTTATACTATAATATCCAATCAGTGCCTCTCAATTTCAGCCTTAGTTGGTTCCTTTATCATGATTTCCACAAAATAATTTTATGTTGACATGTACTCCAAATTCACAAGCCCTTTTCAATATTCTACTTGATAAAGTGATACTTTTTATAAATATTATTTTTACTTGTGTAATAGATAATATTTTTTTAATATTGATATATCTTAAGTTATCACACTTGATTGAAATATGAGACTTCACATCTATTGTAACGCCCTCAAGATATTTCTTTGTCTATAGAAATTGAGTACATATTGATTAGTTGTAATGTATTAATCTTCTATAGTTCTCAAAAAAAAAATGAAATATTTCATCTTAATTATCCAAGAAATACAAAATACTTCAAGACATAATTAATCGCCCAATATTTACTTAAGTTCATCCACTGAACCAGCTGAATGCACTTATGTAAATTGTAATAAATCATGTCATAATGTTTCATGATAACATTGCCCAAAATACACAATGATTTTGACATATAAAAGAATCCAATTTACTTATAACAAGTGTATTTAATTGGTATATCTTTGTTATCATGTGACTTGAAAAGTGAAAAACACAATTTTGAGTCATGACACTATCAAGTACAACAAGATTCTAATGATTTGTTTAAATTACACTACATAAACCATTTTTCCATCATCACCCCTTGAAAAATTCATCCGGGATGCAATAAAAATTTTCATAACCATGTAACATTCCATTGAAAAAATATTTAGAACCTCCTTAGAATATTTTTACTGAGAAATAAAATTTCAAGGCCTTCCTTGAGTCACCTATAAACCTAGGAAAAACATCAACACACCAATCATTGAAATCTCAAACTCACACCTCATGAAATTCAAAATAAAATTGTATTATTATTTTTAAAATCCTATAAAAATTATTCCATCTATATAAATACTAACCAAAATCTTTTGATCATTATCCTTTTTGATGTAGATATTTTGATCAACTCTGCCTCATTAAAACCCAAGCTTTATCAATTGTCAATCTATCATAGAATACCATTCTCTTGGTGATTTATTAAAACCGTACAATGAATTTTTTAACCAACATAATTTTATATCATCTTCATAAACCAAAAAACCATTCAGTAATTTTATGTACACCTCATCCTCAAGGAATTTGTTAATGCATATTGATTTAATATCCATTTAAATCACCTTGAATCTTATTCGTACCATAATTTCCAAGAATAATTGAATTATATATAACAAATATATGGGAGAAAATGTCTTATTGACATCAACAACTTTTATTTAGGAATATACCTTACACAATAGTGATTTTTTTTGAATTACCCATCAATCTTCATTGAGGTTGTTATGTAATACCCAGTTGGTTCTATTAACATTTTTTTCTTCAAACCTTAGAACAATTTCCCATGATTGATTATTCTTTATTTTTTTAAGTTATTTATGCATAGTAATGATTTAATTATCATCATTTGTAGCATTTTAAAAACTATTTGCCTATACTTGAGAAATGAAATATGTTTATTGTATAGTTTTCATCCTTTACGTTTTCACTGAAGTTTTCCAGTCACTAACAATACTTTCTTTATTAATTTTATCCATTCTCCAAAATCTCATAATAATTTATAAACTTTCCTCATTTTCTTAATAATAAATTCAATTTTCTAAATTAACTTCATATCCATATAATTATCCTGGTCTAATTACTTCAACATCAATTTTTTCCATAGCTTCATCACCGTTTTTCTGGGAAAATTATTCATTGAGTTGAAAATTATACTAATTTTATACAATAATGATAGATTTTATTTTAATTATTTTTCAAATAATTTTTTTATTTAACTTGTACAATTTACTCTTGAATGGGTATATTTGAAAAATACCTTTTCCCCCATGAGAGTCAAAATTACTGTTCTTATCCTTATTGAGAATATATTATTTACTTTCAAAAAATCAAAAGTATTTAAATAATGTCTTATTCCCATACCAAATATCATATGATTTCTTCCCTTAATTCAGATATAAAAAATCTCTATTATAAATTTAAACAAATGTTAGGACTACTTCCTTCTAATACTTCTCAAGTAGATCTTTCTCATTGAGAATCATCTAGGATATATTGTTAATGATCTGATTGCCCAATCAATGAATCTATTTTTAAGGAGTTATCACATCCAAAAAATTGTTCCTTATACCATTATTCTTGAGTTACTCTTTAACTTGATTATTAGTAAATTCTATGCTATTATCAGTCCAAAATATTTGAATTTTTAACCCAAGAACCTTTTCAACCGATCTCTAATAATGTTTAATACACATAAACACTTTGAATTTGTGAGAGATCACCATTAATAATTCTATTATGATATAATCATTGATGAATAAAGCGTAAAACCTTTTTATATCCAAGTATTTGGATGATATAGTCTTACACACATCATTGTGCACTAACTTAAGAAATTTCATTGATTTATTGTCATTTGGTTCGTATATATTTCAAATAATTACCCTCTTTTGGGAATAATCTCATGTATGTATACAATATTGTATAATATGAGGGATGTCATGATCTCCTTCAATATTCACCAAAACTTCCAAGAAATGTTTCCTCAAATGGACAAGACATTTATGCCAAAACTTATTCCCATCTTCCCGGGAAATAAAAAATGTATCTTATTCACCACCAATAAGATATAGATTTTACTTCACACACTTCCATTATATGAAAATCTTGCTATAAAATATTTTTATAACACAACCCTTTTGGTGAAATTGACTACATGTCTCGAGATACATAATTGACCCACATGTAGAAAGTTGAAATCACGGTCTTCAACCACTAATACATTAATTCACATTGAGTCTTTACATTATATTTTGGTTTTTTGGATCCAATTTTATTAAATATTTTATCATTGTGAAAATTTATGACATATTCTCTGGTTTACTTAATAACCATGATAATTTATTTTTTCCTATCATATAGGAAGTAAATTCATTGTCAAGGATCCATAATATAGTTCAATCTATTAGTTTTATATAAATAACTATGATATTTTTCTTTTCAAACCCTACTTTCCTTATCAACATCTACTACTTCATTTCCTTTGACGGTGACTGAAATTGATCCACCTCCAGATCCATTAGTTCAACCTCATTTTCTAAGGATGAATATTTTGTTTCTATTTTGAGAACACTTGATGATTCTTCTAGATATTGATATTTACCTTTATAATAACCTTTTGGCACATCTCATTATACCCTTGATGAAAAATTAATATATTTTTGTACATAATTTTCAGACAAAAAACAATATACATAAAAAATGTATTGAGTGTAAAAATTTATAATCGCCTGTTTTTGTTTATCTTATGCCTTGTAGTGCCACTTTTCTATGGAATACATATATTTGGTGTTCCCTATATTCCCATAACAATAACACCAAATTAATCGTACATTATTATGTGTCTTTTATGCTCTACTTTGGGACTTTTGGGTCTTTGTGAGTCACCAAAATGTACCTTCTTCTAAGGAGTGGGTGATTATGGATTTTCATCAACCACGACTTCTCTTTTTCTTATGGTTAATCCAATAAACATATTTAACTTAATTTTTTAAATGTTACACTTTTCGGAAATTGTTTAACTTTATCATTAACTCCCCATGTTTCTCCTTAACTTCTTCAACAACCCATACACTCCAACTTATCAATGTCGTATGAGGAGTTAGAGGTCTCCATGATCTTCAAGATTTCATCGCATCTCATGACTTCACCTTTGAGAGCCTCGATTATTTTGGAATGATATTTCAGAGAATCAGTTAAACCTTTGATAATATTGGAATTCTATTCAATTTTGAGATTATATTCAACCCCTTTCTCTGATTTTTCTAGATTTCGAGATTTGAGCTATTGAATTTGATCTTTCATTAAAGATTTCACCTCTTTTTGATGTAGTATATAAAGTTTGTAATCATAAAATACACTATTATCCTTATTCTTTATCTCTCAAAACATCAATTTCTTCAATAGTAGCTTCTATTTAAACCTTGAGATGAAATAATTCCTCTACTTCAGTGCTTTCATTATCACTATCCAGCAGTTTAATTTTTCTATAACAACCAAACGATTTTTTTGATTAAGGTTTTCATAGTCCTAAATTTATTCCACTTCCATTTATTCCAATATAATATATTATTTTGAAATAAATTTATTATTTTTGAAGAATTTATTATGTGTAATCCTCCTAGATTTCACATATTTGGATGATTTATTATTGGGAACTTCATCTCCATCATAATCTTAAAATTTATTTGTACAATTTATAGTGACATGCCCAAATTTTCCACATTTAAAGAAATAAATTGGAAACTTGACTTTAAATTTCACTCTTCCCATTTTCATTAGTGATAAAAGGAAAGATATCAATTTGTTAGATTCCCTATCAATGGGGTCATCTTCTAATGTGATTTTATTTATTTTCTTGAATGCTAATTCACATTTATTATCCTTTTCTAAGGATTCATTTTCATTGTTTCTCATCTCATATGAAATGAGAGTGCTATGAATACTATCCAACATCAATTCCATTAGGTAGTGTTATTTTATCACTAATACCTTTGCATTAAAAAGTAGTAGAAATATTCATAGGATCTTATTTATAATTTTGATATCATCAAGGGATTCCCCAAGTCTATATATGTCCTCCACAATCACATTTAACTAATCAAATAATCCATCAACTGAATCATTTGAGTGAATCATCAAGTATTTGTAATTATTCCACATAACCTATAATTAATCTTCATATACCTTTTAATCAATTTTATAGAAATTTAGAATTTTTCCCACTCAAAATGAAAAGATTTACATGATATCACCTTCATATAGATTGCATTGGACAAATATTATCCCAGCACTTTTAAAACATTGGCATTAACATTAATATCCCTTTAGTATTTATGTGATTATGATCCACTTTTCATGTTGATTGAGATCCCATGTATGGAAGTCATGTAGACATCCATTCCTAATGACCAGAAATAGTATCCCATCTAATTATTCTATAATTGAAATTTTTTTCCATCAATGAATAGGATTAACTTGGAGTTAATGATTTCTACCATGGATTTATATATAAAATAATCCCCTAATAAAATTCATCTGTGATACAACATGTTGGTACAAAGAATGATAAATACCTTGGGGGAGAATTTGGGTATGTCTATTTCCTTAAAAGACACTCACAAATGATATTATCCCACTGTTAGTAGGAACATCTATCCACCTCCTGATATATTTAAAGTAGAAAAGAAACATAAAGCGGTGCATAAGAAATTTTTACTTGGTTCACCCAAAAAATGGGAAAATATAAGGTGTATACAATAATAATGTACTAATGTAATAGAATAACTAAGTGAATTTCTTATTTATTACAATTTAGAGTAGCTGCACTAACCCTATAGGATTACAACCCTCACAATGTAGAGAACTAACTAATATTAACTACTAAAAAAGTCGCTACTTCTCCAAGAGAAACCATCTCAATATTCATAAACCAAGAATGATATTACACTATCGATGGTGTATCAATCAGCTCCTCCTTCATCCACATGATGAACTTCACAATCCTCCAGTGAGATAGACTCCAAGATCCCCTTATTTATTTTTTTATTACTTTCCAACATAGCTTTATAATTCCATAATTATATATCTCTTTCTGATCCATTATACTCATTATTTTTTTAGAGAAAGATATCTCTTTGATCTCATGATAATCTCTAAGTTTCCCATTTGATTGATCATTAATTCACCTTAATTTAGATGAGAAAATTCATCCAATTAAGTCTTAAAATCTGAGTGAAAATATTTCTATGATAATATCACACATGGACCCTAAAAGATAATTAATTTTAATTCTCTACATTCTACTTGACTTGAATTTATTATTTCATGATAAATATCTTCCTGGTGCAATGCCATCCTTCACTAAAAAAACCTAGATCCACACTGTTACCAATTTTGAAATCAGCATGGCATGATCACCTCCCTCATAGCATAAATCATTTTTCTACAAAGTTTCATAGATCCTAATATGAAAATAACATCATGATAAAAAACTCAGGTTTCACCTTTGAATAACTCCCCATGGTGAGAGCGGCCTTTTATGACACAACCTTCACTTCTAGACAGAACACCATCAATGAGCTCTAACTTTTTCATGGAACAACCCTACCAACTATGGAATAATTTTAATTTTATCATTATAGATTCATTATTATGTTACTTTGATTTAATTACTCATAAGACTCATCATCACATGAAGCCCAACTTCCACAACATAATGAAATAACAAGCTCTAGACAACCCAACACTTTACATTAATGGGAAAACCTAGACAGTGAAAACCATTTCTAGTAATAACCATCTATAGAGTAGGTTATTCTACCATATCTCAAGTGTGGAACGACCTAACCCATTGCGATGTGATCAATTCCTAGCTATCCTTGTACATTATTGTGTTATTCCTACGTAGATTCATCCTCACCAGATGAAGACCCATGGTGGCATAGTCTCTTCAGGTATGGTGCAATCATTCTATTATCCATAAAACATTAATATAACACCTAATTCACTATTTCATGGCTCATGATTCCATGTTGCAATTTTTTTCCTAAAGATAGAACTAGTATAACCCCTTTTAGCTTATTCCAAAAATCTGTAGTATGACTTATTGATCCTTATTTAGAAGTCTATCCACACAAGCATTGTCAATAAACATAACCCCGAAACACTCCAAGGGATATTTTATTACATAATTGATCTTAAACACCATTAATAAGATATCATGTATCTAGAAATGAATATTATATATTACAATAAAAATTACACAGTACCTTTCCACACTTTTTCTTGAGGCATCTTACTTATTCCTTTTCCATGTATCTATAAACATAAAACTATTATATATGAATTCTAGACACCATAAAATCACCTCAAAATCTCAAAAACTCTTCCCAAGTATTCTCAAATCAACTGAAAAACATTCTCAACAACATACTATGTTTATCAATTATTTTAATACTATGTGTACAAAAATAAAAAAAATCTTCAACAATTCCATCAGTTCCAAAAATACATTTAATAGATATAGCGACTTTCATGACCCGAACCATGCCGGGGCATGAGCCGTAACTACCTCAAGCCTACCTCCATAGGCTAGGGGGTGGTGACTAGCACCAAAGGCATCACAAATTAAGGATGGATTTTCCTAAGTACCTGTGCACACACACATAGCCAACTCGATGCAAAAGTGCAGGGGGAAAAGAAAAGTAAAATATGAAACCTGTGGTAAAAGTAAACCATACATGCATGGACCACTAAAAGTACAAATACATTAAAGTAAACAGGAAGGAAAAAAAGGAAGAACACACACCCAACTGAAAAGTGTCCCAACCTGAAGGAAAAACTATGACCGTAAAGTTAGCGAGGAAGCCTTGTTCCTATGAACCCATCTATGACCACAATATGCGATCCAAACTCTCGAATCCTAAGATCCATGATATCATGGTCAAACTTGTTCAGCATCTTCATAAAGAATGATACGTGTGGGAAAATCCCATGCATGGTTGAGTATAAAAATACTCAATAGGATGAAAATAAATGAAGGGGGAACAATAGGTAAAATACAAGAGGGAATTAAATACAACAAAAAGGAACAAGGTACTGTAAATGTGTAGATCTACCCAACCAGAGAAGTGAATTAAATTCATTAAGACACAAGGTACTAGATACGGTGAGAATATGAACTTCTTATGGAGTCTTTTTACCTCAAGTAGGTGAGTAGGCTCATCCAAAAATGATAATCTAGACGCAGAAAGTAGGTGGCATACCCCGCGCATCTTCAACTCTCTTAGAATGAGAGTAACTAGAACTCAAGGAGTGGGTTCCGTAATAGGGTGAAAATATAAACATATATATGCTCAAACCAAAGAAACCCAAACTAGAGAAAGTAAGAGGATCTCTATCATAAAGCTTATCCTAGGTCAGAGTTTCCAACAGTTCCATGAGTAACCACCATTAATGGCCATCATCTCACATGCCTATAGTAAACTATGAGTCAAATGGGCTCAAATCACCACACCTCAATACTATTGGATTTGGGAAGAACTAACTCATCCGCACGGTTATAGGTCGCATCATAAGGACACGTATCAGTGGGGAAAGCGCCCATCTTACTTGTAAGTATAATGTTACATCAAATTGAAAAAATCATCACTGATTAATCAGTGAACACCACTGCCCAACCTCACTGGAGGCTAAGCCCAAGAGAGAATGGAAACCGCCACTGCCTAGCTTCACTAGAGGGTAATCCCGAGAGAGAATGGTGAACCCCACTGCCTAATTTTGTTGGAGGGTAAGCTTGAGAGAGAATGATGAAATCCATTTCCCAACTTTTCTGGAGGGTAATATCGAAAGAGAATGAAGAATGCCAATACCCGGCTTTATTGGAGGGTAAGCCTAGAAGAGAACGACGAATGCCACTACCCAGCTTCACTGGAGGGTAAGCCCGAATGTTGAAACTAAGGCCACCATTACATCGTACGCAAATTAGGAGAGGCTATCCATATTTAATAAGTTCATGAAAAAGGCTTAGTACAACAAAATGGGTCACACCATTGTAAACATCACGAAAAAACCCACAAGGTAGACTATTCACTTACTCCGAACAAGATTCCAATGAAAATCTTATAAAACAAGGCATTACACTCAAAAGGTGTCTCGTTGGGCCCATGCCTTGCCCCTAAATTATAATGGGAGAATTTCTCCATCAAAATCCCTTCTGAAAATCATGGGAGATGGACTGCTCATTTGTCTCAGTCGGGTTCTCAGGAAAAAATTCATAAATTATCGCAACACGTGCGAACCATACCCCGTGGGGCCTACACCTTGGCCTTAAAAAGAAACTCCCACATGCAGTCTTGAAATTTCCATACAGAGAAAAGGGTCATGCTACCATTTATGGCATGTCAATCAGATATCCCATTTGAAAGATAAGTCTGACAAAAGATTTCTAAATAATAATAATAATTGTTTTATTATTATTTACTTGAGTGTTTCGGTTCACCCATCTTTAGGAACAAAAATTAAAAATTTATAAAACTAAATTAAAAGGTCCGACTCAACAAGAAAAACCCACGGCCGTAGACTCCACGTCAATCGGACACACTGTTTAGAAGTTACGACCCTTTTAAGGCAAAAAAGGACAAATTGGGACGGTTCGACCCAAATCGGCCGGACCTAAACTCCTGGGCCAACCCACCCACATCGGTCCGGTTTATTACATCCATCCCATTTTCTAGCATGAAGCTCGGCCTACCTCTCTACCCAGCCTAGAAACCGGGTGACAGCCGGGCCCCGCTGGCGCGACACCCCGCTGGTAGTCGCCGCGTCGGGACCCCGTTGGTCCCCTACGTCAACCGGAAGATCCGCATGAGGCGGGTCTCAATCCCCTCCCAGTATCCCCCTCGATCACCACCCAAGAACAACCGCCACACCTACTAGTGCACCGCCGGCCCGACGTCATCTGCCCCTGCCCCACACCCCCTGTCCCCTGGTGCGCCGCCGCTGAACCGCACATGCACCCTCCAGCTTGCTCCGTCGCCCTGAGACCCGCGCCCCAGCCTATCCTTCACGTCACTCCATCTCAATGCACCCCAATGCTCTAGTTCACTCTACCATACACCCATCCCCTAGTTATGGCACCCTACCAGCCTCCGTGTTGCGACCACACTGCCCAGCCGGCTCCTGCCCTGTCTCCCTAGCCCACCGCTGCCTTGAGCCACTGATGCCCACCAACAGTAGTTCATCTCTGGTGGCCCCTTATGAGGGCCATTACAATCACACCAAAGGTCTGAAAATTACTTTAGATCCAATTTTGGGAAGATCGCGATGATATCTTCACATTTAGGGGCTTCAATCAATATTTTTTTGAAAATTTGATGCATTTAAATATAAGCATCAGAGAACCCAAAGAAAGGGAGAAGAATGGGGTTCAATATAGAGATTGATTTCCATGTTGATGCGGCCATCGATGATTTGGAAATTAAATAATGAAGAAAAAAGCAGTGAAATTGATAATCAAAGTGGAAATTGAATCGGAGCTAAAAAAAGAGATCCTACCTTGAATCGGTGCTCCGTTATTAGCGATGCATCCGATGTGATCCTACTTCAATTTGTTGAAGTTCCGATAGAGATTGCTCATTGATTCAGAAAAAAATGAAAATGAATTCTCGAGAGAGAAATAGAGAGATTGAGCTTTGGGAGATAGAGAGAGAGAATTAGGGTTTCTTCTTAACCCTAATCACTAAAACTCTATTTATAAGGACCCCTCTCAACATATAATCTGAATTTTCCATGCCCTCTCATTTTATGTTTCACTTAGGCAGAACACACCATTTAGAACTCAATGAAGTCCCATATTTCCATTATAAGACTTTTTTTTGAATGTTATTTGAAAATACCCCAGTGATAAAAATCACTAATCCGTTATTCTAAAATGACAATTTTTCCCTTAGGTGTATTTTCTCACAGCAGCCCTATACTGACAAAAGTTAATCACTTCCTATGGTAGACAACATGTTTCAGACTCAACCATGCTCTCAGATTTACAATCCGAGCTACCGTTTAGGATTTATTCAATTTCATTCTCATTCATAGTATAAAATATGCATTAGATTTTATAAAATTAATTCCGAGCACACCGGGAAATGGAATTGCACACCATCTAAACGCCTAGATCTGGAAATACATATAGAAGTACTTCAAAGTGTTAAAATGTGTAAACCATGTCTCTATAGCATTACCACCTTCAATATTTCCCATCACCGAAAAGAAAAACTAGGAAAACAACTCAAGATATTGAGCCCACATCTGGCTCTCCCATTTCAAAGAACTCCCTTGCACGTTACCATGTTTCCACAGGATACAAACCAAGGGAATGGTTCATCCACATAAGGTTCACTCCTGTCGATCCTCAATCAATACCAGGTACTCCACAAAGGTGGCGCTATCTTCGATGTCCAACTCACCCTAGTTGATGACTTTCATAGTATAATGCACGTATCACCTCAGTTGTGACACATGGAAGACGTCGTGCACCCGCTCCAACTCTGGGGGTAGGGAAAGGGGGTAGGCAACCTCGCCGATCCTCCACACGATCTTGAATGGCCCAATGAATCTCAGGGATAGATTGCCTCCTCTTCTAAACCTATGCATTCCACATCGCAGGGATACTCTGAAGAAGATGTGGTCTCCCTGATCAAACTCCAAGCGCCTACGATGATGGTCTGTATATGATTTCTATCATCTCTGGGCCATCTTCATCCATTCACGGATGACCTGCACCTTCTCTATCGTAGTTCGCACCAACTCTGGGCCCATGAGGGATGACTCCCCAACTTCATCCTAGAATAAGGGTGACATGAAGGGTCTCCCATATAGGGCCTTGTATGGTGCCATGCTGATGGTTGAGTGATAATTGTTGTTGTTTGCAAAGTCTACTAAAGTCAGGTGATCCTCCCACCTCTGACTGAAATCTCACTCACATGCCCTCAGAACATCCTCTAGTACCTATCTAGTGCACTTGGTCTATCCATCAGTCTGGGGGTGAAAGGATATACTCATACACAACTGATTCCTAGAATCCTCATGTAGGCCTTTCCATAGTCGTGACATAAACTGCGCGTCACGATCGAAGACAATCGTCGAGGGTACTCCGTGAAGGCGGAAAATCTCCCATAAGTATAATTTCCCCAAACTCTCCACTAAACTCCACTACCTAATGGAAAGGAAGGGCGCTGACTTGGTAAGCTGGTCCACTATCACCCTGGTGGAGTCATGGAATTTCACTGTGCATGGAAGCCCTAGGAAGAAGTCCATAGATATGTCATCCCACTTCTATTCTGGGATGTCAATGCACTGTAACAAACCCACCAGAACCTAATGTCCAACCTTCACCTAATGACAGGTAAGACATCAGGAGATGAACTCAACAACACCTCATCTCATGCTAGACCACCAAAACTGATGCTGAAGGTCTCTGTACATCTTTCCCACATCAGGATGTATATCTAAGGGTGAAGTATGGAACTCCCACATCACTTCCTCCCTCATCACAACTGGAATCACTATGTGTCCCTAGAACAAGATCTCCTGATTCCCTCTTTCATAATACCCATCGGGTGCATCGCCTATGGATATCTGATCGCGTAGAACCTCATTGTCAATGTCTCCCAACTAGTATTATCCCACCCACTCGAGGAGAGAAGGTTTCAACACCATCGACTGCAGAAAAAATGTACCCTCCTTCCCTACCAGGGTCATCTGCAGGGAAGATAACTGCTCTAAAGCTTCCTGCACAGGGCAATCTTGGGACTTCCTATTAAGGGAATATGCTACAACATTTCCCTTCCCC
The DNA here is from genome assembly GCA_963277665.1 of Viscum album. Taxonomy (NCBI): domain Eukaryota; kingdom Viridiplantae; phylum Streptophyta; class Magnoliopsida; order Santalales; family Viscaceae; genus Viscum; species Viscum album. Next base: position 74,901,682 of record OY728122.1, on the reverse strand, counting down.
GGGGTGTAAATAATATCAAAGTCGTAATCCTGGAGGAACTCCAACCAGCATCACTACCTCAGATTTTGATCTCTCTGGGTAAAGATATACTAAGGCTATAGTGCTCTGAATAAACCAAAATACATTATTTTAGGAGGTAGTGTCTCCACATCCTTAGGGAGAAGACCGCTTCTGCAAGCTCTATGTTTGATTCACATAATTCAACTAATGGGGTCTCAACTACCTCGACCCATATGATATGACTGCCTAGTGTTGCATCAAAACGCAACAGATCCTAGCTCCAGAGGCATCATAGTAAACTATGAAGTTAATGCCCTGCTCAGGTAGTCTCAGAACTAGAGAGGTTATTAACCTCTACCTGAACTAGTAAATGGCTTGTTGGCACTGCTTAGACTAGGTAAAGAACTGAATCTTCAATATCAGAGTGGTCAAAGGGGCTACGATCCTGGTGAAGTCTACCACAAATCTCCGATAGTACCCATCCAAACCGAGAAAACTCCACACCTTCGATGCATACATGGGTGGATCCCAAGATAGAATCGACTCAAACATCGCTATATCCACAGACAAATCCTATTCAGAGATGAAATTTTCCAAAAAGTAAACCTCATGTATCCATAACTGACACTTAAATAGCTTCCCATAAAGATAGTGTTCTTGAATAAAATTGAGGACCATTCTCAGATGTTCTGCATGCTTCTCCTCTGATGATGAGTAAATGAGTATGTCATCTATGAAAAAAATTATGAACCGGTCCAGATATGGTTGGAAGACCTGGTTCATCAATTCCATGAAAATGGAAGGGGAATTTTTCACACCAAATGGCATCACTAAGAACTCGTAATTCTCGTAGGGACAATGAAAGGCCAAATTCGGAATATCATCCATGCAGACCCATAGCTGGTTGTATCTAGATCTAAGATCAATCTTGGAGAACCACCTTGCACCTCACAACTGATTGAAGAGGTCATCAATCCTCATTAAGGGGTACTTTTTCTTTATTGTAGTCTGGTTCAGGTGAGGATAATCCACACCAAGCTGCAAAATCCCAGATGAATTCTTCAAAAACAGAACTGAAGATACCCAGGGGACACACTGGGCCTGATAAAACCCTTCTCCCAAAGGTCTTCCAGATGAAGATGTAGCTCCTGGAGCTTAGTGGGTGCCATACGATAGGCCACAAAATATATCAGGGCAGTCCCTGGTTGCAAATCGATGCCAAAATTAAAATTTCGCCTCAAAGGTAGTCCCGAGACATCTTTAAGGAAAACATCCATGTTGTCCTCTACAACTAAAGACACCCAAGTTCCTGAAGAGTCTACTGTACCAAGGGTCACACTCACTAACTAGTGGGAAAAAGGATATAGTCCCTTGTTCACAGCCTTGGCCTGCCCTGCTATGAGGCTTCGTTCACCAAGAAAGGTGAATCCCATCCCATTAGTTTGAAGACATCTGACTAGTCTACGATGATAATCGATCTAGGCTCAAATTTTGGAAAGCCAATCCATGCCCAGGATGACGTCTTAAGGCTCCATCGTGATGACCAGAAAGTCCCACATGAACATTTCTCCTCCAAAAGAAATATCGCACTGAAGGCAGATGAAAGATACAGAAGCGGAATTTCCTATAGGTACCTCAAGAAAAAGTCATTGTAATAGCACCTCCACTGGGATCTCAAACTACCATACCATGAGTAATTAGATAAAAGCGTGACTGGATTTGTTGTCTTATAGTACTGAAGCAAGAGCAGAATAAACATAGAGCATACCTCAGATCATCTCGTGGGATGGAGGATCACGAATGTCCATAGCCTACAACTGTCTGTGGCCTCAACTACAAGTTCCCTAAGCCTGACATGGGCCGACCGATGGTGGTGGTGGTGGAAACTCATAGTTTCGACACCCACCACCTTGTCCTGCTTCTCCTACTCCTCTGTCAACACCGCCCCCTTGGGGACCACCCTATTCATGACGATGCCTCTGTCATGGTGGTTCACCTGTTGCCTGCTCGGGATGTTCTGCTCATCAGATCAGGCAGTCTCTCACAAAATGACCTTGCCCATCACACGTGTAGCATTAGCCCTCTTCAGCCTGTCCTGGTGATATGTGCTGCCCTACTTCCATCCAAACAGATGGTTGAGCCTGGTTCTGGAAGGGTCCCTTACTTCATGACCCTATCACTTGATGTCTGTCACCTACTATGGATGTCCCCACTCTGAAGTGACCACTTCCAACACTAGAAAACTTGCACCCCTCCACTAAGAAACTCTCTATCACGGGTGCCCGCTCCAGCACCCTAGCATAGGTAGGGATGCATAGGGGAACTAATCACACATTAATATCTCTATTAAGACCCTTCTTGAACTTACGCACTCGAAATTAACCATCAAAGATCATATCTAGGGAGTAACGAGTAAGATTAGTAAACCTAGCCATGTATGCAACTACAATCATGGACCCTTGCTACAGCTACAGAAGATCGTGAATCTTGATAGAACATAAGCTCAAGGGAAATTATTCCTCACAAAAAATCTATTAAAATTCATCCCACGAGAGAGTCATCTCGTTGTGCATCTGAGTAACCAAACTCCACCAGTGACCAGCCGGGCCGAGGAAAAGGATGGATGCCAAGGCTACCCTCTGGTCTTCTGGTGTTCATACTAGCCTGAAAACACAGATCACTGACTCCATATAGTCCTCTTCCACATTAGGGTTAAGGTCACCAAGAAACCTTAGAGGTCTCTTTCGCTGAAACCCATGAAGCACACTCAACATTTTCTCATCCTCAGCCTACACTACTAGTACTAACTGAGGATCCATAGGTTGAGGTACTACTATGGGCCCACCTAGAGGAAGGATATTGCATGATGGACCCTAAACTGAGGCCTTATCACTTGAGACATTATCATCATGGGTCGGAGTGGGTAACCTGGATGGCTGTATGTGTGGAGGTATCCTAATAATTTGTCATGGAGTACTATAGTTAGAAGAGCATACATATATATAACAAGAACAAAAACAAGGGGGAGATGAATTAATAAGTACAATCAATGACTCGATACTATATGGTACATGTACAATTAATCCTTATAACACATGTCTCAGAATGACGAGTCGAAAAGAAAGTGATCAGGGTCCTGTTGTATGGCTACGCCAGCTGTTGCACCATAACTAGAATCCCAGTCCTAAGAGCCTCTCTTGAGACATGTTGATTCTGTTTCTATATACCCAACCAAGAACATTTTAGGTAAATGTTCGAACTGAATCCCAAGGGTTGAAACACCAATACCACTTTGTCACAACCCGACCCAAGCTAGGTCATGAGCCATAACTACCCCAAGACCGACTCCATAGGCAAGGGGGTTGTGACCAGTGCCAAAGGCATAACAACTTGGGGATGCCTTTTTCTAAGTACGTATGAACACACTTGCAACCAAATTGATGCAAAAAGTGTAGGGGGAAAAGAAAATCAAAAGATGCAGCCCGCGGTAAAAGTAAACCATACATGCATAGACAACTAAAAGTACGAATACTGTAAAGTTAACAAGAAGGGAAAAGGAAAAAAACACAAAACCAAATAAAAATTGTCCCAAGATAAAGGGAAAACTGTGAACGTAAAGCTAGAGAGGAATCCCTACTCTTGAAAACCCAGCCGTGACCACCACCTGTGGTCCAGGCTCCCGAATCCTAAGCTCCCTGATATCATGGTCACAATTGTACAACGTCTGCATAGATCATGATACATGTTGGAAAATACTATGCAAGGTTGATTATAAACATACTCAGTATGACACCCCAAAATAAGGGGGAACAGTAAGGAAAATACATGAGGGAAGGAAATAATACAAAATGAAACAAGGTACTGTAAAAGATAAGCTCAACCAAATTAGAGAAGTGAATTAAATTCATTAAAACACACGGAGCTAGAGACAGTGATAAGATGAAATTCTCATCGAGCCTTTGATACCTCAAGTAGGATATTAGGCTCATCCTACCATGGGAATATAGATGTGGAAAGCATGTGGAATACCCTGTGCGTCTTCGCCTCTCCTAGAAGAAGAGTAACCAAAACTCAAGGAGTGGGTTTTGAAATAGGGTGAAAATATAAATATATATATGATCAAACCAAATAAAACCAGATGAGATAAAGTAAAGGTATCTCCATCATAAATCTATGCCTAGGTAAAGAGTCGCCAACAGTTTTAGGAGTAACCACCATCGATGGAAAATATCTCACATGCCTACACTAAATTACGAGTCAAAGGGGATCAAATCACCACACCTCGATAGTATCCTCTTTGGGCAGAACTAACTCACCCTCATGGTTTTAGGTCACGTCACAAGGAAGTGTCTTAGTGAGGAAAGTGACCCTATTACTTTTAAGTCTAATTTTACATCGAACAAAAAAACTCATCACTAATTAATCAGTGAACACCACTGCCCAGCCTCGCTGTAGGGTAAGCCGGGGAGAGAATGCCGAATGCCACTACCCAGCTTCGCTGGAGGGTAATCTTGAGAGAGAATGGTGAACACCACTGCCCAGATTCATTGGAGTGTAATCCTGAGAGAGAAAAGATAATGCCACTGCCCATATTTGTTGGAAGGTAAGCCCAAAACATAACGGCAAACGCGATTGCCCATCTTTGTTGGAGGGTAATCCCGAAAGAGAACAACAAATGCCACTGCCCATCTCTATTGGAGGGTAAGACCAAATGTAGAAACTGAGGTCACCATCATGTCATATGAAAATTAGTACAGGCTATCCACATTTAATAAGGTTTCTAAAAATGCTTCGTACATCAAAATGGGTCACAATGTTGTAAACCTCGTGAAAAAACACGCTAGGTAGAAAATTAACTTAATCTGAAAAAACTTCTGATGAAAATATTATAAAACATTGAATTATGATCAAAAGGAGTCTCTTAGGTCCCATGCCTCGGCCATGAAATATAACGAGTAGATTTATCCCTCAAAATATCCTCAGAAAAAAAGTGTGAGATGGACTACTCATTTGTCTCATCGGGTTCTCAGGAAAAAAGTCATAAATTATCACAACACGTGGCAATCAGGCCTGGTGGGGCCCACCTATCAGATTTTAAAATAAATGGACATGAAAATTTCATATAGAGAATCGGGTCACGCTTCCACTGACGACACATCAATCATACATCCCATTTGAAAGATACGTTCGACACAATATTTCCAAATAATAATAAATATTTTATTATTATTTACATGGGAGTTTTGGTTCACCCTTCTTTGAGAACGAAAATTAAAAATTCTGAAAACCACCTTAAAATGTCTGGCTCAAAAATAAAAACCCATGGCCACAGACAACACTTCAATCTAATTCCCCGTTTTAGAAGTTACGACCTTTTGAGGAAAAAAGGCCAAATTGGGCCGATCCAACCCGAATTGGCCAGACCCAACCACCTGGGCTGGCCCATCCCCGCCGACCTGTTCTACTGCAACTAGACCATAGTCCAACGTGTGGCCCATACAACCTATCTTCTTGGCCCGGTGACCGGGCGACAGCCGCACCCTACTGGTGAAACACCCCGCTAGTAGCCACCGCATCGGGACCCCACTGGTCTCCAGTGTCAAACAGAATACCCTCATAAGGTAGGTCTCAGTACCCTCTCAGTCTCCCCCTCGGTCACCAACCGAGCACGACTATTGCACCTATCGGCGCTCCTCCAGACCGACATCATTTTCCCCTGACTCGCACCCCCGGTCCTCTGATGCTCTGCTGCCAAACTGCGCCGGCAAGCCCCATCTTTCTCCACTTCCCTAAGCCCTATGCCCCAAGCCTCACCTTCACATCACTTTAGCTTGATGCACCTTGACGCTATTGGTCACACTACTACACACCTATCCACCTGGTCTAGCACCTGCCTGACCTCTGCACTACAACCACTCCACCCAGTCGGCTCCTGTCCGACCTCCACGACCCACTATCGCATTGCGCCACCGTTGGCCATTGCCGGTGGTTCATCTCTGGTGGACCCTTATAAGGGACACTACAATCACACCAGATGTCTGAAAATTATTTTGGACTTGGTTTGGTGAAGCTTTGGACTATATCTTTAGAGTTATGGGCTTCACTCAACAATTTGATGAAGATTTTACGCGTTTAAATATAAGCATCAGAGAACCCAAAGAAAGGGTGGAGAACGGGGTTCAAGACAGAGATCTATGGCTGTTTTTTTGTGGAAATCAAGGATTTTTTAATTAAAAAATGAAGAAAAGTTCAGCAAAATATATAATCAAAGTAGAAATTTAATTGGAGGCCAAAAACAAAAGAGATCCTACCTCAAATCGGTGTTCCGTCATTAGCGATGCATCCACTGCGATCTTGCTTTGATTCGTCGAAGTTACAGTAGAGATCGCTCCTCGATCTGGTGAAAAATGATGAAGAACGCTTGAGAGAGAAAGAGAGATATTGAGAGTAGTGAGGATAGAGAGGGAGAATTAGGGTTTTTTCTTAACCTGAATCACTAAAACTCTATTTATTGAGACCCCGCTCAACGTGGAATCTGAATTTTCTGTGCCCTCCCATTTTATGTCGTGCCTAGGCAAACCCCCCCCCCCCCCATTTCAAACTCAATAAAAGTCTCAGATTTCCATTCCGAGACATCATTTTATTGTAATTTGAAAATATTCTAGTGATATAAATTACTAAGTCATTATTTAAAAATGAAAAATTTACCCCTAGTCAACATTTCTCCTAGTGGCCCTTTGCCGACAAAAGTTACACCCTTCCTAGGGTAAACGACATGTTCCAGACTCAAATGTACCCTCATATTTATGATAAGAGTATCCGTTAAGGAGTTACTCTATTTCCTTCTCATGTATAGTATAAAATATACTTTAGATTTTATAAAATTAATTCTGAGCACACTAGGCATCAGAATTGGACACCATCTAAACGCCTAGCTATGGAAATCCATATAGAAATATATCAAAGTGTTACAAGGTGAAAACTGGGTCTCTATAGGGACATTCATGAAAGTAGGCTTGGCCCAATGATAAGAAATATAGGATTAATATCTTAATAATTACATGGGTTAGTTCTTGGTTCAATTAAAGATAAAAAAACCTCCATTTACAGTGGTAATGAATCAGTATATTTTTTTCTAGAATAATTTTCAAAATTTATAATGTACCAATCTAAATATTTGGCCATCGTACCCAAACTAGAATGCTATAAAACTAAGTAATGTTCCTAATTATCATAGGCTAACACAAGTGAAATATACATCATAGATGAACTGATGAGAATGATTTACTCTTTATAAGTAATAAAGAATAAATTAAACTGCACATGAATTAATCAACTTATATATCCAAAATACTATCATACATGAAACAATATGAAAAATAAAATATAAGACATGATCTATACAGGGATTACATAAGACACCACACAAATTAAACACCAAAAACATTTATCCCCACATGTAACATGACTAATCTAAATTCCACCTCCCCCATATTTTCATAACTGAGCCCATGGTACACTCATATAAATGAAAACATTGATTATACATCCAAGTTAAATTAAGTGATGATAAAGCTACATACACACCAAGTTGTGTCTATTGGGTGTGAGAAAAATACTAGTAGGAAACCACCATGAACATATATAATTCATTTTATAAGAAAAAATCTAAATTCAAGTTTGATAATAAAGATGAAAAGTTCTTTTTTTACATATAAAAGATAAATAAATCAAATCACATTTATAGCTTTATATTTAGTTTAAAACCCAATTTTCTTTGATGAGAACAAAAACCGTGAATCAAGGAAGTGAGAATCTAAGGAAGGTGAAAAAGAATATAAAAAACATAAAAATGGAATGGTATAACTACATAAATCCTATAAATAAAATATAGGGCCTTCTTAAGTGGAACCATATATTGGAATACGATGAAATCCTATAAAAATGGACCTTGATTTATCCCCATTGTCCTCATGAAATCATAATCCTCAAGGTAGTTAATGAACTAAACTAGGTAGAAACTGGGTAGAATGTAACCATAATCTATAGAAATAATCACCCTTAATTTCCCATATATATACCCATGTTTTCCATGTAAATATGATAAATCCCAAAAAATGTAACCAATTAAATGCACATATAAAAAATATTTCATTCGACATCACAAAAACCATAAAAAAATACACTTTATCAAATCGATATCATAGCTATCAATATAAAAAAATACAACAATGATATCAAAAATAGAAAGGGAATAATAAGGAGAACATTAGGTAAGAAATAATAATATCAATTATTCCAAAAATCATTTATAAAACATAATATATTTTAAATCCATGAAATTTTATTTATAAAAAAACATACATCAAACATTGATTATAAATTTATTTGATTTTAAATATGTATAAAAGACATTTCATAACCTTTTTTATAAATATATCTTTTTAAAAGTAACACTTGAATATTAATTAAATTTCCTTTGTAAAAATAAAATTTTATTCAAAACATACTTTATAAATCCATTTTAAACATAAAAAACCTAAAACAAAATTTATCTAACACCTTAAATGAACAAATATACATGAGAAAAATTTTATATAAACATTCCATAAAAAAATCATTTAAAATAACATAAACTTGGTAAATAAATTATAAAAACTTTTTAGAAAACAATTATAGATAAGTCATGGATGCGTTATATAGGAAAAATCATTTTAAAATGATAAATAATAAAGAGTTATGTTAAATAAAAGGAAGAACATAGAGACAAAAATATGGAAGCCTATATTGTAACATCTTAACTTGACTAATTCTATCAGTAACTAGACTGGTGGCATATTGTGACCTTAGGAATGCCCCCTCACATGTCAGAGGATATCTACTAGTAATGATGGTCAAATAATAACACCTCACATGGAGACTATAACCTCTAGTATTATAATAATAATAATAATAATAGGTAAATAATTGAAACATCCATGATTTTAACACCATTAGGTAGAAAAATGAAAGATAAAACAATGCTAAAAATAGAATAACCATCACCATGCTCTAACCGAATGTACACATATAGGAAAACAAAAAAACACTAACATAGGATCTCCCCAATGGGATGATCATATACAAAACATGACATAATACTAAAGTAAATAAAAAGGTGTCCTGGATATAGTCCTCGATATATCCTCATACCCAACACTACATCCCCATAGATCTCCCCAAGCTCATCCACCTATAATAGGGCGATCACATGAACATTCATTCCAAACATCAGGGCTACATGTGCACTAGGGTTCCCATATAGGGTGTGAGAATAAACATAAAAGGTCACTAAAAATAATTTCCCTAATAAAAAATAATATATATGTACATGTATGTACTAAATGGAAATTATGTCATAAACATCACATGAATACACCATTTTCACCATGGGCACTCAAGAAGCTACCCCAAAAAATGACTCATACCTTATTCATCTAGTGTCAGAGTGTCCTTATCTCTAGGAATACCTTAGTCAAAGATAAATCTCATTATTTGTAACTCACCACATATATTATGAGGTATTACACCCAACCCAAAAACATATCCACACTCTAGGGGAAGAAAATACTACCTGTCATACCCAATATCTCAGGTCATCAAATATAACTCAAGTTTTAACCAATCTCTAGGGAGAGTACGTCCCTCCTAGCATACAAATTAGTCATAGGGGGAAGTAAATCAAACCTTTTATACATAATCTATCACAAGTATAAGTATATCCCATCTCACATACACAATCCATAATAGGGGGAAGTACATCCCACCTCTCATATACAATCCATTATAGGGGTAGTACATCAGACCCCACATAAATAACCCACCATAGGGTGTAGTACATCCCACCTTAGAAACAAAATACATCATAGGGGGAAACAAATCCCTTCTAATATACATAATCTATCATAGAGGGTAGTACAACCCAACTCATAAACACAATCTTTCATTGGGGAAGTGCATCCCGCATCACATACACAATCCATCACAGAGGAAAATATATCCCACATCACATACACAATCCATTATTGGGGGCATGATGTCCCCCCTCACATATACCATTAGTCATAGGGGTATGGAATCCCACATCATACATACCATTATTCACAGGTGTAATGACTTACCACCTTACATAGACCATCAGTTGTATGGGAAATACATCCATACATGCATTCATTACTAGTATCATGGGAAAAAATTCCCCTACTATCAATCTCTCCCAGGGGAATAATGTACCAATGGAAACATAAATTAGGGGAAAACATCCTATGTTTCAAATGCATTCATAGGGGATAATGTTCCCCTCCTTGAAATATTTAATACTTACCACTAGTGGTATTACATTCAAGCCTTGACACCACACAGTAATACATCACTATAAGGGTGGATGTTACATCACCTACAACCACAACATAACTAGGGTGCATGGACTAACACAAAATCTCATAACCCCACCAAACATAATCACTTAATATGGACAATGATACACTATTCTAGGAAATGGTTTATTCGAACCAACCTGGCCACTTGGCTACCCACACTCATGATTTAGTGAAACTCATACTCATACAAAAAACCTGAACCTTCTTCAAAATGAATCTAGATCCTGATAATCTTCCCATACCTCATAAGTCATTCTATCATAACACATGACATACCAAAGACTCATTCTAAATTCTATCCCACCACTAAGACTATCCATACCCTAATTTTCCCACAATATAAACCACTCAAAGATACCTAATAAGGATTACCACTAATACAAAGGATAAGGGAACCCCTCATAGTCCCATCCCTGAAGAATCTATCAATTTCCATTGAAAATATGTCCATAAATAGATAAAAGCTCAAAAAAACAAGTCCAAGGGTCATATATTAATACAGATAGCCTAATATCATCAATAAAGAAGTAAGGGAACCACATTTGGTTCTATAACCAATCATTATTTCATACCTTCTCACACTAGTGTGTCACTCGACTAACTCAACAAAAAACACATGATCACTCCTAGCCATCGCCCTAAGTGAGAACCCCATAACCCCAAAAATACCTCTCTAGGTGAAATGAGCCTTATCCCCATAGTGGAGACCTTTATTGGTTTCCATTATATATTTTACAAGCCTCTTAATTATTATGTATCAAAATCAACAACTAAATCATCAGTACAAAACTCCAAAGGTCTTTCCAAGCATCAAACATAAACCACTAGTATTTCCTCATAATTAGAACCCCACTCACAACCCCAATTCAAGTCACTTAAGTCCTATCACTCACACTTACTGTCTATAAAATATGGAAACATATATATAAATAGGAAACATTAAGCACCCTTACCTCAACATGGAATTACCCCATTTGATACGACGCTTAACCACCATCACCATGGCTCGATCAATCTCCATTAACCATCTACCACCCACAAGAGGCCCAAAATCCATAAATAAATCAGCTAAATTAATTATAAAAAAATTATAATTAATTAACCCAATCATTACATATTCATTTAATTAGGAATATATAAGTAATAAGTCACTAGATAGCACAATGATGAAAAAAACTCAACCAATAGGGTGAGAACCACTTCTGACACCCCTCTAATCCCACATCCAACCCAATATCTAAGACTTTAAACCCATTCACTCACTAAATTAATATAAATAAAAAATATTTCTTAAATAAATTCACTAGGAAACATCCATCAAAATGTTAAGCAATAATCATATTCTCCCCTTCTTAATCATCATCAATCCACCACACTAAAAAACCCTAACATATTTGGATGATTCCAGCTTGATCAATTGGATTCATACAAAAAATCCCAAATAGATCCAACCAACAATCAAAGATAATGATAAATGAGAATAAAGGATGAATAATGTAAAATCATTCCACCATAACATCTTGAAAACACCACCCAAAATACCCCTAATCAAGTGGGATCAAAGTGAGGAATAAAGGGGGAATGAGTCTGCTAAATAGAACTTTTTGAGCTACATTTTCCTTGAAATCATGACAGGGTATAACCTATAAATAATAGGTCTACCCTTTCTAAAAAAATTATAAAAGGTTCATTGTGGTGTGACCCAAGGTGGTCATAGTGAAACACACCTCACCTAGTTTGCACTGTGGCATGAACCACCAAGTCATGATATAATGACTATCCCCAATTTACTACTATAGATTAATGTAAGAATGCATTATGTGAGACCCCTGATAGTGGATGAGTCCATTTCCTCCTGATAAACCTCCACGATGCACACTTAGGTTGTAGTGTGAAGTAACCCCCACCAGTAGCCTTTTTTGATACAACCCTTGGGTTGTAGAATAATTCATCATAGACTTTAGAGGTTTAATCTCATATGGATGGTTTTTAGTGTGATACGTAGCATTAATAGTGAAACAATCTCACTAACTCCATAAATTAATCTTATACAACAAATTCCATAGCAAAACTCCCCTAGTTATATTATGATCTATTGACCATAGAAAAATTTCTACATTAGGGCCACTTAGAACCTACTCTTATGCTCACCCAATCACCTATGATCCATCATGGTCCTCCGAAAAAATCCTGACACACCTCCAAGAGATATTTAAACACTTATAATCCTAATCTAAATCTCATTACTCAAAAACCCCTACATTGGGAATCATAATTTTAATTTCCCTCAATTTCAGCAACACATAATGAAGTGATGTATTGAAAAATCCCCAACACAAGGCTTCTCATACTTTAGAATTATTAAGGTTAATCCTTAATGAACTATATTAATCACATAGATCAAATAAATACTCCAATTTGTAAACACTTGGTAGTTTTTCCATGTCAATGCCACACTCAATATATTAAAACTACACAACATCCTAGAAGCCTCTCGCTCAACTCATCATAACCACTAGTCATCTCTAGAATGGTTCATTTTAATCCTCACTTGAACTATCATGATTAGTCATGAATAAAATTCACTATGAAGTACCATAAAACACTACCTATAATTGAAAACCCATCCACCCTATAATGTCCCCTAATCCAACACTCTCTCACATGGATGAAAATGGTTGGTTATGAGACCTCAAGTGAACATCCCTGCATGCCAGAGGTTGCTGACTAGCAGTGGAGGTTTGGTGAATATTGTGGGGAGACAATACCCCTTGGTATGGAGTTACAATATAGTGGAAAAATAAATAAATATTAGAGTGAATAAAATAATTTAAACAACACAATACAACAAAAATCCAAACAATAAAAGACAATCGAATAATCGAATAGATAACAAAGGAATAATTTAATGAAATGACGGAATGTAAATAAATATAAGGATAGAATTAATACAAATAAAAGACTAGAATACTCAAATAATGACTCAATAATCCCAAATACCAAACCCCATGTCGGCCCCAACTCCAAAATCCAACCCATGAAACAAGAAACAATCAACAAGTTCCTTTTCCCTTTTCCAAACCTACATCCATGTAATATACTCAAGTACCAAACAAAGAACCAAATAGGGTGTGAGTATAAATCATTAGGTCGACACCACCATGTCTATGAAAACCAGTATGATAATAAGTGTATACAATAATGCGATAAACATGTGTATTAATTAATTAAATAATTAAATTAACCCCAAATTATCTTGCTTTGGAACCATGATGGTATTTATATGAGCATGTCTCACAACTATGACAACCATAACCATTTAACCATAGTAAAAACTAACTTTCCTCAAAACCATGTTGGAATGCCTCTAAGCACATCTCACAATCATGCCAACCATAACCATATACCCATGATACAATGGGTCATTGGGACAATCCCTCATTATAAGCATCTTATCATGTGTCAAGGCATTTCTCAATATATAATAATTACAACATGTGTTAAGGAATAGCCTGATATATAAGAATTATAGCATGTTTTAGGGTCAAAACATGATATATAAACATTATAACATGATTCAAGGCATAGGCGAGTATATAAGCATTATATAATGTGTCAGGGTCAAAAACCGATATATAATAATTACATCATGTTTTAGGGAATATATCAGTATATAAGCATCACATCACATGTTAGGGTCAAGACCCGGTATATAATCATTACATTATGTTTCATATGTGCATATCACAACAACAATCATATCACAATATGACCACATAAGAACAAATGGTTAATTATGGTAAATACCATTTGTTTTTCAATTTACCCGTTATTTCAATTAATCAAATAATCTATTTTCCAAGGTGAATCTATAAAAAGAAACCACATGAATCACATGTTATGATGAATTCATAAGTAATCCATTAATAGTTCATTTAAATCAAGGGTTCTCTCACTCAAATAGTTTTCATAAGCTAGGTCAATAACCAATTGGATCCAAAGGGACTCCAAGGATCAATCTTATTCATCATTTCATTTATTCAGGTGTACGTTATGTTTCCAAAATCATAATTATTACATATACTTGAAAATTATCAAACCACAGGGTTAAGGTTTCAACCCCCAACCTTTAACTGGTGAAGAACACAATGCTTCCATTAGAAAACACCCATAAGGAATAAGGTGAATATGACATCAAGAAGGATCCTAGATCAAAGCCGATCAAGATCAAAACCAAAAACAGTCACATTCCAATGATTTAATTGCAACATTATGATGAATAAGAGAGATAAGGGAAAACCTAACTAAAACCAATTAATATAGATTTATTGCTCAAACATGATGTCTAAAAGGGAGGTAATGATTCAAAAATTTCCCAGGTGATACCCTAGGGTTAATAGTAGGAATATTTGTGCATGTTAGAAATAAAATCAACCGTATGAAAATGTTTAAAACTATAGGTTAGGGAATTACCTGACATGTAATTTAGTTTCATGTCATGTATTTCTTTTTAGATGGATACGCTAAAAAACAATCACCTCAAATTATTATTTATTCTGATAGAATATGTATACAATGTGTAATATAATTACATGATGTGTACTTCCTTCATTACAAGAGTCAGTTCATGACCTATAATCATTCAAAACATGTATCTGGAAAAAATTTCATGGCGTGTAGTACATACATGGTGTGTAACTGTTATGCAGATATTTGTTCAGCCTAGTTTCTTTAAAAAAAGTGAACCCCATATAAATATTCACAACTTTCCAATAATACTTGGTAAAAATTGAACCATATATACCCAGACTCCATTAATTCAAATAAATATACATCTCTGGACTTTAATTCATTTCCCCAATAAAGGCTATCTACGTAGATCCTATCCAGTTTTATCAAGATTCATAGTAACCTAATACTGTGCTTTTTCAAAAAAAAATCCTTGATGAAACCCAACCATAAAGGTTTAAAGATAAGTAAAGAATCAACTAAAAGAAAATTAATGAAAAACTTGGAGAGTGATGTACCTGAAAAATAGGTGATCTTACAACCTCCCCACCATATAACTTCTCACCCCCAAGCTACTCCAAGAATTGTTGTGGGGTCTCAGTGAATGAGTATAGACAGAAAGATCTCATATTAGACTCTCTCTCCCAGGTATCATATTGAACTATCCCATAATACCACTACACTCAAACCAACATTATAGTCCTACCATGGATATATCTCTCACTATGATCCATGAACCATTTTGGATGATCCTCAAAGGAAACATTAATATAAAGCTCAATGTTTTCTACATATATCTTGTTAGAAGGGTCTAGATGATATCTATGAAGACGTGACATGTTAAATATGTTGTTCATGGAATTGTGGTTCTATAAAAGGGATAAATGGTACCCTATAGGACTTACTCTTGCCACTATCTCAGACATCCTGAAAAACCTGGGCACTAGATTTCCCTATTTCTTGATACGACATTTCCCTAATCCTGGAAACACCTGAAGGAAAACGTCATGGCCAACATCAAACTCCAAAGGTCATCTCCGATGGTCTGCATAATATTTTTTCATTCTCTTCATAGTCACCAACCACTATCTGATCAATTGAACTTTTCCAGACATCTCCTACACGAGACTAGGCACAACAAGAACTGACTCACCTACCTCCATAAAAAAATGAGGTAAACGACATGGATTAATATAAAAATTCTCAAAAGGAACCATCCGTATTGATTCCTAGAAGATATTATTATATGAAAAAACCAAGAGTGCCATATACTTTTCCCAAGAACCATCAAAATCCAAAACACAGGCTCATAACATATCCTCTAGTACCTAAATAGTCCACTCAAATTAACCATCATTTTGAGGATTATAGACTATAATCAAAAGAACCTATGATCCCATAGCCTTATAAATACCCTAATAGAAAACATTACATGAAATGAGGATCTCCATTAGAAATGAGACTCCTCAAAACACTGTGTAATCAAACTACCTCATGCATGTAAATAATTCCTAGATCATCAACTGTGAAGGTCTCGTTGATAGGAAAAAATTTGGTAACCTTCTTCATTAGATCCAAAATCATCCATAAAACATTATTCTTATGGTTTTTAATGGGTAATATTATCACAAAATCCATAGTGACATCATCCCATTTACACTTTGGAATGGACAGAGGATGCAAAAGGCCAATTGGCCTCTAATTCTAGGGTTTCACCTACTTAAAAGTGAATCATCTCACCACAAATCTTGCCACCTATTTCTTAATTCCCAACCCCCAATACTATCTATGGAGATCACCATACATCTTTGTCGAACCAGGATGAACCACCCGTCTAGAATCATGAAGCTCCCTTATCATCTCCTCAAATAAGCCTGTAAGAACCCATACTCTGCCATAATAAAGAAGAGAATTTTCACTACCAAGATAACATATTGATAGTCTCTCCCCACCATATAAGTTTTCTCTCAAAACTAATCCCTCCTGATTACATAACTTCTTGGTCTTTATCCAGTCCAAAATCATGGGTATAATAGTTGTCTAAGTCAGAGCTATTCTACCTTGGATCTCCTGAACATCTCAATGCATGTATAAGAAGAGGTAAATCATCTTCCTCTCATCACAATACTCCCAAACTACTTATTTATGTGTCCTTCATCTCAAATAATCAGTAATCATGTTTGACTTTCTTGGTGTGTAAGATAACCTGAAGTCAAAAGTGTGTAGATACTCGACACACCACCATTGTGGAAGGTTTAGGTCACACTGAGAAAATATGTACCTAAATCTCTTGTGGTCCATGTATACCAAAAAATTATCACCCATAAGATAATGTCTCTAACATCCCAGGGAATATACCACTATTTCTAACTCTAGATCACAAGTAGGGTAATTCCTCTCATGCGGTATCAGTTTCCTGGATCCATAAGCAATCACCCAATCATCCTACACCAAAACTGCTCTCAGTCCATCTATATATGTGTCACAGTACAAAATATATGATTTACTAGGAACATGTAAAGTTAGGATAGTTACTGAGGCTAACCTACCTTTTATCTCCTAAAAATACCTCTCACAAGCATCAAACCAAACCAACTTCCCCCATTTAATGGTTAGCCTAGACATTGGTGTTTACAAAGAGGATAAGTCCTAGATAAGGTGCTTATAATAGCCTACTAATCCCATAAAGCTCCAAATTTTGAAGAAATTATTTGGTTTATCCCAAGATACCACAGCTGCAACTTTCTCTAGGTCCACTAAAACTCCTACATTTAAGATGAAATTTCCCAAGAATATCACTTTATTAATCTTGAATCTTTATTTGGTTAGCTTAGAGTAAATCCAATTATCTCTCAGTGTACTCAAAATTATATCAATATGATGGGCATGATCATATGCTGAATGAGAGTAAACTAATATATCAACAACAAAAAACCCCAAAAACTGGTCCAGGAAAGGTTGAAAGATCCTTTTCATCAAGGACATGAATACCTCCAGTGCATTAGTAAACCCAAATGCGTCACTAAATATTCATACAATCCATACCTACTTCTAAAAGCTATCCAAGGTATGTTCAATGGTCCCAACCAAAAATTTTGGTAACCTGATCTCAAATCAATCTTAGAGAAGTTATTAGAACCTTTCATCTAATCAAATAGATTATAAATCCACGAAAGAGGATATTGGTTCTTGGCCATAGTTTGGTTCAATCTTCGATAATCCAAACACAAGCACAAATTCCCATTATCATTTTTGGATAACATAACCAAAGAACCCCAAGGTGATGTAATAATCCATATAAAACCTTTAGCTTCTAAATCTTCCAACCAGAATTTCAACTCCCAAAGCTTTTCTGGTTCCATTCTATAATATGAGATAGAAAGTAGCTCTACTCCAAAAACCAACTCAACCGAAAAATCTATCTCTAGGTCAAGCGGTAATCCATATAACTCACTATGAAAGACATCTTGAAAATAGTCTACCACTAGAGGAAAATAATCCTACTACATTCCACAATATTATAGATAATGACTGATAATTTTATCCATGAGACAATCCAATCCACACTGAATTGGTCCTACATGACCAACTAGAAGATCTCACTCACCTTGGTGAGAATAGATGCCTCCTTCAAGAGATAGAAAATTAACTCTTATCCTATTGTAGATGATATGATCCTGGTATAGAACTAGATAATAAATAAAAAGAATCAAATAAAAAATGTATAATTTTCAGCATAATCAGTTCCCAAATGAAATGGTAACCACTAATATCTTGAGAACACGCCTTGTAACATTTGATATTCATCAAACACACTCTCAATGATGTATCAATTGTCAAAAAAAAACATCCAAACATTCCACAACTAATACCAAACCACTTAAAAAAAGAATGGATAGATAGGAATGAGATTTCCTTGTATCAAACAAAATCCAATCCTAGGTAGATGATATGAGAATCATACCTCTAACAGTAGTCAGCCCCACATCCACAATAGCCAAAGTAGTTTGAATAAAATGTAGATAAATTCCCCTATATCCCAACTCTAGTATGACTACCATATGCTATTTACTCTACCTATTATTATCGCCCCTATGCTGGGGTACCACATCCCTTGACTCATCCTGAATAGACATTGGAACTCTAGATACTAGCTTAATTAGGGGTAGTTGAGCCCCTTCCCAAATCAGGTATCTATTATAATCCCCTGCCACTAGTCTAATTTGGGAATTTAGCATAAAAATTCTAAGGATGGACTAGTCATCCATAGATATAAAACTCAACTACGGGGTAAGGAAATTGCGAGTGCTTGTGGCCAAACACAACTAGAAACAAAGCCTATTTCCATGGTTCAAAACCGTGGAAATAGGTCCCAACAACGTGGCTATATCTTAAGACCATAGTTTTGACCAACCATGGCCACTATCGCCTTGGTAGTAGGTCCCAACCTACTTCCATGGTTTTGACCGTGGTAATAGCCAGCTATTTCCATGGTTTTCAAAACCATGGCAATAGGCCTCCAAACTAGCCACCGTGGCGATTGACCTATAGCCACGGTTTTAACCGTGGAAATAGCCTCAGAAAATCATGGTAATAACCTAAATACAAAATGCAACCAATGATTTTCGATCCCTGTACCTCCCCTTTACAAACTAGCGCACTTACCACTACACCGCATGACACTTCGGTCATATAAACATATATTATGATATATATATTAATATAAATCATGGGAATATCCTCAAAACTATAGTGGTAGGTCTTCCTACAAAATTTTTTGCGGGAAAAGTTTTTCCCGCAGAAGGGTGGGAACTCTATTGCCACGGTTTTGGAAAACCGTGGCAATAGGACATTGAAAAATTTGGCCTATAGCCCCATTTTTAAAACCGTGGCTATAGACCACAAAACCATGGCTATAGGCACAAACTATAGCCATAGTTTTCAAAACCATGGAAATATGCCATGGAAAACAAGCCTATAGCAACGATTTTAAAACCGTGGCTATAGGCCACAGAACTGTGGATACAACCACCTATAGCGATGGTTTTAAAACCATGTCTATAGTTCCATGACAATAGCCTCATTTTCTAGTAGTGAAACATTCCACACTGATAGCACTACAATGGAATATGACCCTGAGATGTATATTCATTGATCATACTACTCTTACCACTATTGACTTGGAAGAAACTATCAGTGGTTCTTATTTATACCCCAGGAAGAGCTCCCATTTCTCCCCACTAAAGCAGCCTGAACATTTCTCAAGGCCTCTCTCAGATTCCCTTTTGCGATGAGTGCTTGGTTCATCACATCCTCAAAAATTATCAAATGAAAAAGTTCACATGTGACTTGATCTCATAACAAATATCACCCTAAAACCATCTTTCCTTGGATATCTCATCAACTACCAAATATGGGAGAAATCACTGCAAGTCAGTGAAAAATCCAACGTAGTCCATCAATAACATGCCCTCTAGTGTTTGATGCATGAACTCATGGGATTTTCATCCCTCAATGTCTTGAGGTAGAAATTTCTCAAGAAATTAATCACAAATTCCTTCCAAGATATCTCATCATTCTTCCCAAATTTCTCCATAATATCCCACTAATGCCTTTTAGGTTTATGAGTCATATTTTTAGTAATATCCACCCACCTATGTGTGGGTGACTCAAGATTCTTAAAGATCATTTGGACTGAATCAATCCATAACTTTACTACCTATGGCCCTACATCTCTACTGAACATAGGTGGATTCTCTAACTAAAACTATCTCATCAGCCCAAACATAGAAGTCATTGTATGAACCATATCCCTTTACATGGATCGTGTGACCTTTAGAATGTTTTTGTAAAGATGAAAATATATTTGACCCTCAGTAACTACAGGAATTTCCGGTTAACTATGTTAGGAGCATACTGATTTCCACTCTCTTGATTTTCAAGTTGAAGATGATGAAGATGAATTTTCTCTAAAAGACACGCATAGACCTTAGAGAACTAGTTAACAATAGGTTCAACCACAATAGGTGACAATGATAGAGAACCACCAAATCCTAGTCTCTATAAACATAGATTAAAAATGTTTTAGAATGAAATAACAGTTAATTTATTTCATTTCTTAGATATAACAGATATATCATATCACAGTTCAATGGGAAAGTATATATCACATGCATATAAATATGTCCCTATCATGAAACCTGCATGTCAGTATATATCCTTATGTTCCTATAATGATGCATTCATAAACATCTTGTGCCATACAGATCCGTGAGTAAAAATATCACGAAGTAATAACATCACACAACATGTTAATCACTATGGGTGAAATAAAATCAATTGTAATAAGAGAACAACATAAAAATTAATCCACCCCTGGGCACTCAGATTTCCTCCCATACATGGATTAGCTACTCCTATATAGAATCTCATTTCCATGTCCTGATAGATCCTAGTATCTTTTCCACCTTTCCTAGATAGTAAATAAATTGAAATGAAACATTTATTTGATACAAATTTGTAACATCCCTTGATACAATAATATCTCACGTGGCTAAAAAGAGTTAATCATGAGAACTCAAGTGTACCTCCCCGTATGCCAGAGACTTCCGACTATAAGCAAGGTTGTAGTTAATATAGTGTGGAGACTATACCCCTTGGTATAGAGTTACAATATAGTGTAAAATAAATAAATATCAGAGTGCATAAAATAATTGAAACAATATAATACAATAAAAATCCAAACAATAAAAACCAACTAAATAATAAAATAGATAAAAAAAGAATAATGTAATGTCATGCTGGAAGGTAACTAAACTTCATTCTAGAAGTAATAAAAATAAAAGACTATAATACTCAAATAATGTCTCCAAAGTACTAGATCTCAAAATCCATATCGGCCCCATCACTAAACTCCAGCCCATACAGCAAGAAATAATAAAAAACAAATCCTTTTCCCTTGCCCAAACCTGTATCCATGTAATCTAACCGAGTATCAAATGGAGGCTCAAATAGCGTGTGAGTATAACTTAGTATGTCTACACAACTATGTCTAAACAAACCATTCTGATAATATGTGTATTCAATAAAGTTAAAGACATGTGTATTAATTTACTAAACAATTAAATTAACACAACATCAACCTTATTTATCACTATGCTGGTATATCTCTAAGCATGTCTCATAACCATGCCAACCATAGCCACATAACCATGGTAAAACATAATCGGTCTCGATGCCATGCCAAAATATCTCTGATCATGTCTCACAACCACAATTACCATAACCATATAAACATGGTATAATGGATCACCGGGACAAGACTTCTATATAAGAATTTCAGAATGTGTCAAGTCATAGCCTAATATATAATAATTAATACATGTGTTAAAGATTATCCCGGTATATAATAATTACAAAATATTAAAGGGTCGAAACCTGATATAAAAGCATTAAAAGATGTGTTAGGGCATAGCCTGGCATATAAGAATTATAAAATGTGCCAGGGTCAAAACATGATATGTAATCATTAAAACATGTGTTATGGAATCACCCGGTACATAATCACTACAACACGTGTTAGGGAAGGAACTCTATATATAATCATTACATCATGTGTCGCAAGTGCATATCACAACAACAAGTATATCACAATATGACCACATAAGTCCAAATGGTTAATTATACTAATTACCAATTGTTTTTTAAATTTACCCATTATTTAAATTAATCAAATAATCCATTTTATAAGGCGAGTCTATAACAAGAAATCACCTGAATCACATGTCATTAAAAACTCATAAGTAATTCATTAACAGTTCATTTAAATCAAGGTTTCTCTCACCCAAATGGTAGCCATAATCTAGATCAATAACCAATTGGATATAAAGGGACTCCATGGATCAATCTCATCCATTATTTGATTTATTCAATTTTACTTTATGTTGGTGCAATAAAAATAATTTCATACACTTGAAAATTATCAAACCATAGGGTTAAGGTTTAGATTCCATACCTTTTATAGGTGATGAACACAATCCTTCCAATGGTAAATGCCCATGAGAAAGAAGGTATGAATGATTTAAAGAAGGATCCTAGATCAAATTGATCAATTTGAAAATCAATAACACTCATGGTTAAGGGGTTTTACTACAATGGTCATAAGAATGAGGGAGAGAAAGGGAAAACTAACCAAAACCACTTACAAGAGATTGATTTCTCAAATGGAACATTAATAAGGGAGGGAAGGCTTCAAAAATTTCCTGGGTTCTTCCCTAGGGTCGAGAAAAGGAAGCTACACCTGGGTTAAAACAAAAATAAACTGAATAAAAATGTTTAAAACTTCATGTCGCGGAATTAAAATGTGTCTAATTCAGTTACACAACATGTATTTATTTTTAAAGGGACACACAGAAAACCCATCACTTTAGATTATTATTTATTACAACTTAATATTTACTTGACGCGTAATATAATTAAATAATGTGTACTTCCTTCATGTCATGAATTAGTTCACAACTTTTAATCATTCATGATTTGTGTTTGGAATCAATTACATGGAATGTTTTACTTACACATCATGTAACTATTATGTAGACAGTTATTCAGCCCATTTTTCTTATAAAACCCCAAACCCAATTTAAACCTTCTCAACATACCATGAATCCTTGGTAAAACATTACCCATTTATACCTTGACTCTATCAATTCAAATAAACACACATCTCTTGACTTGATGTCATTTTCCGTAACAATGGTTCACTAAATGGATCCTCTCCAATTTTCTAAAGTTTCTTTGTAAACTAAGACTAAATTTATTCTAACAAAAAACATCCAAACAAAAAAACAACCATCAGGTTTTATAGATGAGTAAATAATCAACTAAAATAAAAATAAAAAAACTCTAAGAGTAATGTACATGAAAAAAGATAGGATCTTACACACCCAAGCATTATAGTTATGAATAATTACACTATAATGACACAGAAATTTAGTAAGTATTTCCCTTCAAATAAATATTACAGGATGAGATACATGAAAAACCAATCCAAATGAACAATTATTTTTTTGATTATGTTAGAAAATTGAAATTAAAAATGAAATACATTAAAATATAAGTAAATGAAACAAAATTTAAAAAATTACTAAAGGAATGAAACGACAAGTAAATAAAACTTCTACAGGGTTAAAATTATCATCATCCCAATCTAACATGAGTATAATACCATCAATAAAAACTATAAAATTAATGCAAAATGTTATAAATATAAGAAATATATTGAAAAATAAATTAATGAATATGATGAATGATTTTAGATATATATATGTAGGGATATATGTAGGAATGTAATATGAGTGTTATATATATGGTCATTGGTTATATGGTCATTTGACATATAGACCTTGGATATATGTCAATTTTATATACTTGTATCTGGTAGGTACATTAATTCTTTTTTTAACTTTTAGTAAAAAATTAAAAATAATATAATTCACATATAATAAATAATTTTAAAATAGAATAACAATTAATCAAAACATTTCATTATAAAACTATGTATTTTTATTTGTTATATATTATTATTATTATATTTTTAATTAATTATTTTATGTGTTTAGAGAATTCAAATAAATATTCTAATACCAATTGATTGATAAATTGATTTGTTACAATATAATTGATTATTTTTTATGGGATGTGATTAAAATCATTTAATGCTAAAAGGGATATTTTTCAAAGAATTGTTTATATTTGTTGTGTATTTTTATCTTAATAAATTAAAGTGACCACATTTAAAGGATGATTCTAGTAAATTGAAAATTTTCTTTCTATAAAAAATATATTATCACCAATTTAATTATTAATTAATATCAATTATGATTAATAACACTTAATGTTTTAAAAACTCATTTTTTTATTATAACGTTTTTTCTATATATATTATTTTTTTATTTAAAAGTCATGTTTATCATATTGATAAATTTTATTAGTTTAAATAAATTTTTTAATCATAATTTCAAAATTATGTAAGAGTTTCAATTTAATTTTTTTTTGAAAAAAATAGTGTCCCACAGTAAAAATTGAGTTACCACAGTAAATGTAAAATGAGGTAAAATGGTTAAATTAAGTGGTAAGGGACTAAAATATCACTAAAATTATCTATAAATTGTGTATTATGGGATGAATGACCTATATACATTATTTTTCTAGTTTTGATTCATTTTCTGAGTAAAAAGACATTCCTTACATATTAAGGAATGAATATTTATAGAAATGCCACTCAAAACACACCTATAAAATCACCAATCTTCCAACCTTACAAAATCAATAATTTTATTTGATTATCTCTTTAATATCTACAAACATTACCTCTCATAAAACCTTGGTTCACATTTGGTAGCCTCTATTTATAATAAATAAGCCTAAATTCACCATTTCAAAGGAACCCATTTCTAGAAGGAGTGATTATATCAACGTAAGTATTTAGTTGTATTCTAACATTTTCAATTACTTTATCATATCAACAGTTTATAAATATAATTATATAATCTAATTATATTATATTAAAATAATTATTATTCTATTAAAATGATATTACTATTATATGAATCTAAATTCTTACTCATTCATTAGTATAACATGTTCTTATTTGGGTTGGTTCAACCACCTACATGAGTGATACTATACCAAAACCATCATTTTAATCATGAATGTGTATCAATAAATTAATATTGGTAATATATTATATTAAAGATTAATTTATATTATTAATATGGTTATATAATTCTAACACACAATTGAATGATCATTATAAAGCAACTCATTGTTACCGATATATTACCTGAACCATGCAGCCCTAAATTGAATTCTCAGAAACTATACCCACTCCTTTAATAAAATGAACATAATATTGAATAAATAATTTAAACATAATAATTATAATATCTTTAATAATATGTGAATTATGAACTTATTATCAAATAATGAGGATCAAAATCACCATTAAAAAACTTATACAAAACAATTCAACCAAATGTATGCTTAGAAGCAGAGCTGTCCTTATCTATTATTTTTTATTAGGAATATTTATCCTACAAATACATATTTTTTATATTATTTTTTGTATGTACACATACCTAGTTCTATTATTTCTTAAGTTCATTTTATATTAACTCTTATTTCCTTACAAATCTGTGAAAGTA
This sequence comes from Viscum album, assembly GCA_963277665.1. Lineage (NCBI taxonomy): Eukaryota > Viridiplantae > Streptophyta > Magnoliopsida > Santalales > Viscaceae > Viscum > Viscum album. The sequence continues at coordinate 74,875,554 of OY728122.1, read as the reverse complement.
ATATTTTTAATATTTTTCACATGGTTGCTTTCAACTACTTATTTTTTGGTTTTCTTTATGGAGATTCCATTATTTGTTTTCTTGGTTATTAAAAGTATGTTTTTAATTATTTCCTCATTATTTTTATAAAACAATTTATTCTCAAGTTATTTTCTTTTAAAAAAAGTTATTGAAAACATAAAGGATATTTCTTCTTTTTTTCAAAGCAGTTTCCTAATATTCTTCCAAAGTGTTTTTCATTTTTGTCAAAATCCTTAAATGTTACTTATACTTCACTATGGATATGATATAATGATACCATATACACTCTTAATATGGAATCAATTATGGTCATGTATTGTGAAATTTTATATGGAACTTGTTTCTTTCTCACGAGTTAATTAAGATATAATAGAATTATGAATGTTTTCATCTTCACGTGGCACATATATTAATGATTTTTTATTATGTGATGGATGGGGATATAATTATTAGACTTTCAATGCACTGTTTAAAGATTTATATATTATGAGATGACATTTAAGGTAGTAGGGAGTGAACCCAATCCACTATAGAACTCTATCTTTCATGTTTATAAGAATTTGGAGTTATCCCAATCTACTATAGGAATTTTTTCCATTTTGTTTATAGGAATGGTGGTTAAAACCAATCCACTATGAGACTCTTTCCACTATGTGATGATGGTGTTTGTAGTGAGTGTTAACATAAGAAATTATTTTCTATGATTATGCATGTTTCATATTCTTATGAAACATTTCTATGTTATGCCACATTACTATATTATGTTTCCATGGATTTTGATAATTTACTCATGATTCCACATTCCTATGAATCATTATATATTTTATTTCAAAATACTTATGTCATGATTTATGATTTATGATCCATGTTTTATCTAGTATTATTTTCTTATATTATATTCATGTACCTTGATTATGTTCTATTACCCATATATTCATCTAATGATCACTTATATTCATCGATTGATATCTATTAAGTTCACCCCTTACTCAACATATGATCTCATCCTTTTTTCCTACCATTACCCAAGTAATGTATAAGAGTATTATATATGATGTTTCTAGAATAATATGATGTGAGAAGACTGTTTGTGATAGATATTGAATAATGATTGTAAAATAAGATGGTTATGTTTCTAATATCCACATGCACTAAACCTATAGGTTTTGGTGTGCGATTTATTATGATATAAAATAAATTTTCATATAAAATGATGAAATTTGTATCCATGTAATGGTTGGTCCATCTCAGTTGGTCTTAGAGTTGGATTAATTATTTTTATGTATTTGGTTATAAATAGTAAGTGGATAAAACCAAAAACAACCTAGGTCATACCAAAAGTGTTATAAGATGAACCAAGAGTGCTATAAGTTGAACATAGAGTGTCATAGGTTGAAATAAAGGTGCCATAATTTAGGAAATTTTAGGATTGATTTTAGTTTTCATATGATTTCTAACTCTGGTTTTTATTACATAATACTTATAATAACCATTTTTTTATTAAGGTATTGAAGATTGAATCATGATATTGGGGTGGTGATAAGTATGATTAATATTGAAAAAATCTTATTTGAGCTTTATTCTATGAATGACATCATATATTGAAAGTTAATTAAGATCATTAATTCATATCTCCAATGATTAGATATTTAATTATTATTGAAAATTACTAATGTTATGATGATTTATCCAAAGTATATAACTCATATTTGATAGAAGATAATGGGAATGTTCTTCATCCAAATCTTAGGATTCTTATTTTAGTTGAATTTAATGTGATTTTGGTCATTTATTGACTCTATATACATTGATCCCATATTAATTACCAGGATAGGTAAATCACATTTCATATCCCAAATCAATCCTTGATTGCCTATCTGTGCAAGGATTACTATGATCTACCTATAGAAATTACTTCCCTTATATTGGTATTAATACCCAATCACGAGGTTATTTTTCTTAAATTGTTGGGGAGAGACTCAATATTGAGAATATTCCAATTATGAATGAAAATAATTTTGTTTTTAATAAAGAGTTTCCTGATCATCCCCCATATGTCTAGGTTGAATTTTTTATAGAACACATACATGGGGTTATACCTATATCAAAGACACTATATAGAATTACCCTGATTGGATTGGATGAATTAAAGAATCAACTCCAAGAGGATATAGATAAGGTTTCTATATGACTAAGTGCTTCACTATTGGGTTAAATAATCCTATTTTTAAGAATAAATATAGATTAATTTGTCTCTAAATTGATTATTATAAACACAAAAAGATAATTATCAAGAAAAATTACCCATTTCCCCATATTGGTGACTTGTTCAATCTACCGTGAGGGTCTCAATACTTCTTAAAGACATAACTTCAGAGTAGATATAATTAATTGAGTATGAAAAGGGATGATATACCCATTATAACCTCTCATACAAGATATGAAAATAATGAATTCATAGTGATTCCATTCAGACTTACAAGTTCCCCTACCATTTTCATGGACATGATGTATAGAGTCTTTAGAGATTACCTTGATCAATTTTTCATAGTCTTTTTAGATGACTTTCTCATATATCCTAAGATCATGGATGATCATGTAGATCATTTTGGTATTGTGCTAAGGACATTGAGAAAGGAGAAACTGTATTCGAAATTTAGAAAGTGATAATTTTGGGTATAGAAATTATCATTATTGGGTTATATAATCACAGTCTAGGGTATATCTATAGATCCTTAAAAGGAAGAGGTGATTGAAAAATGGTCTAGACCAATCCATGAAATAGATATCCATAGTTTTCATATATTATATAGATACTATCAAATCTTTTTGAGAAATTTCTTCTAACTACAAAATCCACTAACTAAGTTAACTCAGATGGGAGTCAAGCTCTTTTGGATATATTAATGTAAATATAATTTCAAGGAGTTTTAGAGTATGAGATCCTAGGTTTCTCTATGAGGTATGTATCATTTAAATTTTTGTTGAATCCTATTTTTTATTCTTATAAACATTCCTAATCACTTAAGGGAGGAATTATGAGTGTCTAAGGATTGTTTAGAGCCGAGATCTATGAATTATGGAGGAATTGGGGAAGACATATGGATTGAACAAACCCTACACTAGAGGATGCATAGTTTGGAAAAACTGTGTGGGGGTGCTATAGGGATTCATAGAGGGGAGATCATGGGCTATGTAAGGTTAGAAAAATCATGCTCCCCAACTGTACAGGTTCACTTTCCGCAGATAGTGGTAGGTGCATGGATAGCGCATGGTTTGGCCAACCATGTGGCCAAACCATGTACCTATTAAATCTTGGGTGAAATTATATCTTTACCCTCTTTTCCTTAAAAGGTCTAAAACCTTTTTCATTTTATTTATCCAACACCCCCTCTCATTTATTATAGTTCCCTCCTCCTTTTTCTATAGGGTTTGAAGGATATTCTCCGTATAGGATCCGATTTGAGTACAATTTGTCTTTTTTAATCTCCACCAATAAGAGATTCATTCCTTTTCCTTCCTATATTTTCCATATGGGATGATATTCTCATCCAGGATCGTATTTCCTATTTTTAGATCTTTTGTATATTATTTTCTTTTCTTTTGACTTATATCAAATTGGAGGCTAAGACTGGATGAGTATTCCTTAACAGATATAATTTAGGTGGTATATACCTTTTACCTTGAAGTTTGGTTGTTTATACCTTATTTATATCATGTTTCATTCAGGAACATCCGATCATTGCGTCCTAAATTAATATACCACTAAATAAAATGTTAAATTCTTATTTAAGAGATTCCATGACACCCTTATACAAGTTTGGAGGTGGGTGACCTCAAACTAAACCACCCATGGGGTGGGTTATTTTCTTTTTTCCATTGAAATTTCACTCTTGGGGTGAGATGAGATCTCTTTTATTTACTGGTAGTTGAATTTGGTAAAAGAGTAGATTACTAAAGTTTGTAATTACCTTAAAACAACTTCTAATCTTTATTTGAAAGGAATTAAATAGATACACCCCAGGGATTGCATATGATCATGTAATGGTTAATGATAATGATGCTATGAGTTAAATGATAAAGGGGATATAAATTGATATGGTCCTTTGTTCCCTTATATAAATTATGTTGATGATGAATCACATGGTATGACACCAATGTAAGACACACGGTATGGGAACAATGTGGGAAACATGGTATGGAACCGATGTGGGGGTTAGTAGTTTGAAAATGATGACCCTCTTGGATACCTTGGTTTTCACACCTTGGACCCATCTTGATTAGACAACTGTGGTTATTCTCCTTAGGCTCCACCCAAGTCTTTATCGAGTTTTATATGTATGTGCTCAATGTACTCAATGAAGATTCCCAAGTCATTGACCATGGTTCCTAACCCATGTAGGTCCAAAACATGATTACCCACCATAGGCTTCTAGTGGTGCTTACCTTTCTTTACAATTAGACCTTATATATCATTTCCTGATCATTGTGAGTTTTGGTAGACCAAAAAGCATCAATTATACTTTATCACTTTTATTCCTATTATACATGCACACTACTTCAACTTATATGCATAGACTAGGATTATTATATACACAATGGGTGGTGGACCATTTAATGTTATATCATACCCTATTTGGGCTTCCATTTAGTATCTGAACAGATTTCATGAATGGAGGCAGTGATAGGGGAAAGCGACCTCTTGACTGTACTTGTTTGATTATGGCATTGGAGCATGGGAGAAGAGAACTGAGCTATAGATCATGATGCTATCTAGGGATATTCTATTGTTCTTTTTTATACTTTTGATACATGTATTTTAATGGATACCAATTTCCATTTATTTCTTGTATTTTTAATATATCCACGACATACTCAACATTTTTCATATGAAACTATCATTGAATATGATCATTATTAAAATTATTTAGATGGTTTATCTTCAGTTTCATGTTGATATTATTGTTCCACCTTCTATTCATTTTTGATATTACTATGCTACTCTGATTATGAGGGTATAAACTTCCTAATGTGCTGTCTTGGACCCTCATGCCTAGTTGATATCTTCTAGCATATGGGGATATGTGCCTAAGGCATTATGAGCCACTGGCCTAGGGAACCCTTTAGTGGTTTCTAGATCTGGATGTTACTAAGTTCTATTAGAGGAGTTTTTATTTTATATTTGTATTTTTATTTGGGATATGTAGAAAGAAGAATTGGAAAGAGTCGGAATTTGGAAATGAGCTATGCCTAGGAGTATCTAACCCACATATAGGAAAAACCAAATTACTTGGCAATGGGAATTGATGTTCTAGTTATTCTTTTTTACTATTGATCAAATTTCACCATTGGGTGATGAAAATGTTATGTGGTGTTTATTGTGTTTTCTATTTTTACCTTGGAAAGTATGGAAAGAAGATTTTGGTCTCATGATTCATTTTAGGCATGTAGTAAAGTCACATTCCATGCATATGACATGTCATATAGGATGAATTTATCGACTTCATGACATTTATTAAACATTCCTTATGAGATATAACTATTATTTGAAAAAACTTTCATGCATGGGATTGGTAAAAATAATTGTTTACTTATAGTTCCTACATTAACCTAACATTGTTTTCCTGCATAGATTAACGTAGACACCTAAAGTAGTCAATTATGGTATGTTGATTCATGGACCATAGGTATCATATGATAGAATGCATTTATTGTTGTGATTGAATGGATTCCGTAGTTCAATTTATAAAGTGTATGGGAATTTATAAATTGGAAATGATGATATATATAATACAACCATTTAAGAAGATTCATTGTATAAATGAATTTTAATTTAAATGAACTTAAGTTATGAAATAAAATGGTTACTGGTAAATGGAGACACCAATTTAAACTTAAAGGGTGTTTCCTCTATAACATTCAATTGAAACTATATATACTGGGACCCTAGACTTATAGAAAAGAACTTGACTCTGACCCGACCATAGTAGTGGGAAGTATCTAGTGCCTCCTATATTCTCACGATCCTTATGTCTCCTAGACCTAAATTTAGTAGTTGGATGAGGTGTGTGACTCATATATATGAAATATTATAATATTCATATATCTATTATATTTTCATTAACCAATCTTGTCTAAGTCATGTGTTCGGAATTTGTAGAGACATTCCACCAAGACAAACTCTAGTTGGGCTCTAGGAGGGTGGCAATGACCATGCTCCAGAGGTGGTGGTCCCTAGGCCACCCATATAACCTCTATAATTTCTGCATGTAGAATGGATGATTATACCAAATATGGGAAATGATTCCTAGAATCAATTGGTTTTACTATTCTTTATACATACTATTTTGGGATCCCCGTGACCTTCCTTGATTGTGGAAGAGTTAACGCATGAGTCTCCATAGAAGTATCCATCCACTTTCTTAGGGGATGGTGGACCCAATGCTTTTGAGATTTGGATTTAGAATATATTTTTTTATCTTTTATCACCTGTATATTCCTACATAGAAGATGTTCAAGCCCACAAAATATATGATTTTGGGAGGACCAAGTGTTGGTTTGATTTCATAAACCAAGAAGATCGGTGTCAATATATGATGTGGATTGATTTCAAATCCTATTTTCACTACTTTTCCCCTAAGATCTTGAGGGATTAACTTGATAGAGAGATTAGATATCTAGAGTATGGTCATATTTCCATTATGGAATATTTGGATCACTTCATAGAACATCAACATTTTTTACCTATCTATCTCACTGATGAGTAGTCTAGGGAGAGACGCTTTGAGGAAGGGTGCAGGAAAGGATTTGATCATAGGTGAATATTTTTTGGCTGTCTAACATATCTTAAATAGGTAATTAGATTCTTATTATTGAACATAACCTAAGGTAATCTAGGAGAACTAAGCTGGGTAGTTAATCTTTTTGACCCAATGGTGTATTGTCAGGTGGCTGGAAGTGAATCTTTGAGACCTATTATGAGACAAATACTAGTTAGATCATGAGTATTTGTAGTTCTATTTTCTATAACCAGTGTGGGTGGAAGGAAAAAATAAGGAGATAGTGTGATATAAATCCATTTGTGTGCTGAGCCTATGGTAGGATGGTCTATCTATAGAAATTTTGGAGGACCTTCCCTCCAGTAGTTAGTAAAAGAGGGTCGACTCAGAATCTAGGTTCTGGAGTGGGATTTGCAGCTCTATATTAGTCTAGGAGATGGAATACTACTGGTCATTGAGGCCAAATAGGTTGTTGTGGATGAGGTAGAAAAATACCATTTTCATTTAATAACACAGTGGTTCTGGTAAGGGTAGTCAACCTATACCTGAGGATTATATCATCAGGCCATCTACAGTGGGATATCATAGTGGGAAGCCTTGGGATTGAGTTTCAGTGCTTCAGTGGTATGATGGAATTGGATAATCAATTATGATTATGACCGGAAAGTGTATTACAATGAAATGAACATTCCCTTACAATTTTAATTTGTTATTTCTTATGGGATTTATTTATCCTTGAGATGATGTGATTTGATGTCATACTCATAATGGACTAGTTAGTTCCTTACCATGATGATGTCGATTTATTTCTATGGAGGGTATCATTCACATAACTAGAGGGTGGAAGATATGACCAAAAGATAAAATGAGATATCTAGGTTAGTCAAGCTAGACCTGAACATCATATACTAGGTGGGGGTGATGACCAAGATTTATATCTTCTATGTGGATGATCATGGAACGCATTAAGACAATTTCCCTCTTGTGACTGATTATTTTAGTTATGTATTCCCTATTTTTTTGGGATATATCTATAGAGATAGGTAGTGTTTAAAATAGAATTTCCATGGGCTACACCAAAATATATTCATCCTTATAGGATGGATACAACTGAGATGAAGGAGCTCAAGAGGAAACTGGAGGACTTGGAATATAAAGGGGTTTATATGACCCAATACTTTTCTATGGGTTCTCCTTGTACTTTTCACTAATAAGGTTGATATAAACATTTGTTTATATGTAGATTATTTGAAATTTAATCATATGATGATTAAGAACCACTATCATTTTCCATGTATAGACAACCTCTTTGACTATCTCTAAGGATCTTGGTTTTTCTCAAAAATTGACTTGTATATGAGTTATCTTCTAGTGTGTGTGATGATGACAGATATACCTTATATCAAATTTTGTATAAGATTTAACCTTTATGATAATTTGGTTAATCTACTTGGTCTCATGAATGTGATGACTATTTTAATGGACTTTATGAATTGGGTTTTCCACCCGTATTTGGATTCTTTTATGGTGGTTTTTGTGGAAAACATCTTGGCCTATTCTTAAACTTGACACAATCATGTAAAACATATTGAAATTGTTTTTAATACACTGATAAAGTTTAATTTATATTCCAATATTGTAAATTTTTTGTTATGGATAGATAGATGTCACTTACCGGGTCACATCATCTCAGAGATAAGAGTGTTGGTGAACCTATAGAAGGTGAGTGCTATGGTTTCTTGGGGGCTGCCCATGAATATCTTTGAAATTTGGAGTTTCTTAGGACTGTCTAGTTATTACAAACACTTTATATAAAATATTTCATGTATATCTATGCCTCCAATGGGATTAAAAAAAGGGTGTGAGATTTATATGGTCTGATGCATTTGAAAAATATTTTCCGGAGCTAAAATATAGGTTAACTTCACCATCGATTTTGACTCTGCTAGAGCTTCGAAAAAGATATACGGTTTACTGTAATGCATCAGGTATCATACTGGGAGCTATCCTAAGGTAGGGGGGTGAGTGGTGGTTTACGGATCTCTCTAGTTGAGTCCTCATGAGTGGAATTATCTAACACTAGTCCTCAAGTTAGTGTTAGTTCTTCATGACTTGCATTGCTGTATGTACTATTTTCTATAAATGAATTTCATGGTGTAGACATACAAAAAATTCCTTAAATACATATTAATGTATCATGAATTAAAACATAGATAGAGGATGTGGGTAGGGTATCTCTAGTATTTCTATTTTGAGTTATCCTATATTCCTGGTAAAGGAAATGTAGTAGCTGATTCTCTAAGTCAGAAGACTCACACCCAAGTAGTACGAAAGGCTACTACTAAATAGAAGCTCATGGATTTGTTTCCTGAGATGCAGTTGGAGATGTAGGATGTCCACAGGAAAATTTTTCTCACATACTTAGAAAAGAATTCCACACTTATGGATAGAGTAAAGATGATACAATTGTTACATCTTGATGTCTTATTACTAATGGAGAGCATGGTAGGTGAGGACCCACCACCTAGTTGGACCATTATCAAGGATTAAATTCTACAAGTTCATGGATACATTTGGGTTCTAGATAATGTAAAAAATGTAATGCCCCACCCTAGTTACCTAGAGCCAGTACATTATTACATAACATTGGTATGATCAAAAGAAATCAAGTCTTGAAAGGCCGATTAGTTTAGTAAACATGGAAGTACTAGATACATACCTAAGTTTTAAATTACATTATGAAATGGAAAAATAACAACATTGTGTACCCTATGAACACACTCATATCCCTTAGCCTATTCCTACAGGTTAATCGTAATATACTTTTTCGCATCCTGGGAAAAATAAAACATAAGAATGGGGTGAACTCAGATGCTTAGTAAGGATAAAAATATAGAAGAAAATATCATAAATAATCATAAACATTTAAGGAATTGTATAAGACTAAAACAAAATCCTTTTAAACATAAAATTAAGCATAATATAGCAAAGATAAATCAAATAATTCCATCTACTTATTCACATTGATATTATACTAGTTAAATTTTCACGACTCATCCCCCGGGGCCTGTGCCATGACTACCCCAATCCCGCCTTTCATAGGCCGGGGGTTGGAGACTAAAAATAAAAAGAAATATCCCTATAACGGGAAATGCATTGCCTTTAAACCTGTACAAACACACAATCCAAGAACACAAAAAAAGCAACTACGAAGTAAACTGCTATAGTAAATTTTTTACTGAAAGTAAAGGGGCCGGAATACAAGCCCAAATGAAAAGTAGAAGTACAACTGAAAAGAGAAAACAACTCATGAATCATCCACTGAGGATCCTACCTAAAGGGTATGTATATATCATCTCCACAAAACTCCACATTAGCTTGTCTCCTCCTTATACCACCTATTTTTGGATCCCTCAAGTCTTAGCCCAAATGATCATCATCTGCACAAGACACAACAAGGTGTGGGTGAAGGCCATGCAGGGGTGATCATAACAATACTCAGTAGGGAACCCAAAACCCCCGGAGGTCTCTAAGAGTTCCACAAAGGAAAAAACACCAAGAAAGACCTCAAACAAAAATCACAAATCAGTAATCAACTCACACCAGGTATAAAAATCAGAGTTTACAAATATAGATGATTAGTCATAGGCTATATCATCTTATTCCGTTAGAAGTTCCACAACTGATCCAAAAGAAGTTGTTCTACTATCAGTGCAGTCTTAGACATAAGTTTCTATTCCACGATGGGCCACTATAGGGTGAGTCCTCATCAGGTCACGCTACTGTTGATCTACACAAGGTCGGTAGTTACTGATCCATATAGGATCGCTAGTTAGTGATCAACACAGGGTCGCTAGAATGACGATCCACACAGGGTCTCTAGGATAATGATCCACATAGGGTCACTATGTTACTGATCCAAATAGGGATGATAGATGCTGATCCACACAAGGTTGCTATTATAGAGGTAGGATGATTAATCGTACTGATAGATCATCCCACTCTGGAGTTTCTGATGCTGACCTGCGTTGGTCGCTCTTCTTCTTAATGTCACATCCAACCACTAGATTCCCGCTCATATCCCACATTATTCTAGGAGAACCAATCCTCAAGCCATCAGTCATATTTCAACAGGTATAAAGTCCCGAAAAAAGCATACCCAAGGGGTTTCCCCATCATAGGGGTCCCAATGTGATAGACGACGTGTCGATCAGATGCCCGATCTGTGAGATATGGACACTTTTGTAAAAAGGGCCCGGTTGGATTCAAGTTTGATCCAAACATAGTCGTATGTTAAAATTTTCCAAAACTCACTTAGAGTATCTCCAAAGGACCGCCTTGTCACAAGGGTCCTTATGCCACAGACGATGTGTCAATCGGACACCCGGTTTGTTAGTTACATCCCTTCCGTGAAACGGGGGTGATCACACCTCAGTCCAGCCTAGCTCGGTAGGGCCAGTTGGAATATGCCAAAGGGACCGATTCCTAAAAGGGATCCTAACGTCACTGATGGCGTTTCAAATAGACACACGGTTTGTCAGTTACAAATGTTTCTTTATTCGGGGACTAGTTGGGTCTGGGCCCGGTCTGACTCGCTTAGACCGACCCGACGCAACGTGTCATAGGGTCTACCTGACCCAGCCCGGGTCTGGCCTATTATGGGTCGGCCCGGTTCATTGAGTTCGGCCCGTTAGGGTCGAACCATTTCGATTCGTGGGACTGGGCCGTGGTTGGCCTAACCCGCTGGTGGGTCCGGTCTGCTAGGCGGGTCCGGCCCGCTTGGTCAAGCCGCGTCTGGCTCGGTCTGCCCAAAGGCAGACCGTTGTGTCCTGCTGGCCCCATGGTTGTGGAGCCGTTTCACTAGCTAGTGGGGCACTACCCCACCACATGAACGGTCGACCATTTGGCCGACCAAGATCTGCCAACGCAGCGCGACGCGGGGCCACGCCGTCCTCCTCCTGTCGCAGACCGCTGGCCATCGGTGGTGCTTGCAGGTGCTTCCCCTTGTCCTGTGCAGCCAGCTCGGGCCGTCCACCCTTAGCTGCCGTGGTGCGCGATGGAACAGTGATTTCCACCGCCCATGGCCAGTCTCCATGAGTCTCTTCCAGCCATCACCGGCTGCCGCCGACATGGTGCATCGAAAGTTTGTTCTGCAGTCCACCGGACGTGCTATGGTGGTCTGTTTTTGATGTTGTTTATGCCTATGACTCTTCTAGGATACTTCCGTCATAGCGTGACAAGCTATTTCTCATTTCCGTTGAGTTTGAAAAATTGTTCCTTGAATTTCACATCAAGAATGAATTGGCGGAGGGTCTGGGCCTTGTTCGTTCAGCCCGCGCCCTCCGCGTTACATGATAACAAGCTGAAGGGAAATTATCTCATCAAGGATATTTTCAAAATAAACCCCATACCTGGATTAGACGTTAGTTGAGGAAGATCGATGGAACCTCCTTCATTGTTGTTGTCAGTTTGTGATTCGATGGCACTCATCACCACTTGCTAGAACTGGTCTGTCCTCCAAGTGGTTGGCATCACGGTAATTTTCCAGAGCTTCTTCAGTTCGTGAAGTCGTTCCAACACCCCTCCTCGATCTCTATATAAATAGGAGGGGAAGTGGTGGTTAACGTCCTGTGGAATTTATGAGGTTCATTTAAATTAATGAACCTCATAAATTCCAATGGTACAGTTACAAAGAAGGAGGAGTCAAGCCAATTAATGGCTTGACATGTCATTGGTCCGACCACCACCGCTAGTCTATTGGAGGAAAATAAAAAGAGGAAAATAAAAAGAGGAAAATAAAAAAAAAATAACATAACATGTTATTTTTATTAATCGTTCAAAAGACCTCAAAATTAACTTTTTCACCCGACCTACTACAGTAAAAGTGAATCCTCCCTTAAGTGAATCCTGGTGCTGTGGATTCAATAGTGCCCCCATATTTTAAATTCAAGCACCAGTTCAAAATATAGAAAATGATGCATGCGTGTTTACTGAACGTACCTTAATTTTTTTTGAAATTCTTTCCCAGCACTCCAAGCCTCGAAATCACACACCGTCAATTTTCACAGACTCATAATAATTATATACATATAAAAAATTTACATGGAAAATCTAGGTATTTACACTCTTCCAACCTTAGTAATTTTCATCCCCAAAAAAACACAACATAGACTAATGAAACAAATGGGGGTACTGAGTATGAATCTGAGCCTCCCACTCCCATGGGCTCTCCTAGAAGTTCCCATGATGCCAGCGAACGCGCACCAGAGGAATCAATCATCCATGATAGACCCACTCCTTTCAATCCTCAATCTCCACTGGAACCTCCATAACTGTCCCCCCATCATCAATGTCTAGATCGCCCCAGCCAATAATGTGCGATGGATCATGCATGTACTTCCTCAACTACAACATTTGGAAAACGTCATGCACCCGATTCATATATGAGGGAATAGCTAGGTGATATACCACCTCACCAACTCTGTTGAGAACCTGAAAGGGTCCGATGAACCTTAGAGACAGCTTGCCGCCCTGGACTAATCTACGCAAACCTCATTGATGCAAGACCTGTAAAAAGACATGGTCTCCCTCCTTGAACTCCAAAGGTCTCTGTCTCCTGTCAACATAAGACTTATGTCTACTATGTGCGGTCTTCATCCACTCCTAGATGATCTACACCTTCTCAATGGTATCCCATACCAACTCTGGACCCATAAGTGTTGACTCCCCTGGGTCTATCCAGCATAGAGGTGATCTGAATGGCCAACCGTACAAGGCCTCAAACAATGCCATACCAATGGTGGAGTGATAAATATTGTTGTATGAGAACTCCACCAGGGGAAGGTGGTCCTCCCAACGATGGAAAAAATCTATGATGCAAGCAAAAAGCATGTCCTCGAGTGTCTGAATGGTCCGCTCCATCTGACCATCCGTTTGAGGATGAAAGGCGATTCTCAAACACAACTAAGTCCCGAACGCCTCCTGTAATCCCTTCCACAACCAGGATGTAAAATGTGCATCATGGTTAGAGATGATCATTGATGGAACCCCATGAAGCCATATAATCTCTTATATGTAGAGGAATCCTAATCCCTCTACTAATCCCTACTCTCGCATGGCTAGGAAGTGGGCCGACTTGGTGAGTCAGTCAACAATCACCTAGATGGAATCATATCCCCTGGACGTCTGTGGAATCCGAATCATGAATTCCATGGATATACCAACCCAATTCCACTCTGGTACCTCAAGTGGATGCGCTAGGCCTTCTAGAACATGATGCTCGACCTTCACTTGTTGACAAGTGAGGCATCGTGAAAAAAACTCTACCACAACTTTCTTCATCCCTGGTCACCAGTGCTGACGCCAGATGTCCTAGTACATCTTCTCCACACCAGGATGTAATTCTAGAGCGGATGCATTGAACTACCTCAACAACTCCTCATGTAGCACCACCAGTACCATGGTGTATCCTCTAAAGAGGATGCCGTGCTCCCCACCTTCAGAAAATCAATCAGGTGCCTATCCTGGGGATATTTGAGGACATAGAGCCTCGTAGTCAATGTCTCCAAGCTGTGCCTCCCTAACTCACTAAAGAAGTGGGGGAGTTATTTTCATAGACTGGAGGTAAGCTACTCCATCTCTCTCAATAATGGATATCTACAACTTGGCTAGCTTCTCTATCACCTCACTCAGCAGTTGTAAACCAGACCTCCTGCTGAGTGCATCTACCACTACGTTCCCCTTCCCAGAAGTATAGACTATCTCAAAGTCATTTTCCTATAGGAACTCTAGCCATATTCGTTGTCTCAAGTTTAGGTCCTTATATATGAATATATACCTGAGAATCTTGTGATTAGTGTATACTGTAAAACATTTTCCCATTAAGTAGTGTCTCCACATCCTCAAGGCGAAGACCACTGCTGGTAACTCCAGGTCATGGGTAGCGTAGTTCTGCTCATGCTATCTCCAAAATCATGAAACATAAGCGATCACTACTCACTCTTGCATCTGGACACATCCAATTCCGTTCCCAGATGCATTGCATTAGACTATATACCCAATGCCCTCTTCCGGTAGCCTCAAGACAGGGGAACTCATTAGTCTTGGTCTCAGCTCCTGAAAAATATGCTGTCATATTTTGGTCCACAAGAAGGGATGTCCCTTCTTCATCAATGCTGACAAGGGTTCTACAACTCTAGAAAATTCCTGCACGAATCTCCAGTAGTACCCAGCTAACCCATGGAAACTTCGTACCCCGATCACACTCCTGTGTGAATCACAAGTAAGCACAACCTCTATATTTACTGGATCCACTGCAACTCCAGCCTCTGAGATAACATATCCCAGAAAGTGGACCTCCCATATCCATAACTAGCACTTTGAGATATAACCTTAATGCTAGTGATCTTGGAGTGTATCCATTATTATCTGTAGATGATAGGCATGCTCCTCCTCCAACACCGAGTATATCAAGATGTCATCGATAAAGACCACCACAAAGCGATAGAGGTATGGTTGAAAGATCATGTTCATGAGTCCCATGAAAACTGCATGGGAGTTGGTCATGCCGAATGGAATATTGAAGAACTCATAGTTTCCATACTGACTTCTAAAGGCCATATTCTGTACATCCTCATCATGTACCCTGAGCTATTGATAGTTTGATCTGAGGTCTATCATTGAAAACCAACAAGCTCCATTCAGCTGATTGAAAAGATCATCAATCCTCAGAAGTGGATACTTGTTCTTCCTGGTCACCTGGTTCTAGAGAAAATAATCCACGTAGATCCTCAAACTCCTATCTTCCTTCTTGGAAAACAAAATCGAGGCTTCCCATGGAGAAACACTGGGCCTTATAAACCCATTCCTCTAAAAGTCCTTGAGCTATACTTGTAACTCACGAAGCTCTATGGAAGACATCTGATATGATGGTGTAGGTATCAGTGCTGTCCTAGGGTAATGTTTGATGTATAAGTCCACCTCTATGTAAGGAGGTAGTCCGATAACATCATCTGGGAAGACATCGGCATACTGGTCCACCACTACATGATAGCTTAGACTCTCAACAACAACTGCTCTGAGGGTAAGGCTAGCCAACTGATGTGTGATTGGCTGCAACCTCCTCCGGGTAAGTCCATCCTGTGCTGCAAAGGTTTTCTTCTCACCGGTGAAGGAAAACCTGGTCCCATCCTCATGGACACACCGCACTTTGTGCCTAAAATAGTCAATCTGAGCATAGACTATGGATAAAAATTCCATACCCAAGAGACATCTTAAGGCCTCGACACCACTACTAGAAGATCTCAGCTGAAGCTATCGCCTCCTAGAGTAAGGTCAAAATGCTGGAACTAGTGTGTAATCGTTGAATCTTCTCTTGTAGAAGTCTATAATCGCAAGGATTGAGCCAACGAATCCATTGGAATCTCTGAGCTCCAAACGAGAGTCGTGGAAATGAAAGAGTGATTGGAACCTGTGTCTATAAGTACTATCGATAAAGTGGAGTAGACAAAGATCATACCTTGAATCATCTCTGGAGCACCTTGGTCATAGGCCTCAATTTCTAGAGCTAAGCTTGTCCCTATCCACCAGCTCCCTGTGGTCGGGGTGGTCCACCTGGAGGTGGTGGCGGTAGAACCTCAAACCATCATCCACCACCTATTACAAGACCTGCTCATCTACCACATCCACTACCCTGCGGACCTCCTCGCTCGAATCTCTACCTCTGCCTCGGTGGTCCCTCGAACATCTGCTGATCGTTAGTGCAGCTGGTTGGGCAGTCGCGGGCCACGTGTCCCTGCCCGCTGCACGTAAAACACAGTATGATTTTCTACTGTCCTACTCTACCTCTTGAGCCTTTCACCTCCAACCCTACGTCCTGGGGTCATCCACTAGAAGGTTTGGTCTACTCAGACCTCTGTGTCATCTTCCTACTACCAGCCACAAATGACTCTGCTATGTGTCTCCTAGTGGTGGGTCTCACTATCGGTGTCTTCTTAGCAAGGAAACTCTCCACCAAGAGTGCTCTCTCCATCACTCCTGCATGAGTCGGAATGCTGAGAGATACCATCAAAGCTCTGATCTCCTGTCAGAGTCACGGTTTAAGGTCCAAGCCCTAAAGAAAGGGTCTCACACCATGTTGATGGAGTATTGGGAGAGGTAAGTGAACCTTGCCAAGTACTGGGCCACAGTCAGACTACCCTACTATAAGTGTAACATCTCTTGTAAACTTACATAGCGTAGAGTCACTGGAACACACTATTACCTAAAGAGGCCCTTGAAATCTACCCATGTGAGGGTCACCTTATCATGTCTCTAGAGAGTCAGGCTCCACCATCCCCCTACTTCTCCCTAGAAAATATTGGAAGCTAGGATCACCATCTGGTCAGCTGGTATCCCAACCAGGCAAAAAACGTTGGCCACAGCCTCCAGCCAGTCCTTAGCCACCTGCGGATCCATCTCTCCTCAGAACCTCTAAGGCCTCTGCTGCTAAAACTCTTGTAACACGCTTAGTCGGCGTGCACCATCTACTAGTGGGGCTTGTGGAATCTACTTCCCAATAGGTGGTGGTGCTACTGGTGCACCACCCAATGGCACCATCACTATAAAAGGGCCCTGCACCGAAGCCTCATCACTTGGTGGGCTGTCATTAGGTACTCTTTTAGGAATCATGGATGGTTGTCTATGTGGTGGCATCCTAAAATAAAATAGCTTCACCATGGGCAATAAGTTATACCTGGTGAGATGAATCAAATATATCAATGAATAAAACACTTCCAAAACAAACACAATTAGTGTTTTCAGTCACCGAGTTAGAAATCAGAATTCAGGGTCCTAGTGTATGGATACGACGACCGCCACACCAACACAGGACTCCTTGAACTGAAAAGCAAACACAAAACACTTAACATTATTGCTCTATTAAAACATCATATTCATAGTTCTTTGGTAGAACCGACTCCTATGATACCACTTTGTCATGACCCATCCCCTAGGGCCTGTTCCGTGACTACCCCAAGCCCGCCTTCCATAGGCCAGGGGTTTCCGATTAGCACCAAAAAGGCATATCCCTATAACAGGAAGGAATTTCCTTTAAACCTATACAAACAAACAATCCAAGAACACAACAAGAAGACACTACGAAGTAATCTGCTGTAGTAAAAAGTGTACTGAAAGTAAAGGGGCTAGAATACAAGCCCCAATAAAAAGTACAAGTACAACTGAAAAGAGAAAACAACTCCTGGATTGTCCACCGAAGATCTTACCTAAAGGGTAAGTACATATCATCTCCACAAAAGTCCACGTCAGCCTGTATCCTCCATGTACCACCTTGTCCTGGATCCCTCAAGTCTTAGCCCATTTTCTTGTTACCTGCACAAGGCATAGGAAGGTGCGGGTGAAGCCCGTGCAGGGGTGAGTATAAAAATACTCAGTTGGGACCCCAAGACCCCCAAATATCTCCCAAAGTTCCATAGAAGAAAAACCACAAAGCAAGACCTCAAATAAAAATCACGAAAAAATATTCATATCACCCCAGGTATACAACTCAGAGTTCAGAAAAATTGATGATTAGTCATAAGCTATATCATCTTATTCCATAAGAAGTTCCACAACTGATCCAAAAGAAGTTGTTCTACTATCAGTCCACTCTTGGATGTAAGTCGCTATTCGAAAACAAGAAACTTTAATGTGGGTCCTCATTGGTTCATGCTACAGCTGATCCACACAGGGTCTCTAGTTGCTAATTCACATAAGGTCGCTAGAATGCGGATCCACACTGGGTCGCTATGATGCAGATCCACACAGGGTCACTATGCTGCAGATCCACACAAGGTCTCTAGATACAGATCCACACAGGGTCGCTATTACAGAAGTAGGGATGATTAATCACATAGTAAGATTATACCACTCTGGATTTTTTGATGCTGACCCACATTGGTCTCTCTTCTTCTTCATGTCAGAGCCAACCACTAGATTCCCGCTCATATCACGCTTGATTTTGGGAGAACCACTCCTCAATCCATCAGTCATATTTCAACTGGTATGAAGTCTAGAAAATAGAATACCCAAGGGACCTCCCCGTTATAGGGGTCCCAACTTGATAGACGACGCGTCGATCAGACACCTGATCTGTAAGATATGGGCAGTTTTGTAAAAAGGGCCCTATTGGATTCAAGTCTGATCCAACCTGAGTCATACGTCAAACTCCACCAAAACTCACATAGAGTATCTCCAAAGGACCGCCCTGTCACAAGGGTCCTTATTCCATAAATGGTGCATTGATCGGACACCTGATCTATTAGTTTCATCCCTTCTATGAAACGGGGTGATCACACCTCGGTCCGACCCGGCTTGGTTGGGCCCATTAGAATATTTCAAAGGGACCGCTTCCAAAAAGGGATCCCAACGCGACTGACAGCGTGTCGGACAGACACACAGTTCGTTAGTTACAACCATTTCTTTATTCGGGGACCAGTTGGGTCTGGGCCCGGTCCGACTTGGTCAGACCGGCCCAACCAACGGGTCCTGGGGTCTACCTGACCCCGCCCAGGTTCAATCCATTAAGGGTCGGCTCGGTTCACTCAGTCCGGCCCGTTGGGGTCAGCCCGGTTTGGTTCGCGGGCCAAGGTGACAGTTAGCCCGTCCTGTTGGGTGGGGCTCAGCCCACCCACACTGGCCTGTTGGGCCGCAGGTCTAGCCTGGCCCGTTTGCGGGTCTGGTCCGCTGGGCGGGCCCGGCCTGCTTGGCCGGCCCACATCCGGCTCGTTCCGCACGACGGCAGGCAATTGTGTTATGCTGGCCTCGTGGTTGCAGGGCCCTTTCTCCAGCTGGTGGGGCACTGCCCCACCGCATGAACGGTCCACCGTTTGGCCAACAGGGTTTTTCCAAAGCGGTGCGGTGCAGGGCCTCACCGCCCTCCTCCTATCGCAGCCCACTAGCCACAACTACTACCGCCAGCGGTGCCTACGGGCGCCGACCCTTATCCCATGCGGTCATCTTGGGCCGGTCTCCTTTGGATGCCGCGAAACACTATGACATTCCCCTTTTCAATGCCTGTGGATGGTTTCTATGGGTCTCCTCCAGCCATTGCTGGCCGCTGCTGACCTGGTGCACCGATGATTTCTTCCACAGGCCACCAAACATGCTCCGGTGGTCTATTTTTGATGTCTTCTGTGCCTACGACTCTTCCTAGATACTTCCATCATAGCGTAACCCACTATTTCACATTATTGTCCAGTTGGAAAAATTGTTCCCTAAAGTTCACATCTAGAGCGAAGCGTCGGAGGGTCCGAGCCTTGTTCGTTTGGCCCGTGCCCTCCGCGTTACATGATAACAAGTGGAAGAGAAATTAACACATCAATGAAAAATTAAAAATAAACCCCCTACATGGATTAGACTTCTGATGATGATGATCGATAGAAACTCCTTTGTCATTGTTGTCCGTTAGTGATTCGGTGTCGGTTGTCACTGCTCGCTGGAACTGGTCTTGTCCTCCAAGTGGTTGGCATCACGGTACTTTTCCAGAGCTTCGTCGCTTGGTGAAGCCATTCCAACACACCTCCCTAAGCACCATATAAATAGGAGAGGAAGTGGTGGATAACATCCCTCGGAATTTATGAGGTTCATTTAAATTAATGAACCTCCAAAATTCCAACGGTATGGTGAAAAACAAGGAGGAGTCAAGAAAATTAATGGCTTGACATGTCGTCGGTCCCACCACCACCACTTGTCCGTTGGAGGAAAAGAAAAAGAGGAAAAGAAAAAGAGGAAAAGAAAAAAAAAACATAACATGCTATTTTTATTAATGTTTCAAAAGTCCTAAAAATTAAAATTTTCACCCGACCTACTACGGTCGAAGTGAAGCCTCCGATAAGCGAATATCGGCGTTGTAGATTCAACGGTTCCCTCGTATTTTTAACCCAAGCACTGATTCAAAAGATAAAAAATGTTACCCTCACATTTACTGAACGTACCTTAAAAAAGTTCAGAAATTCATTTCGGGCACACTAGGCCTCAGAATCACACTCCGTCAATTTTTGCAGACTTGTAATAATTCTATATATATAAAAAAAATTACATGGAAAATCCGGGTCTTTACACAAATAATCACATGTAATATAAATAACTAATTTCATAATGATAGAATGCATAATGCCAGACATCATAACTACATAGTCAAGGACTCATGCCAAGACTAAAAATAATATTTTTTCAAGGCATTGTGCCAAGACACTAGTTTGTATCATGAGACCTACCGAGGCATCGAGGATCTATTGCGGGCTCCACCCGTCACTTACTAAGTCCAATGCATTCCTCATATGAAAAGGTTGAAACATAACATAAACATTGATATTAAAAATAGCATACAAATTATAAATAATTTAACCATAAACCATGAATGATATAAAAATAACACATCCACAATCAAACATATCACAAAACCATCAATACAATATGGAAGATTGTATCATAATAAGTCAACTTCAAACAAGTGTAAAATCCATAAAAAGATGTTGACATAGATGAAATCAAAACTATTTAAGAGAAATATATCTTTCTATTTTGAAAATATTCTTATAATATTTTAAGGGATATTTCGAAGGTGTTATAACAGCAGAAACTAGCCACACCCTCCGTATAAGTTAAAACAAAACATTCTTACCTTAATTTGTCAAAAAGGTCATAAAGTACCTTATTTGGAAAATGATGAAAAGATTACTTTAAAAACATTTTATAAAAATTCAAAAAAGGGTATAAATGACTTTAAACCATAATATAGGAAATAGTGAAAATGTTTTGAAATACATTTTTAAGAAACACAGATGTGGATGATAAATAAGTCCTAATAGATACTTACGTAGAAACAACCTCGAATAAATAAATAGATTGTAAAATTAAACCTTACTTTGTAATTTTACTTATTTAAGGCTACGTTAAAATCCTATATAATGATGAAATCATTGTTATTAAATTATACAAGAACCACATACATAAATATTATATCATATATGATCTTCTAATATCGCTTTGTTAATAATATTTCAGTAGTATCATTGTTTTGGGTGTTAACTGATTCGTTTTCCATTATATGTATAGTTATGTAAGTCATGTCTATTATGGATATGATGTATTTTATTCATATACAGAATAATATTATGTTCTTAAACATTATTTTTAATCATAAAATGAAAATTATTCTTGAATGGTTACGTTGGGGAATGAATCTCATCGCGTTCGTGGAGACGGTAATCCGTACGTACGCACGAGCGATAATATCAATCTATTGATGGTGAAATAGTATGTAATTGGATGGTATATCAAATATAAATAATCATTAACATGTTATATTTATTATTTACCTCAATTATACTCATTATTATTCACATCCAAATAATGAAGTGTTGAATAACAAACTACACCACAACGTGGAGACGATAAGCCGTACATACGCACATATGGTGACTTTGTCATTCATAGGACAGATAGAATAATGAATATGGTTTTATCATATTTATAATAACATCTCAGTATGTAGAAGGTATTGGATTTAAATTTTTAGTATGGAAACAACACAGAAAGAGAAGGTGGAAGAAGAAAAGAACTTTGAAAGTGGTGATGAAATTATAATCTCTTCTTCGGGTGATTCATTTTGATTTGATCAAAAGGGATACTTAGGTTGGATTAATGATCAAATTAAGGCTTATAGGTTGAATTTAGGGTAGTTTGGAGTATATTTTAGTAGGTTTTGGCCGATCCAAATGGCTTTGGTGGTGTGAAATTAAGAGAAGTGGAAGTACCCTTTTATAAGAGAGGTGAGGGTCACTTTAGTAAAATCTTGAAATATTATTTTATTATAAAATATTTTTCAGATTCTAATGGATCCAAAAGGATTTATTTAGAGGATAAGGAGAGTATGGGTCGAAAATCTCAGAACCAATAGGTTTTAGAAAAGTTTAGGTCACCATATTAACCTTATCTTTTAGATTTAACTCTTAGTTAAACAGTTTAACTTTTACCATGTCTTATTGTACTATTAAAATAAATAGTTAATAAAAATACAATAAAAAGACAAGAGAACCCCAAGTGGTTAATTATTGATATATCTAACCTTAAATAAGTCCTTTGGAGAAAACCTATATTTTTAGGAATATTATATCATTTAATAAAATAGTATTTGTCTTAAAAACTCATTTATGTCAATTTTGACACTATTTAGTATTTGGTTTTTTTAAAAGTCATAACAACTTTATCACTTCGAAAAAAATTTATTTAATCAACAATAACATGTCATATTAACCTATACATTTTTTGTAATGCATCAAAATATCAATTTACATTTATTTAAATATTTATAATATCAATTATTCTAATATTTCATTAATAAGGTAATTACTGCATCATCATTGTGTCATAAATAAATTTAATTATTTAATGTCTAAAAATTATAAATAAAATATCATGATGTAGGAAATATTTTTATCTTTCTAATTAATATTTATTGTTAAATTTTTATTATTTATAACCCTATATTAAAAATAGTTTAGTTATTAAACTTTGAATTTTACACTTTTAACTCTTCTTTAAATAAAATAATAATAAATGTTCTAATCTAATCCAAATGGATAATATTTTATTTATTAGGTTAATTTTTTTAAGAAAAAATTTGTCCAATAGAATTTATATATGTGTTAGGGTAATTAAAATATCATTTTTATCTTTAATTACTCTATTTACTTTTAACCGTGGTAAATAAAATTCAAAAGTTACTATTCACAAAAAATATTTTAATTCTATAGAACCACATTTTACTTAATGCTGTCAACTATGTCTCTCAGATTTTTGAAATTCAATTTACAGAAGTGGTAAAATTACATTTTATGCAAATTTGCAAATGTTCCTAGAAGTTGGGTAAAATATGTTAAAAACATCAATAAAATTCTATACATCTATTTTTATTATAAAATGACTCCAATTAATTAAATTGAACTTATATAGGTATTATGTATCTATTTGACTTAAATAAATTTATATAAAATAAATAATTATTTAAATAAAAAGTCGGTTTTAAATAGTCACACTGTTTTTTCATGATTCATCAAAAATTGAAAGTTTTCAGAAAAATACAAAAAATGCATCCTAAGCTAATTTTGTTATTCCGAATACAAAAATGAATTATATTTAATTTTTTTTATAAAATTTCAAAAAGTGGGTATAAATACTCATAATGGATAGTTTTATTGGTCATGGTGTTCTAGAACTTGAAGTTGTGTACAACACAAGCTATTACATTACTCAAATAGAAGCGTACCGTGGAATCTTGGGGTGTTACATTTTTCACTCCTTAAAATAATTTCATCCTCAAAATTTATAGAATATTAATGTATAAAAATATTCAGTTGGTTCTTCATCATAAGTTCTTCAGGTTCCCACATTGCCTCTTCCATTTTATGGTTTCTCCAAATAACTTTTACCAGATGAGTCGTCCGGTTTCTCAACACTTGTTCTCTGGTATCAAGAATCTTGTTAGGCTCTTCACAATAAGAAAGATCGGGTTCTAGTTATTTTTCTTCTTAAGTGAGTACATGCATTGGGACAGACATGTATGTTCTCAACAGTGATACGTGGAATACATCATGAACTTTAGGGAGACATGGCGGCATTTCCAAATGGTAAGCAAGAACTCCAATTCATTCTAGAATTTCGAAGGGTCCAATGTACATGGGACTTAATTTAACCTTATTTCCAAAACGTATAACACCCTTCCATGGAGATACCTTCAAGAAAACATGATCACCTACTTGAAATTCCAAATTCTTCCTTCGGTTATTGACATATCCATTTTGCTTACATTTAGATTCTTTGATGTGGGTTTGGATAATCTTCACCTTTTACACTGTTTTCTCAACATGTTATGGGCCTATGAGTTTTCTTTAACTAACATCATCCCAACAAGTTGGTGTGCGACATATCTTTCTATATAACACTTCATATAGTGCCATTTTAATACTTTAATGGAAGATATTGTTATAAGAAAATTCTACTAGAGGTAAATACTGATCCCACATACCTTGAAAGTCAAGTGAGCAAGATCTCAACACGTCTTCTATGGTCTGAATAGTTCTTTCTGATTATCCATCAGTTTGAGGGTGGTAGGCAGTGTTCAAATGAAGTTCAGTATCCAGGGATTTCTGAAGACCTCCATAATCTTGATGTAAAACAGGGATCATGATCAGAAACAATCGATAGGGGTATACCATGAAGTCTTACAATTTAATTATTATATAGTATTGCTAAACATTCAAGTGGTAAATCTTCTCTTATAGAAATAAAATGTGATGACTTGGTAAGATGATCAACAATGATCCATATTGCATCATTCCTTCTAGGAGTCTTTGGTAGCCCCCTGAAAAATTTCATCATAATATCTTCCCATTTTCACTCTAGTATGGGAAGAGGTTGAATGAATCCTCTAGGATGTTGTCTTCCAGCCCTCACCTATTGACAAACCATACATCTTGACACATAATCATCAATATCCCTCTTCATGTTGTCCCACCAAAAAAATTTCCTTCAAATCTCTATAAATATTAGTACAACCAAGGTGTATATAGAGATTGGAGCTATGATCATCATACAAAAATTACTTTTTTAGATTAGGCATGTAAGGAACCCAATGTCTCTTCACAAATTTTAAAATTCCATCTTCATATACAAATTCAATCAATATCCCATCATTCACAGCTTTAATTTTCTTTTGAAACTCCTCATCATTAGTGTGAGGACTTTTTATCCTTTATAGTAAAGATGGTTTGGTAACCATTTGAAAAAGTATTGATGTTTCACCTTCCATGGCTATTCCCATATCCATCTTTACTAGATTCATGAATATAGGATCACATTCAACTCTCATCTTGTTCAGAACTCTATGATACTTTATACTCAAACCATCTTCCACCTTATTTCCTTCCCCAAGTGGTAGTTCATAGTGAAATCACAATCCTTGAGTAGTTAGAACCATATCATTTGCCTCATGTTGAGTTATTTTTGTGATAAAATATACTTTAAACTCTTGTGATCAGTATATGTCTCAAATTTTTCACCATAGAGATAGTGACTCCATATCTTCAAAGAAAAAATTACAGCTTATAACTAAAGATCATGATTAGGATAGTTTTGATCATGAATTTTTAGCTGTCGTGATGCAAATACAATAACTCTATCTTTCCACATAAGGACACAACCAAGTCCTTTCTTTGAAGCATCAATATAAATAACAAACCCATCATTCCCCAATGGTCGATTCAAGATAGGATAATTGAATAATATTCTCTTATGTTCTTCAAAACATTATTCACACTATTTTTTCCAAACAAATTTAACCCCTTTAAGTGTGAGATTTTTTAATGGATTAGCCAATCGGTAAAAATCCTGGACAAAATGCCTATAATAACCTGCTAAAAAAATAAAACTACGTACCTTAGTTATACTCATTGGTGCTGGCCATTATTGAATCGAATTTGTCTTTGAAGGATCATTAGAGATTCCATCCTTAGAGACAATATGTCCATGAAAAGAAATATCCTGAAGCCAAAATTCACACTTGCAAAACTTTCCATATAATTCATTTCTTCTAGGAGTCTTTAGAATAGCGCGCAAGTGATTTTGATGATCTTATTAGCTTTTGGATTATACCATTATATCATTAATAAATACCACTAAAAATTCATCAAGATATTTCTTGAAAACTCTGTTCATTAGATCCACGAAAACAGAGGGTGAATTAGTAAGTCCAAAAGGCATTACTGTAAACTTGTAATGACCATACCTGGTACAAAATACTGTCTTCATAATGTCTTCCTTCTTCATGCATAACTGATGATATCCAGATAGAAGTTTAATACTTGAAAAATATTAAGCTTCATGAAGTTTATCAAATAAATCATCAATGTAAGGTAGGGGACACTTATTCTTTATTTTTATAGAATTTATCTCTCCTTAGTCAATGCACAACCTCATAGATCCAACTTTATTATAAAAAAAACATGGGATCCCCATAGAGAAACAATAGGTTGAATAAATACTTTATTACTCAATTAATCTAGTTGTTTATTTAGTTTCACTAATTCTTCAGTAAAAATTATATAAGGTTTTTTTGATATGGGACTTGAAGAAGGAATTAAATCAATAGAAAACTCAATTTCTCGTTCTGGAAGATGTCCAGGTAAATCCTCTTAAAACACATCAACATACTATTGATCATTAGGTACATCCTCTATTTTAACCT
This sequence comes from Viscum album, assembly GCA_963277665.1. Taxonomy (NCBI): domain Eukaryota; kingdom Viridiplantae; phylum Streptophyta; class Magnoliopsida; order Santalales; family Viscaceae; genus Viscum; species Viscum album. Next base: position 74,848,473 of record OY728122.1, on the reverse strand, counting down.
TTATTTCTTCACCCATAGTTATTTCATTCTCTTCCTCGCCAATAATTGAATTTAGTAGAGGTAATGGGGGGTGGATCTATATGAGAAGAAGATAGTGATGTTTCTGCTCTAAAGATAAGGGATTCTTTATCATCATAAAAAATTGCACCACCTTTTTCTTACAATAATTTTTTTCATCAAGGTTTGAAAGCCAATACATGCCGAGGATTATATCAAATTCAATCATGGGTAGGAAAATAAGGTAAAAAGATAAAGCACGTTTATATGCCAAAATGGTAACTGATTCATAAAACTTGGTTGCAATGATACTTCCCAAAGGATTTTTGACTGACAACTAACTTGTTAAATAAAATTGGAAATACCTAATTTTCTTTGAAAAATAGAAAGATATGAAAGAATGTGATGATCCAAAATGAAATAAAGCATTTAATACTTTTTAGGAAATGATTAAAGTACCTACCACCATGTCATCCGGAGCATCAACCTTAGTAGTAGTGATCGCATAAGTTTGACCTTGGTCCCTTGGCCTTTTCTGAGACAGGTTTCCTTGACTCTTAAGAAATTCATTTGCATAATTCCCCATTTCTCTATAATTGTTGACTTCAACATTGAAAGCTTCTTTATTTCCCTTATAATCATGAGCTTAGTGGCCTTTTTCTCCACACTCATAACAAACTCCCATCCCTTTCAGGAAAGTACCTGGGTGTTTCTTCCCACATTTATTGGAGTATGGAAATTCAACTTTTCCCTTCTTCCCTTTATTTCCATTTCCATAGTGTTCATAAGATCTCTTCTTCTCTTTCTTTGCTTTAAAATAGTAGGACTTATAGAATTCATTTTCTATCTAGATGGCACATGAGACAATATCTTCGTATTATGAGAAGGATTTTGAGACTAATTATCGATAGAGAAATGGTTTTAACTAATTAAATAATCGATCAATTTTACTCCTTGGGATACATATATAATCTAAAAAATCTATTTATTACCTTTTAAAGTTCACCTCATACTTTGCTACGACATTCTCATCTTCCCTTTGCCTCAGACTCTGAAATTGCCTTTCTATATCTTCTTGATGTTCATGAGGAAAGTATTTTTCTAAGAAAAGATCTTTAAACTCCCTCCATTACATATTTTATACTTCTTCATCCTCCTTTGTGTTTGGAATTAATGACCACCATTGATCTGTATTTCTTGAGAGGTGATAAATTTCCATGAAAACCTTTTCCCTTTCACTACTCCCGAAAGCATGAAATATTTTCTCTAAGGAACTTACCCATTGATCAACTACAAATGGATTTGTAGTCCCATTAAATATTGATGGGTTTTTCCTCATTAAGTGGTCTAAAATTTATCCTCCACATTTTGGATCAGGGTGCTCTATATGGGTAAGGTTATTATTCATAACCTGAGTGAATTTTCCCAGTATGGTTATAAGCTGTTCAACACTAGTTGCATCACCAACTCCACAATAATTATCTTGAGTAGGAGATAAATCCCTACATGGATTACATGCATTGATACCGTTTCCATTCCTTCCACTAGGGAACATTTATAAACAATGACATACACTATATTAGTTTATGAATTGCAATACATAATTCCGAACAAGTAAAATACCTAACATAAATTGAACAGTTTATTCACATAATCCATGATCATAAAAAAATGTTTTCTTTCAGGAAGTATTTACTCATAAATCATTCTTAATGACTTTTAAAGGAAATTTGAATTATACCAAGCATATCCCCTAGGAGTGTCGTAACCAAGAGTGCAGTAAGTCCTGTTGTTGTGCAACAGTTCTTGTTTGAGTCTAGCTCAAAACGGTGTTTTCATGTTTTACACCTACATATATCTATGCCAGAGCTGCCTCTAACTTCTAGTATCTAGACATGGATGTATTTCTTGTAACTTTCACAAAATCACTACATTACCAAAATTCTAGGAAGTTCTTCTATACTGATTCTCAAAGTCTATCTTAGGGTAATGTTCTCTAATCAGAGTTTTTCTAAATCTAGTTTCCATGTTTTTTACCAAACTTCCTTTGATACTAACTATAATTCCCCAACCCTAGTTACATAGAGTCGTTGAATTATAACTTAACATTGGAATGATCAAAAGAGATCAAGTATCTAAAGACCGATTAGTTTAGTAGCCTTGGAAGTTCTAGATACATACATAAGTTTTACATTACATTATGAAATGAAAAAACAACAACATTCTGTCCCCTTTGAACACACTTTTATCTCTTATCCTATTCCTATTAGTTAACAGTAATACACTTCATTTCATCCTAGAAAAAATAAAATATAATAAAGCGGAGAGCTCAGATGTTCAGTAAGGATAACAATATAGCAGAAACTATCATAAATAAGGATAAACATTCAAGGCAATGTATAAGACTAAAACAAAATCATTTTAAACTTTAATTTCAGCATAATATAGAAAAGATAAATCAAATAATTCCATTTACTTATTCACATGGATATTACACTAGTCGAATAATCACATGTAATATCAATAACTAATTTCAAAATGATGGAATGCATAGTGTCATACATCATAACCACATAGTCAAGGATGTGTTCCAAGACTACAAATAATTTTTTTTCAAGGCCTTGGTCCTAGAAAAAAGTTTACCTCAAGAGACATAATGATGCATCGAGGAGCTATAGCGGGCTCCACCAGTCACTTACTAATTCCAATGCATTCCTCATATGAAAAGGTTGAAACATAACATAAACATTCATTTTATAACTAGAATATGAAATGTTAATACTTACCATAAACCATGAATGGTATAAAAATTACACATCCACAATCAAACATATCACAAAACCTTCAATACAATATGGAAGATTATATCATAATAAATCAACTTCAAACAAGTGTAATATCCATCAAAGGATGTTGACATAGATGGGATAAAAACTATTTGAGATAAATATCTATTTCTATTTTGAAATCATTTAAAAGTCACATAATTATAATATAAACAATTTATTTTGAAAATATTCTTATAATATTTTAAGGGAAGCTTTTAAGGTGTTATAATGGCAGAAAATAGCTGCACCCACTATACAAGTTAAAACAAAACATTCTTACCTTAATTTTTCAAAATGTCATAAAGTACTTTGGAAAAGGATGGAAAGATTCCTTTCAATTTTTTAAAAAAATTCAAACAAGGTTATAAATGGCTTTAACACATATTATAGGAAATAGTAAAAATGTATTGAAATACATTTTTAAGAATCACAAATATAGATTATAAATAATCCCTAGTAGATACTTATGTATAAACAACCTCGGATAAATAAAGAGATTGTAAAATTAACACTTACCTTGTACTTTTCCATAGTCGAGGGTACATTAACCTCCTGTATAATGGTTAAATAATTTTTATTAAATTATATAAAAACCAAATAAATAAATATGATATCATATATGATATTCTAATATTGAATTGTTAATAATATTTCAGTAGTATCATTGTTTCAGGTGTTAACTGATTCATTTTGCTTTATATGTTTTGTTAAGTAAGTAATGTTTGTTATGGATAGGATGTATTTTATTTATATATATAATTATATTAAGTTATTACACATTATTTTTAATCATAAAATAAAAATTATCCTTGAATGGTTACGATGGGGAATGAATCTTATCTTGTTCATGGAGACGATAATCCCTACGTACGCATGAGCAACAATATCATTCTATTGATGGTGAAATAATATGTAATTGGATGGTATAAAATATATATCGAATCATTAACATGTTATATTTATTATTTAAATATATTATACTCCTTATTATACCCATCTAAATAATGAAGTGTTGAATAACAAACTACACCAGGACGTGGAGACGGTAAGCCGTACATACGAACGTATGGTGACTTTGTTATTCATAGGACGGATATATTAATGATTATGGTTGTACCATATTTGTAATAAAATATCATTATGTAGAAGGTACTGTAGTCATTTTTTTATTATGGAAACAATAGAGAATGAGGAAGTAGAAGAAGAAAAGAACTTTGAAAGAGGTGATGAAATTATTACCTCTTCTTCGGGTGCTTCTTTTTGATTTAATTAAAAGGGATCCTTAGGTTGGATTTCTGATCAAAGTAATGACTCTATGTTTAATTGAGGGTAGTTGGAAGGATATTAGATCAGGTTTTTTCCACGAAAAATGGCTTCGGATGTGTGATATTAAGAAAAGGGGAAGTACCCTTTTATAAGAGAGGTGAGTGTCACTTTAGGAAAAGATTGAAATATTATTCTATTATAAAATCATTTTCAGTTTTTAATGGATCGAAAAGGATTTATTTCAAGTATAAGGTGGTTATGGGTCTAAAAACTCTCTAATAATAGGTTTTATACATGTTTAGGTCACCATATTAACCTTATATTTTATATTTTACTCTTAGTTAAATAGTTTAACTTTTCCCATGTCTTATGGTATTATTATAATAAATGGCTAATAATATTACTATAAAAATCCAAGAGAACCCCAAGTGGTTAATTCTTGATATATATAACCTTATATAAGTCCTTTGACATAACATTAAATTTTTAGGAATTTTATGTCATTTAATAAAATAGTATTTGTTTTGAAAACTCATTTTTGTCAATTTTGACACAATTTAGTATTTGGTTTTTGTGAAAGTCATAACAACTTTATCACTTCGATAAAAATTTATTTAATCAACCATAACAAGTAATATTAACCTAGAAAATTATTGGAATGCATCAAAACTCTCAATTTAAATTTATTTTAATATTTATAATATCATTTATTTTAATCTTTCATTAATAAAGTAATTACTACATCATCATTGTGTCATACATAAATTGAATTATTTAATATCTAAAAATTATAATTAAAATACCATGATGTATTAAATATTTTTATATTTCTAATAAATATTTATAGTAAAATTTATCTTATGTATAACCCTATATTAAAAATGGTTTAGTTATTAAATTTTGAATTTTCCACTTTTAACTATTCTTTAAATAAAATAATTATAAATGTCCTAATGTAATCCAAGTGGATAAAATAGGGACATATTTTATTGATAAGGTTAATTTTGGTTGAAAAAAACTTATCCAATAGAATTAAGACATGTGTTAGGGTAATTATAATACCATTTTTACCTTTAATTACCCTATTTACTTTCAATCGTGGTAAATTAAATTTAAAAGTTACTATTCAGAAAAAATTATTTTCATCCTATTGAACCAAATTTTACTTAAATATGTCAATCGTGACTCTATGATTTTTGAAATTCAATTCACAGAAGTGGTAAAATTACGTTTTATGCAAATTTTCAAATGTGCCTAGAAGGTGGGTAAAAGACGTAAAAACGTTCAGTAAAATCTTAAACATCTAATTTTTTTATAAAACAACTCTAATGAATTACATTAAAATTATATAGGTATTATGTATCTATTTTGACTTAAAATAAATATAAATAAAATAAATAATTATTTAAATAAAAATTCCGTTTTAAAAAATAACATAGTGTTTATCACTATTCATCAAAAATTGAAAGTTTTCTGAAAAATAACAAAAATTCATCCTAAGATAATTTGGATATTCTAAATCCAAAAATGAAGTCAATTTTGAAAAATAAAATTTATAAAATTTTAAAAGGTGGGTATTACTATTCCTAATGGCTAATTTGATTGGTCGGGGTGTGCTAGAACTTGAAGTTTTATACAACGCAAGCTATTGCATTATTCAAAGAGAAGTGTACCATGGACGCATGGGGTGTAACATTATTCCTTACCTTAAATAATTTAATCCTAAAAATTTATAGAATATTAACGCATAAAAAGAATTAGGTGGTTCTTCATCATAAGTTCCTTAGGTTCCCACGTTGCCTCTTCCATTTTATGGTTTCTCCAAAGAACTTTTACCAGAAGAGTCATTCGGTTTCTCAACACTTGTTCTATGGTATCAAGAATCTTGGTAGAATCTTCACAATAAGACAGATCGGGTTCCAGTTCTATTTATTCATAGGTGAGTACATGCATTGGGCCAGACATGTATTTTCTCAATAGTGATACGTGGAACACATCATGAACTTTGGAGAGACTTCGTGACATCGCCAAATGGTAAGCTACAACTCAAATTCATTCAAGAATTTCAAAAGGTCCGATGTACCTGGGACTTAATTTACCCTTCTTACCGAAATGTATTACACCCTTCTATGGAGATACATTCAAGAAAACATGATCAGCTACCTGAAATTCCAAATCCTTCTTTCGGTTATCACCAGATCTCTTTTTCCTAGTTTGAGTTGCTTTGATATGGGTTTGGATAATATTCAACTTTTCAATGTTTTCCACTACAAGTTATGGTCTTATGAGTTTTCATTCACAAACATCATCCCAACAAGTTGGTGTGTGAAATCTCTTTCTATATAATTCTTCATATGGTGCCATCTGAATACTTGAATGGAAGCTATTGTTATAGGAAAATTCTACCAAAGGTAAATACCAATCCCACATACCTTGAAAGTCAAGTGAGCAAGATCTGAACATGTCTTCTAAGGTTTTAATAGTTCATTCTAATTGTATACCAGTTTAGGGGTGGTAGGCAGTGCTTAAATGAAAATCAGTATCCAGGGCTTTCTGAAGACTTTTCCAGAATCTTGATGTAAAATGGGGATCATGATCAGAAAAAATCGATATGGGTACACCATTATGTCTTAAAATTTCATTAATATATAGTCTTTCTAAATGTTCAAGTGGTAAATCTTCTCTTATAGCAAGAAAATGTGATGACTTGGTAAGATGATCAATAATGACCAATATTGCATTATTCCTTCTAGGAGTCTTTGGTAGCACCATGACAAAGTCCATTGTAATATCATCCCATTTCCACTAAACTATAGGAATAGGTTGAATGAATCTTCTAGAATGTTGTCTTCCAGCCTTCACCTATTTAAAAAACATACATTCTTGACACATATTGAGAAATATCCCTCTTCATGTTATCCCACAAAAAATGTTCCTTCAAATATGCTATACATCTTAATGATACTAGGGTTTATAGAGAAATTGGAGCTATGAGAATCATTCAACAATTCTATTTTCTGGTATGTTAGGATCGTTAGGACAAAGTCTCTTCCAAATTTCAAATTCCATCTTCATTCAAATTCCATCAATCTCCCATCATTCGATAGTGATTCAATTCTTCTTAACTCTCATAGATCTTTCTTTTGAAACTCTCATCATCAGTCTGAGAATTTTATCCTTTCTAGTAATATGGTTTGGAAACCATTTGAAAAATTATTGATGTTTCACCTTCCATGACTATTCCCATATCCATCTTTACTAGATCCATGAATATAGTATCCCTTTCAACTCTCATCATGTTCATAAATCCATGATCCTTTCTACTCAAAGCATCTTCCACCTTATTTTCCTTGGGTGGAAGTGTATAGTGCAATCGTAATCCTTGAGTAGTTAAAGCCATCTCCATTTCCTCATGTTGAGTTCTTTCTATCAGAAAATATACTTCAAACTCTTGTGATTGGTATATATGTCACATTTTTCACCATAGAGATAATGTCTCTATATCTTCAAAGCGAAGATTACAGCTACTAACTCAAGATCATGAGTAGAATAGTTTTGTTCATGAATTTTTAGCTGTCGTGATGCATAAGAAATAACTCTATCATTCTACATAAGGACTCAAAAAAGTCCTTTCTTTGAAGAATCACTATAAATAACAAACCCATCATTACTCGATAGTATATTGAAGATATGATCATGTAATAATCTTCTCTTTAGTTCTTTAAAACATTATTCCTAATCTTTTTTCCAAACAAATTTAACCCCTTTATGTGTGAGCTTGGTTAATGGGTTAGCCTATCGGGCACAATTCTGGACGAATCATTGATAATAACCTGCTAAACCAATAAAACTGCAAACCTCAGTTATACTCATTAGTGATGTCCATTCTTGGATTCCCATTGGCATTGAAGGATCAATAGAGATTCCATCCTTAGAGACAATATGGTCAAGAAAATAAATATCCCGAAGCCAGAATTCACAATTGATAAACATCCCAAATAAATAATTTATTCTAAGAGTCTTTAGAATAGTGTGCAAGTGATTTTCATGATCTTCATAGATTTTGAAGTATACCAAGATATCATCAATAAATACCACTACAAAGTCATCAAGATATTCCTTGAAAACTCTATTCATTATATCCATGAAAAAAAGGGTGAATTAGTTAGTCCAAAAGGCATTACTCTAGACTCATAATGCCCATACTTGGTACGCAATGCTATCTTCATAATGTCTTCCTTATTCATGAACAACTGATGATATCCCGATTGATGGTCAATCTTTGAAAAATATTTATCTCCCTGAATTTGATCGAATAAAGCATCAATACAAGGTAGGGGATACTTGTTCTTTATTGTTATAGCATTGATCTCCCTGTAGTCAATGCACAAACTCATAGATCAATCATTCTTCTTAACAAAAAGAATAGGGGCTCCCCATGGAGAAACACTAGGGTGAATAAATATTTATTACTCAATTCCTATAGTTGTTTCATTAGTTACACTAATTCAACTGTGGCTATTCTATAAGGGGTATTCGATATTGGCCTTAAACCAAGAATTAAATCAATGGAAAACTCAATTTCTTATTCTGGAAGATGTTTAGGTAAATCCTCTAGAAACACATCAACATATTCTTGCACAATAGGTACATGCTATATTTGAACATTCCTTTCCTAAACCATAGTTATTTCATTATCCTCATCCCCAATAATTGAATTTAGTAGAGCTACTAGGGGTGTAACTAGATTAGAATTAGATGGTAATGTTTCTAATCGAAAGATAAGGGATTCCTTATCATCATAAAAAATTTTAACCTCATTTTTCTTACAATAAAATCTTTCATCATAGTCCTAAATCCAGTTGATAATGAGGATTATATCAAATTAAATCTTGTGTATGATAATAAGATCAGTAGATAAAGCACGTTTATATGTCATAATGGTAACTGATTGACCAAACATTGTTGCAATGATACTTCCCTTAGGATTTTTGAATGAAAATTCCCTTGTTAAATCAAATTTGAAATATCAAATTTTCTTGGAAAACTGGGAAGATATGAAAGAATGTGATGATCCAGAATCAAATAAATCATTACCTAATTTTGAGGAAACTATTAAAGTACCTACCACCACGTCATTCAGAGCCTCAAGCTCAGTAGTAGTGATCACATAATCTTGGACTTTCTCCCTTGACCTTTTTGGAGGAAGGTTTCCTTGACACTTAGGACATTCATTTTCATAATTTCCAATTTGTCTACAATTATAGATTTCAATATTTTCAACCTCTTTCTTACCATTAAAATCACGAGCTTGGTTTCCATTTTCTCCACACTTGTAACAAACTCCCATCTATTTCAGGCACGTATTTGGGTGTTTCTTCCCACATTTACTTCATGATGGAAATTCAAAATTTCTCTTCTTCCCCTTATTTCCATTTACAGAGTGTTCAAAAGTTCTATTCTATTCTTTATTTTCTTTAAATTCATATGGATGAGACAATTCCTTTTCGGTCTTGATATCACATGAGACAATATCTATGTGTAACGAGAAGGATTGTGAGACTAAGGATCGATAGATAAATGGTTTTAACCCATCAAATAATTGATCAATATTACTCTTTGGGTTAAATATATAATCTGTAATATTCATTGATAACCTTGTAAAGTTTTCCTCATACTTTTCGACATTCTCATCGCCCCTTTTCATCAGTCTCAGAAATTTCCTTTCCATATCCGCTCGATTTTCACAAGGAAATTATTTTTCTGAGAAAAGATCTTCAAACTCCCTTCATTACATATTTTATATTTCTTAATCTTCCTTTGTGTTTTGAATTAATGACCACAATTGATCTGCATCTTTTGTGAGGCGATAAAATTCCATGAAAACTTTTTCCCTTTCGCTACTGCCCAAAGCATGAAATATTTTCTCTAAGGAACTTATTCATTGATCAGATACAAAGGGATTTTTAGTACCATTTAATTTTGGTTGTTGTTGTCTCAGGAAGAGGTCTAAAAATGATCCTCCGCATTGTGGATCAGGGTGCTCCATACATGTATGGTTATTATTCATAACCTAAGTGAGTTGTTCCAGTATGGTTATAAGCTGTTTAGCACCAGTTCCATCACCAGATCCACCATAATTTTCTTGAGTAGGAGTGAAAAACCTACATGGATTATGTGTGTTGATACAGTTTCCATTCCTTCCACTAGGAGCCATTTCTAAACTATGGAATACACTAGATTAGTTTATGAATCACAATATATAATTCCAAACTAGTAAAATATATAACATAAATTGAACAGTTTATACATATAATCCATAATCATAAAAAAGTCTTTTCTTTGAGGAATTATTTATTCATAAATCCTTCATAATGCTTTTTAAAGAAAATGTGAATTATCCTAAGAAAATACCCTGGGAGTGTTATAACCAAAAGTGTATCAAGACCCATTGTTGTGCACCAATTCCCAATTGAGTCTAGCTCAAAGTTGTGTTTTCAGGTTTTAACCTTAGATACATATGTTCCAGAGCTACCTCTTCCTGCTCATATCCAGACAGAGATGTATTTCTTGGAAAATTCACAAAATCTATATATTACCAAAATTCTAGGAAGTTCTTCTATATTAATACACAAAGTCTATCTTAGGGTAATGTTCTCTAATCAGAGTTGTTCTAAATCTAGTTTCCAAGGTTTTTACTAAAATTCCTCTGATACCAACTGTAACACAACGAACATAGTTACCCAGAGTCGGTGCATTATTACATATCATTGGCATGATCAAAAGAGATAAAGTCTCAAAAGACTGATTATTTTAGTAGCCTTGGAATTACTAGATACATACAAAAGTTTTACATTACATTATGAAATGAAAAAACAACAACATTGTGTCCCCTTTGAACACAATCATATCCCATATCCTATTCGTGCTGGTTAATCGTAATATAATTCTTCGCATCTTGGAAAAAATAAAACATAAGAAAGGGGTGAGCTCAGATGCTTAGTAAGGATAACAATATAGAAGAAACTATATCAAATAAGAATAAATATTTAAGGTAATGTATAAGACTAAAACAAAATCCTTTTAAACATAAACTTCAGTATAATACGGAAAAGATAAATCAAATAATTCCATTTACTTATTCACATGGATATTCTAATAGTTGAATAATCACATGTAATATCAATAGCTAATTTCATAATGATGGAATGCATAATGCTGGACATCAAAACCACATAGTCAAGGCCTCATGCCAAGACTAAAAATATGATTTTTTTTGAAGTTGATTTAATGTGATACAATATTCCATGATGGAATGCATACTGTGAAGCGTGGTTTTTTACGTCGGTTATTTTATAACCGACGTAAAAAATGCGGTGAGTAAATTTTTAACGTCGGTTATTTAATAACCGATGTTAAAAATCATGCGCGTTCGTTTTTTACGTCAGTTATAAATTAACTGACGTAAAAAACCAAGGCGTAGTGTTTTTTACGTCGGTTATTTGATAACCGACGTAAAAAGCGAGGTATCTACGAATTTTTTACATCGGTTATAAAATAATCGACGTAAAAAAGGAGGCTTTTGAGGCCTTTTTGACGTCAATTACTTGATAAATGACGTAAAAACCAACCCGCAGAATTTTTTACATCAGTTATATTAAACCGACGTAAAAAACTGTGATTTCTGATATATTTTTTACATCGGTTATTCTATAACCGGTATAAAAAAGCAACACGTGGAGTTTTTTACGTCAGTTATAAAATAACTGACGTAAAAAAGTTGTATCTGATACATTTATAATGTCGGTTATTATAATAACCGACATTATAAATGTAATAAAAATAGTTTATAATGTCGGTTATTAAATAACCGATGTTATAAAACATTTAAAAAATTAACACGCCCCGTGGATTGTCATTTGCGATTTTTCGATCGACATTCCGACGACTCTTCTCTATCTCGTGGTAAACGCTAATCGACTCGTCGATCTCATTGCGTTAAACTCATTTTTCCATCATTGTTTTTCATCTTTACTCTCCTCGTATCTATCATCTCAACTTGAAACACTCAGGTAAGCCTCCCACAACTTTATTTAGTTCATTTTTTTCTCAGATAGTCTATATTTACGTTTTGCAATTTTTTTGTTTAAACTAGGAAATATTCCTTGATTTTGAACCCTCTTACCTTGTTTTTCCATCATCATCTTATTTATTATCCCCAGATCTATTAGATCGACTCACAATATTCACATAAGCCTCACCTACTTCTATTTCGTTTGTTTTTGTTTCCCGAATGCCCAACATTGATGGTAATTATTGTTTTCATTAACAACTAATGATCTCATTCACATATATTACTATAATTTATATGTAAACCATTATGATACACCCATTCCATGTACTGGTGTGATTTATTTTATATGTTTATATATGGTTTTTCATGGTGGAATTTTTGTTTTGGATCCTTGGTTGTTTCTATTTTGGGTATCACTTTTTGTTGTTCCATAATCTATTTACGTCGCTTATTTTCATGGACTATTATAAGTCTTCATATGCTATTAAAAACCGATTCATTGCACAATAGATAATTTTAGACTAGTAGGAGATACAATTCATGGTTCTCATTTTGAATAACGGCATGATACCAAAACTAGTAGCTTGAGGTTATATTCCCATGGTTTTGGGGGGCTGTAAAGAGGGTTGGTGGCTGTCCAGGGGGTTGGGGGTGTCCAGGGTGTCCATGGAGGTGGGGGGGGGGGGGGGGGGTAGTATAAGGGTGTGTGTGTGTGGGGGGGGGGGGGGTCCAAGGGGGTGGGGGCCTGTCCAGAGGGTTTGGGGGGTTGTCCGGGTGGGGGGGGGGGCTGTCCAGAGGGTTGGGGGGGGGGGGGTCGATGGGTGTGTCCAAGAGGGTGGGGGGGGGGTGTCCAGGAGGGGTGGGGTGTGCTGTCTAGAGGGGTGGGGGCTGTCAAAGGGGGTGGGGGCCTGTCCAGAAGGTTTGGGGGGTTGTCCGGAAGGTTGGGGTTGTCTAGAGGGTTGGGGGGGGGGGGTCCGAGGGCTGTCCAAGGGGTAGCTAGGGGGTGAGGGGTGGTGTCTTGGAGGGGTGGGGTGTGCTGTCTCGAGGTGTGGGAGGCTGTCCAGGGGGTGGGGGGGGGGCTGTCCAGAGGGTTGGAGGGTGTCCAGGGGGTGTCCAAGGGGGTAGGGGGTGGGGGTGAAGTCCAGGAGGGGTGGGGGTGATGTCTAGAGGGGTGGGGGGCTGTACAGGGGGGGGGGGGGCTGTCTAAGCGGGTGGGGGATGTCCAGGGGGTGGGGGGGGGGGGGGCTGTTTAGAGGGTTGGGGGTGTCCAGGGGGGTGTCCAAGGGGGTAGGTGTGGGGGGGGTTGTGTCCAGGAGGGGTGGTGGGTGCTGTCTAGAGGGGTGGGGGCTGTCCAGGGGGTAGGGGCCATCCAGAGGGTTGGGGGGTGTCCAGGGGGGTGTTGAAGTGGGTAGGGGGTGGGGGGTGGTGTCCAGGAGGGGTGGGGTGGGGGGGATGTCTAGAGGGGTGTGGGCTGTCCAGGGGGTGTCCAAGAGGGGGGGGGGGGGGTGGTTTCCAAGAAGGGTGGGGGGTGCTGTCTAGAGGGGTGGGGGGATTTCCATGGGGTGGGGGTGTCCAGGAAGGGTGGGGGGGGGGGCTTTCCAAGGGTGTGGTGGTGTCCATGGGGTGTCCAAGGGGGTGGGGGGTGGTGTCCAGGGGGTGGGGGGCTGTACAAGGGGGTGGTGGGGGTGTACAGTGGGTGTCCAATGGGGTGGGGGATAAGTGTCAGTTGGGATTGACTACTGCATCATGTTTTCTGAGATTATGACATGATGATTCTGCCGTGATGATTGGATTTACATTGTGATTTTATCCATCTGAATTTTTGTTTTAAATTTAATTTGATTCTCAGGTTTACTCCATTTTCTCCAATTTTCTATCAACCATTGTAGTCCCCCATGGTTTTCTTTGATTCAATGGAATTTAAAACTGTTATATCTAACTATATTTTGTTTTTAAAATAATATTCAAGCATATTTTCTTAAATACACATATATTTGTTTTATATTTCAAAATTGTTTTACATTCAAATTATGATTTTTTTCATATAAACATATATTTGTCTTATCTTAAAAATATATATATTTTGGATATTTTTTATAGGTAATAATGAGTTGATGTTGGATTATGGAACATCGAATGAGTAATGAATATGAGGAAGGTGTTGATGCCTTTTTGGAATTTGATAAACGAAATGTTCCAAGTAGTGACATTTTTTTCTGTCTATGCCTGAAATGTTTTAATATGAAGAATTTGAAAAGTAGAGAGATAAAAGATCATATGATTTTTCATGGTTTTAATCCGAGTTACAACCCTTGGATTTTTCATGGTGAAACTGGACGAAATGTCACTGATGATGATGATTCACAAGATGGTAACTCCGATGGAATTGAAGAAATGATTCGCGATATTATAGCAGAACAAATTGAGGTAGAACTGACAGTTGCACGTCTATATGGTGATGCTGAAAAACCATTATATCCTCGTTGTACAGATTTTATGGTTTTGTCAGCGGTGTTAAGATTGATTAACCTGAAGGCGAAACATGGATGGAGTGACAGAAGTTTTACAGAGCTGCTACAACTGATAAAATACATTCTTCCAAAAGATAACAATCTTCCAGATTCACATTATAAGGCCAAGAAAATATTATGCCCGATGGGATTGAGATACAAGAAAATACATGCCTGTCTAAATGAATGCATTATATATAGGAAGGAATATGAATTTCTGTCAGAGTGTCCTAAATGTGGGACATCATGGTATAAGGTGAAAGAAAAATCACAGGCTGATGTAGAGATTACAAAGATCCCTTCGAAGTTATTTTGGTATCTTCCTATAATTCATATTTTCAAATGTTTATTTGATAATTCACATGTTGAAAAAAAGGCTAAGATGGAATGCTAATGAGCAGGTATGTGATGGAAAAATACGTCATCTAGGTGATTGTCCACAATGGAAGAAAATTTATGCGCAGTATTCTACATTTGGAAATGAAATTAGAAATCTCAGACTAGGGTTATGGATAGATGGAATGAATCCATACCGAACCCTCAGTAGCACACATAGTTCATGGCCTGTTTTATTGGTAATTTACAACCTCTCTCCTGAAGTTTGTATGAAGCACAAATATTTCATGTTGAGTATAATGATCTCTGGTCCAAAGCTACCTGTCAATGATATTGATGTTTACTTGTCACCGTTGATTGATGATTTGAAACTATTATGGGCTTATGGTATTAGGGTGTATGATTCTTATAAAATGGAATATTTTCAACTGCATGCAGTGCTTCTATTCACTATAAATGACTTCCCAGCGTATGGAAATTTGTCTGGATACAGTGTTAAAGGGCATAAAGCATTTCCAATTTGCGAACAACAGATGTCATATTGTCAATTTCATCATCGGAGGAAAACAATGTACATGGGTCATCGAAAGTTTTTTCATATGGATCACCCTTATAGAAGACTAAAAAAGGCATTCAATGGCTCACAAGAATTTGATACTTCTCCAAAACCTTTATCCCCTGATCTGTATTTTGAGAGGGTGAAAAACCTTAATGTGACATTGGGAAAGACACTGAAATCTGGTAATGATAAACATATTCGGAAGAAAAGGTCAATATTTTTTAAGCTATAATATTGGAGGTATCATGAAGTTAAACATAATATTGATGTCATGCACGTAGAGAAGAATATCTGTGATTGTTTGATTGGAAAATTGTTAGATATTAAAGGAAAGAAAAAAGATGGGTTGAATACAAGATTAGACTTACTATCAATGGGAATACATTTGGAGTTAGCTCCCACTCTTAAAGGAAGACGAACATTTCTTCCCCCGGCTTGTCATACATTATCGAAGAGGGAGAAAATTAGCTTTTTTCAGTGTCTTCATGTTATCAAAGTGCCTCAAGGTTATTCTTCAAATGTAAATTTTTTTGTCTCATTGAAGTACTTGAAGTTGATAGGTATGAAATCACATGATTGTCACGTCGTGATGGAACAAATTATACCAGTTTTATTGCATGGAATATTGCCCATCCGTGTCAGAAATACTATAATGAAGTTGTGTTATTTTTTAAATTCAATTTGTAACAAGGTGATTGATGTGAATTATTTGAACATTTTGGAAAAGGATGCAATTTTTATACTTAGTCAATTGGAAATGTATTTTCCTCCAATTTTTTTTGATATAATGGTGCATTTAATGATTCATCTGGTTCTAGAAATAAATCTTTGTGGACCTGTATATCTTCGTTGGATGTATCCTTTTGAAAGTTATATGAAAATATTAAATGGGTATGTTAAAAATCCATATCGACCTGAAGCCTCCATTATTGAAAAGTATATTTCTGAGGAAGTAGCAGAGTTTTTTATGAGCTACTTGGATATGGTGCAACACATAGTTTTGCCTCCATCTCACCATGAACGAGTTAGGGAAAGGGGATTCATGGCTTGAAAGTCAAATCATTTTCAGTTGAACAGATGAAGAAGTTAGAATCATACATCTTGAATAACATAGCTGATGCTCAACTGTATATCACATTGCATATTAATGAGTTGAAACATTGTCATACAAAGAAGAAAGAAATGTGGATTTTGAATGAGCAAGACAAAACTTTTTTTCATGGTTTAAAAAGACCTTACATGGTAGATCAGATATATCAGAGACATTAAAATGGATAGTGGGTGGTCCATGTTTAAATGTGATAACATGGTTCGATTATGACATTAATGGCTATACATTTCATACGAAAGCTCAGGACAACAGAAGTGCATTTCAGAATAGTGGTGTATTGTTGTTTGAAGAAGCAATTCATTTTTCGAGTGCTAAGGACAAAAACCCAATTTCTGAATCAAGTGCATATTATGGAGTGATTAAAGACATATGAGAAGTTGATTAATTTAAAATTAAAGTTCATGTTTTTAAAGGTAAATGGTTTATCGGTAACAACAGTGTCAGACACGATGAATTTAGAATGACACTTGTTAATCTGAATAGATTGTAAGACACAACTGATTCTTTTATAATGGCAACACATGCAAAACAAATTTTCTATGTAGTAGATCAATCAGATATGCAGTGGGCTGTTGTTTTACAAGGGAAAAAACAATATGTTGGCGAGGATGAACTTGATGAAGATGCTTATTTATGTGAGATCCATACTTCCATGGAAAGATTAATAGAACATAATGATGAGCATGTTGAAGACATGGTTTGTTCCATGAGGAATGATCACGACGAAGGAATTTGGGAAAAAAAATCCATTTGTACATTCCTAAAATTACAGGTAACATATGTTTATTTATTGTTTACATTTATTTTTTTCATAAAATGTTAGATATTGTAAGTTTTTTCTTTATTAAAACACGTATTAAAACAAAATAAGTATAAGTTTTTGTTTGCTTTAAGTTTGTTTAGTTTACTTTATCATGTTTACCATTACATGAATTATATATCTATTATTTTTGTTTAGTGACAATTACTTTACCATGTTTACCAGGTTTACCATGTTTACCATCTTGACCATCTTGACCATCTTGACCATTGTTTAACATGCTTACCATATTAACAATGTTTACTATTACGTAACTTAGTAGACTTTTCTATTTTCTAATTACAGTAGTATTAAAATTTTTGAGTTTGTATATTTATGAACTAATGTCTATTTTTTTGATTTGAAGGATAATGCCAGATCATTCAGTTGATCAACCACATGATTCTAGAGATGAGCATATTGGTCATACCTCTGGGGAGGGAACATTCACATGCTCCTCTTGATGTTCCCCAATCTTCCTCATGTGCTCCTATTACCACAAAGAGTTCAAAGGTTGGTAAACGTGGGTGCACACATTTACCAAAATTAGCACTAGCCCGTACGCATGATCAGAGGATACTTGTTGAGTTTTATGATGATGATATTCCTAGATGTCCAAATGAAAAAGATTTTAAGAGTTTTGTATCAACTCAGGCTAAGAGAAAAGTAAGCATTCTGTATGATGACTGGAGAAGTGTGGATAAAGAGATAATCTCTCAGTTGTGGGAGACGATTTTGGTAAGATCTTTTGTTATTGTTTGGCTATTCTTTAAAAGTTTCTAGTATATATAATATGTTTAACCTCTTCTTTATCGAATGAAATTTGATATTCCTGACACTGGAGGAGTCAGGAAGAATTGCTTATTGTTGGCTGCTAGGAGATGGAGGGATTTCAAATCAACCCACTCATCTGATTTCATTTATGGTCATAGGAGTCATGACAATCCATGTCATATATATCCTTTTATAAATGAAGACACATAGAGACAATTTTTTGAAAGTAGAAGAAACGAGTCATTTTTGGTAAGGGCAATGTAAAATTTTATAAGATTTCTTATATAAATGATCTTATTAATGTTTTTTAATGATTTATTATTCATAATTTATAGCAAATAAGGAAATCTCATCAGGAGATCCAATCTAAAAATGTATACCCTCATAGTTTATCTTGGGGAGGGTATGCATTTTTGGAAGAACAAATGATGGCGGAAAAATTTCAACAACTAAGAGCTAAGTCTTCAAGCTTTGGAGAGGTGGCCCCTCCATCCCCTCCATATAGACATGTAAAATGGAAGAGAGCTCGGATTTGAAAAAAAGGGCAATATCTTTCCGAAAGAATCGGGAATAGTAGCTGAAAGCATTGTAAGATATCTATTTTATTTATTTAAGTTAACTATTTTCTTCATATAATTTCAATCATTACAGAAATGTTCAATTAATTAATACCAGACTCTCTTGAGGAGCAGAGTTCACAGGGGGAATTTACAGCTACTGGGATGCAAGATATTTTATCTGTAGCATTGGGAAGTCCCGAACATCCTGGTCATGTAAGAGGATATCCGACAGGTGTATCGGTAAGAAAAGTGTTTCCACGTTCTTAAACTTCTAACGTTGAGGGGGTTTATAAAAAAATAGAATCCTTGGAGGCTGAAGTTCATAATATTAATGCAACGATGGAGGAAAAGATTAGAGCATCAGTACAGTCTATGTTTGCAGACATGCAAATACAATTTCAGACTGCAGCTCCCACTCCTCCACCTACCCCTACAGACCCCATTATTTTTCCTCCACGTCCGCCAGTAGCTCCCACTCCCCCACCTCAGCCTTCAGACCCCATTTTTTATCCTACTCCTCCGCCGAAACCTCCTACTTATTGCGAGTTGTATGTTGATGAATCTCAACATCATATAGTTGCATATGGGATGGTATATTGTATAGGAGATATAGTTCATCATCAACAATTAGAGGTAGAGAATCAGAGGGTCACTGTACATGATATTATTGATAGATCAGCTCGAGTACCATTACCTACAGATGAGGTGACGACATTTGGACATAGTATCAACCATTTTTTAATTTGGCCATCCAGACTTCTTCGACTCATTACCATAGAGGTGTGAATGTTATATCTTTTATTTTATTTTTTATTATAGTTGTTTTATCATTTGAAAACTAATATATTTTTCTATTTATTCTTACAGGAATACTTCAAAGGTAAATAAATGTTGTATAGAAAACAAAAAAGACAAATGTCTATGACATTAGATACAGATTGTAGTAGTCTTGACAGATTTTCAAGATATTCAAATTTTCTGGTGGGTCATTATGAGTTTCCAATGGAAGCTCATGTTTGTGGACATGCAATAAGTGTGAGGATTATGAAAACTGATATCATGGAGCTTGTTACTGGAGATAAGTTGGGCATCAACATGGTGAAATGTTTTTCCATGTAAGTCTTAACACCTTTTCCCTGCGTTATATTTATTAAAAATGTATACTTATGTCTGTTTTGTGTTAGGTATCTTTATAAAATTTGTGAGAGGAATGAACTGATAGATGTATAATGGATTCATGGACCCGCAATTGATTTCCCCTGAAGCATATGCATTAGATGAGGAACAAAGAATGATTTATATTGCTGAAAGACTTGAAAAGAATATAGTCACACAATGTTGGATGATTCCTTTTTGTGAGAGGTATGAAACACATCTCTCTCAAAGAGTTCATTATCTTTTAAAATAAAAAACCACTAACCTTAAATTTCCTTTTATCAGTGATCATTGGATGTTAGGGGTTTTTTCCCAGGGGAGAAATCACTTTATTGGAAATGATCTATCCATGATGATGTGCGGGAAAGTTTTAAGAATATATTGGAAAATTAAGTTTCAATTTCTCAATAGTTTTTTATATTATAATGAATTTTAAATTTACCCCATTCGTATTATTTTCTAACAGGGCATGGGTCTACTTTTGAAAAAACAAAAAGAAAAGGAGTGCAAAGATAAAATATTTAATTGCGAAGGTAAATATCCATTTATAATTTGTACCTTTTGATTTATTAAATAAAATAATATATTGAATTTACACTCATTAAAATATAATTTTCATGAAAAACAAGGCGTCATCGAATGCGGATATTATATGTTAAGATTTATGTATGAAATAATAACAACTGGGATAGTTGTGAATTTTGACCTTGTAAGATTTCCTCTTAAATTTTTACATAATATTTCACTTTGATTTATTCATTATACACGTTAACTACTATCCTTTTCATTTGTATCTTTTTGAGGACCCTCAACCCTATACTTCTGAAGACATCAAACACTTACAAGTGGAGTGGTCAAATTATTTTACAGGTTTGATTGAATTTTAGTTGTTTGTAATATAAAATGTAATTTCAAATATTGTCATTGTAATTGTGTATTTAGTAGTCGTTTAGGTTGGATTTAGTTTTTTTTGAAGTTGACAGTGTAAGTTTTAAATGTTATATATGTGAATGTTTAATTTTTCTCTACTTCTTGTTTTTGTCTACTTATGATGGTTTTTCTGGTATGGATTCTGGTCTGGGGGAGGGGTTCCAAGGGTGTGGGGGGGTGTCCAGGGGTCTGGGAGGGTTGTCTGGTGGGGTGGGGGGTCCTGGGAGTCCATGAGAGTGGGGGGGAAGTCCAGGGGTGGGAGCGTTTCTAGGAGGGTGGAAGGGCTGTCCAGGGGAGTGGGAGGCTATCCAGGGGGTGTCCAGGGGTGTGGGGGTGTCTTGTGGGGTGAGGGGGGTTTCCAAGGGTGGGGGGGCTGTCCAGTGGGGGGGGGGGGGTCTAGGGTGTCCATAGGGATGGGGGGGGTGCAGTCCATGGGTGTGGTGGGGTATTTCTAGTGGGTTGAGGGGGTTCTGGTATGTTTTTGGTAACTTTTTATTCTGTTTCAAGGGTGTGGGAGGGCTGTCCAGGGATGTGGGAGTGCTTTCCATGGGGTGGGGGCTCTACAAGAGGGTGGTGGGTTGTCCAGGGGGTGGTGGTGATGTCCAGGGGTGTGAGGGGAGTGTCTAGGAGTGTGGTGGGGGCAGTCTAGTGGGGTGAGGGGGTTCTGGGTTGTTTTCGATAAATTTTTGGCCTGTGTCAGGGGTGTGGGAGGGCTGTCCAGGGGTGTGGAAGTGTTGTACAGGTGGTGGGGGGGGGGGTATACATGAGGGTGGGGGGAGGGGGGGTCCAGGGGTGTTTGGGGATGTACAGGGGGTAGAGGAGCAGTCTAGGTGTGTGGTGGGGGCTCCAATGGGGTGGGGGAGGGCTGTCCAGGGTGTGGGGGGGTGGGGGGTATACATGAGGGTGGGAGGGTTTTCCCGAGGAGTTTGGGGCTGTCCAGGGGGTCGGGGGGGGGGAGTCCAGGGGTGTGGTGGGGGCTGTCAAGTGGGGTTAGGGGGTGAGGGGGTACTGTTCAGGAGGGTGGGGGGGGGGGGGGTTGTCTCGGGGTGTTTGGGGCTGTCCAGGGGGTCGGGGTGTAGTCCAGGGGTGTGGTGGGGGATGTCAAGTGAGGTGAGGGGGTGCTGTTCAGGGGGTGGTGGGAGGGCTGTCCAGTGGGGGGGGGGGGGGGGTTGTCCCGAGGTGTTTGGGGCTGTCCATGGGGTCGGGGGGGGGGGGGGGGGCAGTCCAGGGGTGTGGTGGGGGCTGTCAAGTGGGGTGAGGGGGTGCTCTTCAGGGGGTGGTGGGAGGGTTGTCCAGTGGGGTATGTTTTATATGTTATCACTGTAAATGCTTAATTTTTCTTTAGTTCTTGTTTTGATCTACTTCTTTTTTTGTGGTACGAATTCTTGATTTGGTTTCTGGTTGTTTCTGGGGGAGAGCAGAGGACTGCAATCAATTTTTTTTAAAAAATTTTTTCTTCCACGTCGGTTATTTTATAACCGACGTGATAATGAAATCAGTAAGGGTTTATCACGTTAGTGTTTTTAATAACCGACGTGATAAACACCTGTGGAATTGTTTATCACATTGGTAATATAATAACCAACATGATAAACCATGTCCCAGCGGTTTATCACTTCGTTTATTTAATAACCGACATGATAAACATCCCCCTCATGGGTTTATAAGGTCGGTTATTATATAACCAACGTGATAAACCCCCCCGGTTTATCATGGCAGTTATATAATAACGGACATTATAAACCCCCCACCCCCGGTTTTTTCACGTCCGTTATTAATTAACCGATGAGATAAACACCACGATGTTAGGCTTTTTATGTCAGTTTTTAAATAACCGACATAAAATACATTATTTATAACATCGTCTGTATTAACGTTGGCTAAAAACCGACGTAAAAAATGAAAAATAACCGACGTAAAAAATGTTTTCTTCACTAGTGTAAGCCGTACATACACACATATGGTGAATTTTTCATTCATAGGATGGACAGAATAATGAATATGGTTGTACCATATTTATAATAACATATAAGTTTGTATAAGATACTAGAGTTATTATTTTAATAAAGAAAATAAATAAATAAAGGGGAAGTGGAAGAAGAAAAGAACTTTGAAAGAGGTGATTAAATTATTACATCTTTTTCGGGTGATTCCTTTTGATTTGATGAAAACGGATCCTTAGGTTGGGATTATGATAAAATTAAGGACTCTAGGTTTAATTGAGGGTAGTTGGTAGGATATTTGAGCAGGTTTTGTCTGAGCCAAACAACTTTGGAGGTGTGAAATTAAGAGTAGGGAAGTACTCTTTTATAAGAGAGGTGATGGTCACTTTAGGAAAAGCTTGAAATATTATTTTATAATAAAATAATTTTCGGTTTCTAATGGAACCAAAAAGATTTATTTTGAGGATAAGGTGGGTATGGGACGAAAACCTCTTAACCAATAGGTTTTAGACAAGTTTAGGTCCCCATATTAACCTTATCTTTTAGATTTAACTCTTAGTTAAATAGTTTTACTTTTACCTTGTCCTCTTGTATTATTATAATAAATGGTTTTTAAACTTACTTTAAAAAGCATAGAGAACCCTAAGTGGTTTATTATTGAAATATATAGACTTATCTAAGTCCTTTGGCTAAAACATATTTTTTAGGAATATTATATCATTTAATAAAATAGTATTTGTTTTAAGAACTCATTTATGTTAATTTTGACACTCTATAGTATTTGGTTTTTGTGAAACTCATAAAAAATTTATAAATTCAAAAAAAATTATTTAATAAACACTAAAATATTATATTTACCTATAAAATTCTTGGAATTCATCAAAAGTCTCAATTTACATTTATTTTAATATTTATAATATCAATTATTTTAATCTTTCATTAATACGGTAATTAGTGCATCATCATTGTATCATAAATAAATTTAATTATTTAATGTCTAAAAATTATAAATAAAATACCATGAAGTTGGAAATACTTTTATATTTATAATAAATATTTATAGTCAAATATATATTATATATAAACCTAAATTAAAAATGTTTTAATTATTAAACTTTTAATTTTACACTTTTAAATCTTCTTCAAATAAAATATTAATAAATTTCCTAATCTTATCCATGTGGATCAAATTGGATCATATTTTATTCCTAAGGTTGATTTTGGACGAAAAACACTTATCCAATAGAATTAGTACATGTTTTAGGGTAATTATAATATCATTTTTACCTTTAATTACTCTATTTACTTTTAACCGTGGTAAATAAAATTCAAAAGTTACAATTCACCAAAAAATATTTTCATCCTATTGAACCACATTTCAATTACTGATGTCAACCATGTCTCTTGAATTTTTGAAATTCAATTCATATAAGCGGTAAAATTACATTTCATGCCAATTTGAAAATGTTCCTAGAAGGTGGGTAAAAGACGTTAAAAAGTTCAATAAATTTTTATAGGTGTAATTTTATTATAAAATGACTCCAAGGAATTAAATTGAAATTATATAGGTATTATGTATCTATTTTTACTTAAAATAAATGTAAATAAAATAAATAATTATTTAAATAAAAAGTCGGGTTTAAACAATAATGCAATGTTTTTCACTATTCATCAAAAAATTGAAATTTTTAAAAAAATACAAAAAATTCACCATACGCTAATTTTTCTATTCCAAATCCATAAATGAAGTCCATTTTGAAAAATAATATTTATAAAATTTTAAAATGGGGAATTACTATTCATAACAGCTAGTTTGATTGGTCATGGTGTGCTAGAACTTGAAGTTGCGTACAACGCAAGCTATTGCATTATTCAAAGAGAAGCGTACCGTGGAAGCATGGGGTGATACAAAAAAAGATGATGTGATAGTTTCATTCCTCCACTTGGATAATTCATCCCAGTATTACTAAGATGTATCAAGATTTATGCCGCCAATATTGGTGGCCTGATATGAAGAGGGAGTTTTTTTTACTCAGTGTTACACCTATCTATAGGTGAAGGGAGAACACTAGTGACTAGTGGTGATTTTATAGTAGTTTACTATTCTTGAGTGCAAATGGGATGATGTTTCCATGGACTTCATGGCCAGGTTACTAAGATAAACTCGAGGAAGTGATGCCATATGGGTCATTATGGACAGGCTGACAATGGTCTCCCACTTCCAACCTATCAGAGAGACCTTATCGATAGATGATATTGGAAGGATTTACATCTATGATGTTTTAAAACATCATGAGGTTCTTCATAACATTATATAAAATATGGATTCTCGGTTTACATATCATTTTTGGAAAGGTTTACAAAGGGATTTGGGTTCACATGTTCTTTTGAGAACGACAAACTACCCTTAGACCAATTGACACTCATAGCTTATAATACAAGTCTTAGAGGAAATTTGTAGAGAAAGTGTCCTTGATTTTGGGGTATCTTAAGAGAGGCATATAACCCTAGTTGAATTCGACTAAAAAAATAGTTATCAGGTGACTATATAGATGGCTCCCTATGATTACTTGTATGGTAGGACATACTGATAATCTCTTTTCTAGTTAGAGGTATAGGAGGGAACACTGCTCAGACCTCATCACATTCAGGGGACTTCAGAGTTGGTGAAGCTGATCAAGAAATAAATGGCTATAGATCGATCAAGACAAAACAAAATATTTTGATTTCTGTGGATGACCTCAAGATTTTGATAAATGTTTATAATCACTTAATGAAGTAATCAAGAGTTTCTGAGCCTTGTTAAGAGCCTAGAGCTCCGAATTATGGAGGAAAGTGGGAAGACACATGGTTTGACTGAACCATAAAGCATAAGATGAATGGTTTGGAAGAACTTTGTGGGGGTACTACAAGGCTCTATATATGGGAGACATGGGATAAGCACAGTTATAAAAATCATACTCCCCAACCATTCAGGTCTACTGTCCATTTGGGATTACGTTCTCATGCATGCTCTTATGACTTATTTTTAGGTATTTTTACCATTCTTGCATTTTCTTCTAATCTATACTAAATCAGAAGATGATATTAGATGAATATTACTCAACAGTAATAAGGTAGGCAGTCTATAGCTTTTCCCACAAGGTTTAGTTGTTTGTACCTTTTTACCAATGTTCCACACACAAGACCTTTTGGGTATTGTTTCTGAAATTAATAAACCCATAACTAAATTTTTTAATTCTTTTTTAAGACATACTATTCCACCCATATACAATGTCTGAGGTTTGTGACCTCAACCCAAACCACCCATGGGTGGGTTCTTTCCTTTTTCCATGAAAATTTCACCCTTGGGGTGAGTTGAGCTCTCTTTTCTATATTAGTAGTTTAAGTGGGAATAAATTATATTGATAAAGGTTATAATAATATTAAAACACCTTTTCATTTTTATATGAAAGGAATTAAATGGATAACACACTTGGATTAAGAATGATTATAAAATGGTTAATGATATTGATGTGATGAGTTAAATGATAAAGGGTATAAACCTTGATATGCTCCCTTATTCCCTTATATAAATCATGTTGATAACGGATGACAGGGTATGACACCGATGTAAGATTCACAATATGAAACTGATGTGAGACACACAGTATGACACTAATATGGGGGGTTCATGGTATAAGACCATTGACCCACATGGATGCCTTGTTTTTTACACCATGGATCTATATTTCTTGGACTACCTTGTACATTCTCATTGGGATCCACCCAATTCTTTAGTGAGTTTTCTGTGGATGTACTCCATGGACTGAAAGAGGATTCCCTAATCATTGGACTTGGGTTTTGGACCATGCAGGTATGAAACTAGATTAATTGGAATAGGCCGATATTGATTCTTATCTTTCTATATAATTATCCCTTATTTATGTTTTCTTTATCAATGTTATTTTTTGTAGACTGGATAGTATCACTTCTACTTTTATCAATTTTATTCCTATTATACATGCACACTACTTCAGCTTATATAATCAGAATGAACTTGTTATATACACTGTTGGTGGTGAACTATTTAGTGTTATCTCACAACCTATTTGAGACACTATTTAGTATTAAGATATAAATCATGGATGTAGGTAGGGATAGTGGAAAGAACCCAATTGATGGTACTTTATTAATTATGGCACATGATTAGGGGATGACATGATTGAGCTATGGCTTGTGGTACTATCTAGATATAGATTTTTTTGTATTTTTTTACATTTGATACATGTATTGTATTGGATACATGTTTCCAAGTATTTCTTGTCTTTTTTATAAATCCATGACATACTCATAATTTTTTATGTGATGCTTCCCTTGGATTTGATTATAAATATTGTTGTATAGATAGTTTATCTTCCCTTACTAGTTGATATTATGCTTCCCTATTCTATTCATTTGTGATAAAACTATGTTAATATAATTATGAGAGCATAGTCTCCCCAGTGTACCACCTTTGATACTCATTTCAAGTCAGCATCCTCCAGTGTATGGTGAGACACACTAGAGGCCTTGTCACCCACAGACTCGGGGAACTGTTTAGTGGCCGCCAGGCAAGGAAATTACAAAGATAAGGTTGGCCATTAAAATTATAATCACACTACCATATAACAGAGAAGGGTTTTTGATATAAATTGATGCATCAAATATTGTATTAAGATATATCATCATGTAAAATGGAATAGTATTGTCATATACATAACATCAATTATAGGTCCATAAGAAAAAATTTCTAATGTAATATTTAGAGCTAGCGATGGTAATATTTTTGTCAAATATATGGTGGAATTATTTATATGGTGAAAAGTGTGACATATATGTTGATTAAGAGATATTAAGGTATGTATTGACATAGAAGTAATTGAACATACACAAAAAGAGATGATTGAAGTTTATTAAAGACTATGACTACTTAATAAATTACCACCCTAGGAAAGAAAATAATGTGGATGATGCTCTGAAAATGAAGCCATATTTTAAACTTATCCATAATTAGGATTTAAAGAGACCCAATACTCATGAATTTATGAAGGATATAACTATTAATAACAAGGGAAGGTGATAAATCCTATCTTACCAAAATGATTGCTCAAACATCCATCCATGTGAGGACCAAGGAGGTGCGAAAGGGAAATATAGAGCTATAGAAGAAGGTAAATAATATTATAGAGTTAAACCATAAAAATAATGGAATTATAAGATTTGGGTAATGAATATGTATCCATTAAATATGAAAATTGAAGAAGGATATTTTGGATGATGCACAAAATTCATCATTCTCTATCCATCTAAGAAGCACAAATCTATAAAGAGATCACAAAGATCCTTTACGGTGGGACAAAATAAAGTAAGAGATTATAAAGTATATATCTCAATGCTTGGTATTACAACAATTAAAGTCTAAATAATGGGGGGATTATGTAATAATCACCTATACCTATATGTAAATGGGTGAACATCACTATGAATTTCATTGAAGGTCTTCCTAAGACCTATAAAGTAAATAATTCCCTTTGGGTTATAGTTGATCTCCATAAGAAGTCTTCATATTTCATTTTTTATTTGAGAATATTTATCACACAATAAACTTGTTAAGATATATATAAAGGAAGTGGTAAGGCTACATGTAGTAACACTATAAATTGTATCAGATTAATATCCTAGGTTTACCTTGAAGCTATAGAGAATACATCAACAATAATTGTTTAGAAATCTAAACTTTAGTACAAATTATCACCTTCAAAATAATGTTCAATCTGAAAGGACCATCCAATATCAGAAAAATACACTAATATCATATTCAATATATTTCAAATTTGGTTGTAATTAATATATTACTATGGTATAGTTCTTATATAATAATAGTATATACTCTATCATTCTAATGAATCCATAAGAGTCTCAATATGGTAGGAGGTTTCAAACTCTAATTTTTTGAGATAAAGTTATAGATTGAAAGTTACTGGGACTATATCTAACCCAAGAAATGTTATAGAAGATTCAAACCATTAAATAACACATTAAAATTTCAAAACGTTGATATAAGATCTATACTGATAATCAACGATGGTATTTGGAGTGAGAAGTTAGAGAAAAGGTATTCCTTTGAATATCACCATGGAAGAGGGTTATTAGATTTGGGAAGAAGGGAAAGTTTATCTTTAGATTATTTTTTCTATTTGGAATCCTTTATCATGTGTGGATGATAGCATATATCCTTGAACTTACACTAAAACCCTCCTAAGTGCTTGTTGTATTACATGTGTCACTTTTTAGTAATTTAATACTTGACCCTTCACATGTATTGAAATCAAAGATAGTATAACTATAACATAATATCTATTATGGGGAATAGCCTTAAGAGATATTAGATCATAGAGATTAAGTAATATAAAAGAAGGCCACTCACTTAGTTAAAATTCCCTAGAGGAATCATAAGTACGAGGAAGAAATATGGGAACCTGAAGATTTAATGAGACAAAATTACCCTCATTTTTTTCATTAATGTAATGAAACTTTGAGGGAGAAATTATTTTATGTGAGGCAGAATACAACACCTTGTTATTTTAGTAAGTATTTACATTTAAATAAATCTTATAGATTATGATACATGAAACACCAAACCAAATGAACAATAGTTTATTTCATTATGGTAGAATATCACAATACAAAATGAAATACGTTATGAGAAAAATATGTGAAACATAATTAGTAAAATTACTAAAGGAATTAAACCACAAGTAAATAAAACTACTAAATGGTTGAAATTATCATAATTTCAATCTATCATAAAGATTATACTACTAATGATAACTATATAAATAATAAAAAATTCTAGAAATTTGATAAACATCTTTGTTAATAAATTAGAGAATATGATTAATTATTTTAGAGATGTTCATAAGTCTATATATAGTAATGTAATATGGTATCTATATATATGGTTGATGGATATATTGTTATTGGATATATGACTATTGGATATATGGTTGTTAGATATAAATTTATTTAATAGGTACATTAACACTGTGTAATTGTTAGTAAAAAAATAAAAATAATACAATTCACATATAATAAATAATTTTGGAATAAAATAAAAATATAATAATTAATTAAGATATTTTATTATTAAAATTTATATTTTATTTATTTTATATAATAATAATAATAATTATTATTATTATTAAAGAATTATTTGATGTGTTTATAAAATTAAAATAAAGATTCTAATATCAATGTAATGAAAAAATTAAATGTTTATAAGATAAATACATAATTTTAATGGGATGTGATTAAAATCATTTGATGATAAAAAGTGATTTTTTCAAAAAATTATTTTTAAGTGTTTTTTATTTTTATCTTAATAAATTAAATAGATCAATTTTAAAAGATTATTATTATAAAATTTAATGTTTCTATTTATAAATAAATATATTAACACTCAATTAATAGGTAATTGATATGAAATAATATTAAAAAGACTCAATTTTTAGAAAAGTCATTTTTCAAATGAAACAAATTTTCTATATATTTATGTTTTAATTTTAAAGTTAAACATATCATATTTAGAAATTTAATTAGATTAAATGGAGCCTAAATTTTGATCATCACATAAAAATTAGTTAATAAGTTGAATTCCATTTTTTGGAAAAAAATAAGATAGTGAGGTAAAAATTGAGTTACAATAATAAGGTAAAACGTATAAATTAAGGGGAAATGACTAAAATATCTCTAACCTTATCTCAAAATTGTGTTTATGAGAGTTTTATGACACATATACATTATTTTTTCCACTTTTCAACCACTTTCAATGTAAAAATATTTTCCATACACATTAAAGAATGATTATTTGTGAAAATGCCACTCAAAACTCACCTATAAAAAGAAACCCTCTTATAAATCTACCAAACCCCTATTTGAATTTGGTTATCTATTGAATACCAAAGAAAATATTCTCTATTAAATCCATAGTTAATACTTTTTAGCCACTAGTTCAAAGAAATAGGTATAAATCTTTCATTTTAAAGGAACCCATTTCGAGGAGCAATTCCATCAAAGTAAGTATACTATTATTCTCTAACCATTTCAATTAAATTATTTTCTAAATTCTGTCTAAATATCATTATACAATCATATTATGTTTTATTAAAATTTTTATACTTATTTGAAAAATTATATTACTAATATATAACTCTAAACTTCTTCTCATTAATTAGTATAAAATGTTCTTGTTTGGGACGGTTATCCACCTACATGAAAAATGATATACCAATACTATAATTTTAATTATGGATGAGTATAAAGATATTAATAATAATAATATATATTATCAATGATTAATTTATGTTATTAATATAGTTATAGATGTTTGACAAAAAAATGAATGGTCATTATAAAGTAACACATTATTATCAGAAGATTAACCAAAACATGATCGTCATAAATTCTATTCCAATAAAATATACCCATAAATTTAATAAAACATACATGGTATTAAAAATAATTTAAACACAATTATTCCACTAAATTGAATAATATGGTAGTTATAAACTTGATTTTTAATAATGAGTATTTACATTTCCATTTAAAAACAATTCAAAACAATCAAAATTTCTAAAATCCAATGACGGAAATAAACAAAAACTCACCAATATATATATATATATATAATAAAGGATTATATTTTTTGAGCATAAAATTAATATAGGTGAATAATGTTATAAAATAAGTGATTAATATGGTAATTTTTATTATACAAGAGGTTAAATCAATTTTAGGGAAGTTGGGAGTAAAGGTAAGGGTTTGTTTTCCAATCTCACTTTAAAATCGTTATTATTTATGTATAAATTTAAATCAAGGGAAATTATGTATTATTTATCCTTAAAAACCTTCTATTTTCTTCTCATATAGATATATTTTTATTTATATGTATCCTTACCCTTTCACCTCCCTTTGGTTCACAATTCTATCGAAACGAGGCATACAAGTGAAGGTGATATTATCTTTTTTTTAGTTGTGAATATTTCTCCACCACATCAATATTATATATATATATATATTTTAGGAATGTAATTATACATATTTTTATTATTAATTAATTTAAATTTCTATTAAATTTTAGTTTCTTTTTCCAAAGTGTAAAAGGAATATTTTTAACAATTTTCACACAGTCTCTTTCTCCCACCATTTTCTTTGGTTTTCTTTATGAAGCTTATATTCCAAGTTTTCAGGGTGTTAAAAATTAATTTTTTAATTAATTTTTCATTATTTTTCTAAAAATATTTATTTATAACTTTTTTTATTATAAAATAAAATTTATTTATAATTTAAAGGTTATTTTTTGTTTCTTCCAAAAAAATTTATGTTATTTTTCTAAATTATTTTCATTTATATCAAAATAATTTAATTTTTATTATACATTAATGGGGATATTATCCAATTATACTATAAAACCTATTTATATGGATATTTTAGGATCATGTCTTTTAGAAATTTTAATGGAAATTTTTTTCTATCCAGAGTAATTTAGTCTATGATGAAATTATGAATTTTTTCATGTTCATAAGGAACATATATGTTTAGTTTTTCATTATTTGATAGGTGGAACCATGTTTATATAGAACTCTAATGACATGGGTAAAGATTTATATCTCATGAGATGAAATGTGAGGGACTAAAGAGTGAACCCAATCTACTATGGGACTCTTTCCATTATGTATATGGGAATTAGGAGTGAACCCAATCCACCACAGGACTCTTTCAACTATGTTAATTGGAATGGGGAGTAAAACCAATCCACTATGGGAGTTGTTCCACTATGTGATGATGATATTTGCAGTGATCATTTCCAAAAGAAATAATTTCATATTATTATGTATCTATCACATTATTATGCTACATTTATATGTCATACAATATTCCTATATTATGTTTCAATGAGTTATGATAATTTCCCCATGCATCTACGTTCCTATGAATTATTTCACATGTTATGTTGAAATCCTTATGTCATGATTCATGACTCATGATGTACATTTTATTTGGTATAATTTACTTATTTTATATCCATTTACCTTGATTATGTCCTCATACCCACATGTTCATCTTATTCTCACCTATGTTCTTCGATTGATATCTCTTAAATTTACCCCTTACTAAGTATATGAGCTCACCCATTTTTATGTTACCATTAACTAGGTAATAAGGAAGAGTATTATATATGATGTTTCTAGAATGTTATCATGTGAAAATATTATTTTTGTATGATATTGGATAATGTTTATAAAATAAGTTGGTTATCCATATAATCTCAAAAGATACTAAACCTATAGGTCATGTGGTGTAATTTATTACAATATGAAATGAATATTCATCTAAAATGACATTATATATATATATATATATATATATATATATATGTGTGTGTGTGTGATGGCTAGGTCATCTCATCCACTAACTCCATGATGATGCCCCACCCTATACAACATTCATGATTTCCCAATTCACCAACATCGAACACCATTTATTTATGTCACTGGTCTATGCTAGATCATCAATACTCAACACTACACCCAAGAATCATTGAAACATATAGTCCTTGATCCAAAGTCTCACACCCAAGACTTAATAAAAATATAAAGCCCCTCCCCATTACACATGATTTTTAATCCCCATGTGTACTGAAACCCACAGACCCCATCCCCTAACTTTTCAAATATTGAAATTTCCACTACCAGTCACCAAACACACTATCCTACTCTATTTCCATTATATGATACCACAATATTGTTCTCTACCATAAATAATATATAAATATATATACACAGATAACCCAATTGTATCTTGGCACAAAGAATAAAACTGTACCACTATTGGTCTAGGTTCACCACATGCTTCACAAATGATGCTCAGTACACTCCACCCGAACAAGGGTTAGAATAGAAACAATATCAAC
Source organism: Viscum album (assembly GCA_963277665.1). Classification (NCBI taxonomy): domain Eukaryota; kingdom Viridiplantae; phylum Streptophyta; class Magnoliopsida; order Santalales; family Viscaceae; genus Viscum; species Viscum album. Next base: position 74,814,638 of record OY728122.1, on the reverse strand, counting down.
GGTGTCTCTTCATGATATAATTTCCTACCTTGTATACACTATAAACATATTTACTCATATCAACTAACCAAAAACATACCAGTATTTTCAAGACCGTTCTTTCCAACTCCAGATAGAATCACCCAAGATCCTTACCCTTGATCCCAAAACATCGAATGATCCACAGAAATACTATCTAAAAATCATCAATGACCCACCGTCATATACATAGTCTTGATGGATATGACCCTAAAACCAGTAATCTCTTGATTTTATGAAATTCTTGTATTCTAACCCACTATGGAATCCAAACAACTACATTAGAAGCTTTAAAAAAATCATGGATTCCCAATGTCCTAAAATCATAGTTGAGTCATCACCCTAAACATCCTACAAGATGCCATATCTATCCCCCTGTGTTAGTAAACTAAAAATATAACGCTAAGGTTAAATATCAATAGACAAGATAGGGTGTATCATACCTTTCCATACCCATCTTGTATCTAATCATGTATAATCATGATCATATACTATGTTACACCAGAATTCCACGACCTATCTACAAGTACTCATAGAACAAAGGATTCATAGAACCTATCATACCTTATCAAAACATCTCAAGGTCTTACAACTCATACCAATATCAAATAACCAAAAATTCCATAGACTATATTATCTACATACTAGAAAGGCACTAAATGAAATTATCGTGCATTGTTATCCATTATCACAAACTCACACTAGGAGTCACAGGACCGACACAACTCAATCTAACTATAATAGAGATTTTCAAAAATCCACCCATTGACATGTCCCACATGTCATTCTAGGCCAATCATTCCAAACTAAACAACAATATTACCTTATTTAAGATAATATTAGGTCACAAAAATCCCCATACCCTATAGGTTAATATAATCCCCACTATCATGGTCCATGAGAAGAGATTTCCCATCTAATAATTCTCATAATGCTGATCAACAACCCCCATTGATGACCAACTCATAATCAAGTAGGATTGTGTAACCATGATACACAACTCTACTCAACCACTATGAGTCAAATATCATCAATTTTAGGATCACTCATATAATTTATCAGCTGAACATACCACCAGTTCATGTTAGACTTATCATAAAACAAACACCAATGGTACTCTCACATTCTAAATACCAAGGAATCTCTATTCTTAACTGAATACATGATCACAACCCACCTATGTTTCATCTTTATAGAATGAAGAAACTATAAAAACTTATAATTTTTAAGGAATCGACATTCTTGGGTCTTACCCCTCTATTGGGATACCTAAACATCATCATAAACCTTCCTGGTTATAAGTAGTAAAAATATCATACGACATGGATAATATTCAACTAACCATAATAAATATTTATAAATTACATAAATAGTCTCTCAAATCCATTCTATAGACCTTATCCAATGAAGGTAAAAACCCATAAATAAACTTACATAATCTGATGGTCAATATCTAAGTTAACTCACATACCATCACCCATTATGGAACTTTATCAGTAGAAATATATCTATTTCCTTTCCAAGACACCCACTATATGGTTTCAATGCTCACTGAATACCCATATATTTGGATAGCCCCTTAAAGATTTATATTACATCCCATGGAACATAAATGATGAGAAACCCATGAAACACATCATATCATATGTTCATAGAAAATAAAAATTAAGTAGAATGCAATACACCACATTTATCTATACTCACCATATAATATAAGGGTCTCATATCACTAGGGAATAACTCCATCCCAACTAACTTTCTATTGTTCTAGGTATCAGATACATAAATGATTCACCTTATCAATTACCTAACGGTAATAACATAATTAATATATAAGTCCATATAAGTTAAATGAAACCATTATTTTATATAATAAAGCACTAGATAAGTTGACACTAACACTTTAAATAACTAAACCCTATATCATAATCAAGGAGCTCAAGCACATGGAAGTTTATAAATGTCATGTGAATCTAATGTGACAATATGATGAATAAATACACACCTCTTGAAATCCCAAGCTAAGAGAAAAAATAATAAAATCAATAATCCCAAAAAATCATACTTGGAATAAATCAAATGACTCAACAATAATAGAAAAATTACAAAACAACAATTTTAACCCCCACGTAACTTGAACATCAGCTCATGTAGGTGTTGGCCTAACACAATACATATAATCCATAAAAATTTCTAAATGCTCATATATCTATCTACCATATCCCTAATGGTAAAACAAAATCATTGATACCACTTTAATATGTCCTTATCCAACTCACTTGATTAGTAATCTGATCAGTGATGTGATGCGAACTCAAGTGTGCTTCCCCATATACTATAGGATGTAGATTACTAGTGAGGGTAAAATAATAATACCTCATGATGACACTATACACTATAGTATCATTATAATAATAATAGGTAAAAAAATTCATGATTATAACAACATAATAGGAAAAAAGGAAACATGATGAAAGGATAACAATAACAATAACATCATCATGCTATAAAAGAAGGAACACATTTAGGAATGAAAACAATCTATAGTGAAGGATTTCCCCAATGGGACAAAAATATATAATAAATGGAACAATTATAAGATAAATAAAAATGTGACTTGAATATAGTCTTTACTATCACCATAAATTGATCTCCACATCAACATAGATCTCTTCATGTCTATCCACCTGTACTGGGGCCATCACTCAAACCAAGATGAATCAAATTAGATTTGTACATAACTAGGGTTCTTATGAAGGGTGTGAGTATATTACATATTATGAAACTATTAATTCTATACCTAATAAAATATATTATATATATATACATTCATGTAATGAAAGGAAATTAAGTTCTAAACCTCACATTCATATGATGGTTTCACTATCGATACTGAAGAATCCACCCTAATCGAAAAATCATACCTGCTTTGGTTAATTATAAAGTGTCTCTATCTATGGAACTACCTCCATCAATGATAGAACTTACTTTTAGTAACTCATCACATCTACTATAAGGTAGTACATCCAACCTAAAAAAATATCTACACTCAATGGGTAGTACATCCCACCTATTATACCCAACATATCGGATTATGATGTCTAACTCACATATCTATTTGTCTCATTGAGTAGCATATCCATCCTAGAATACCCTTAAATAACATGGGAAGTACATCCTACCTTTCATACATAATCTATCCCATGGGGAAGTATATCCCACCTTACATAAAAAATATATCACAGGGGGATATACATCCTGCCTCATATACACGATCCATCATAGGGGGCAGCACATCCCACCTCATATACATAATCCACTATAAGGGGTAGTTCATCTCACCTTGCATACAAAATTCACCATAGTGGGTAGTACATCACACCTCATATACACAATCCATTTTAGGGGTAGTACATCTCACCCCACATACATAGTCTATCATAGGGTTATGAAAATTCAACCTCACATGTGAAGGACCCCGGAACACCCTGAGAGGGGAGGGGTGAATCAAGGTGTCGACTTTTTCTTTTTTAAAGTTGTGGATATTGTTCCCAAATTGGTAGGAACTTGTTAAATCTATCAAAAAAATGAAAGAAGAGAGATGACACAATACTTTTACTTGGTTCACCACAAATGGATACGTCTGAGGAGCATACACCGATAGTGTGTTGGTCATACTTAAATACACTAATCTTTACTAGTTTGAGGATTAAAATATTTTTTCTTAGTCACTCTGTGCTAGACACACTGCCTTTACAATGGTTTAGGGACCACTAATTACATCCCTCAGATCACTTCCCTCGACTCCCCCTAGCTCACTTCCTTGAGAGAAGTCAAAATCAGTTTATCGACTTAATGGCCGCTTCAACAGAATTGGATTGAAGTCATTGTCTCTATTCATCATGAGACACTCCTTCCACCGACGTCTAGAAATGATGCACTGGAAAGCACTGAACCACTGAACTGGATATTCAAAATCCGGTCAGAATATTATTACTATGCTTGCATGCAATACCTAAACTTGTGTGCAAGATTTAAAATTTGTTGCGCAAGCTGACTTTCACCTAACCCCTACCTTTCATTCAACCCTTATCTTTCGTACAACTACTCTGAAGGGTTCACTTGGTATTTTAAGACTAAAGGAACACCTTGCGCGCAAGATTAACTCTCTTCTAATATTTCACGTGCCAATATTTTGCGTGCCAGAGCAGCCAGATTTTCATTGAAAAAATCTTAATTATTCCATGCAAGTATCCACCTATTTATAGGCCACAATGACCCTGAACACACATTTTTGTTGCTTCTTTGACGGCACGAGCAATATTCTTCTTGAGTGTGCCAAACCCCTTTTGATGTCGCATTGGGCACATAAGATTCTAATGTGCACATTTAAGAATTGCTCGCACATTTTACATTTTCCATATTTTGAAATTCTGATCCCAAATTAGGCCTTTTGTAAAACTTTCTAAACACACTTTAAACATGTGTGAAACTCCCTTTTCCAAACACAAATTTCTCTATTTTTTTATTTTTAGGCCTAAAAATTTGGCAAACACTGGGAAACAACGCCACCTTCAATACTGTTATCCGCTTGAACTGTATGATCCCTTTTCCTGCAAACATTCTGATCTTCTAAATAGGATTTACAAAAAACACAAACCATACTCTATTTCCAGCATAGAATGGCCATGGTTCCAACAACATGAACAATACATTATAAGAGGTAGTACATCCCACCTCACATACAATTCAAGGTGTGGGTTTATGTGAACCAACCTACTCATTGGGATACCACACTCATGATTTAGTGCACCTAATACCCATACAAAAATCATGAACCTACCTTAGCACAACATTGAATCCCAAAAATCGTCCGACACCTCAGAATGCATGCTATCACAACACATGGCATTCCAAAGTATCACTATAAAGGACATCCAACCACTTATCCTATATATTACATGAGTTTTACTTAGTAAAACCACACAAAAAATTCCGCACAAGGCTTACCACTAAAACTAGGGACAAGAAATCCCCTCATGGTCCCATCCCCAAATCATCTCAACTCATTCCACATAAAATATATCCATCGATGACTATAATCTCAACATAATCAGTCTAAGATAACTATCATGATATACTTATCCCAATATCATCACTAAAGAAGAAAAGGAAGAAAATTTGGATCTATAACCTTCTATTCTCTCATGCTCTCCCACTTTCGTATATTGGCTAGCTAACCTAAAAAATAGGATCACCCATATCCGTCATCCTATGTGAGAATACCATAACCTAAAAAGCCCTCTCTAGGTAAAATTATTCTTATCCTCAGGGTGGAATCCATTCTTGATTATTATCCCATATTTTCCAAGCCTCTTATTAAGACTATATATCCTTTAGTGACTAAATCATGAATACACAATCCCAAAAAGATTTCTAATGGATTAATATAACCCACTAGTCTTGCCTCATAATAAGGAAACCACATTCGATCCCAATTAAATTCACTTAATCCTGATCCCCAATTATTACTATATAAAAATATAAGAACACATATATGAATGGGAAATATTAGTCACCACCTACCTCAATGTAGAGTTATACACTTTGATATGATGCTTGATCACCATTTACACAACCCAATCAAGCTTCATTGAACGTTTCCCAACAATTATAGGACCTAACTCCAAAAATATAATTAATTAACCCAATTATTACATATTCATTTAATTAGGTATAAATAATAAATAACTTATTAAGTGATAAAATGATGTTAAAACTTTGAGCAATATGGTTCAGATCACTTTTGGCACACTCTCAATCCCACTTCCAACCCAATACCTAATACCCAACACATAGTCTCTCACCACTTTCATCCAATTATACCAATTTCCTCAAAAAAAATTATTAAGTTTCATACCTCCTTCAAAACTATGATCTGTGAGTGATTTATCCTATTCTTAAGCATCATTAATATACCATACTAAGATACCCCAACATATCCCGATTATTCCACCATTCTCCAATGAAAAATTCAAAAAAAACCATAGATAGATCCAAAAGAAATTATAGGATAAGGACAAGGGAGAATGAAGGATGAAGGGGGGAAAATCATACCTTTAAAACATTGTGAAAACACCATCTCAAACATCCCTCATCATGGGGGATAAAAGAATGAAAGAAAGGGGGAATGAGCTAACCAATTATCCCTTCCATAATCCACTGTTTTCTCTAAATCACAAGAGGGGTTATACTCAAAAAATAGGTCATCCCTTTATAAAAAAGCATAAAAGTACCCCTAATACATGACCCAAGGAGGTCACAACACAACACCCCTCATCTGAGGTTAAACTGTGGAACGACCCAATGGGTTATGACACAATTCCTACCATAACCACCTATTGTTGCATGAATAAAATATTCAAGAATTGAGACCTCGCTTGATAGTTCTTGATCCCTCTTCCTCCTAAGAACCCTCCATGGTTAAACCCTCTAGGTTGTAGTGTAAAACATCCCCACAAGTAGCTTTCACAACCCAAACATTTAGATTGGAATATATTCATCTCACACACCATAAATTTAATCTTAAATAGTGGGTTTATAGTGTGATTCATATCCTTCATGTAAAATAACTCATCCTCCCTATAAAAATTAATTTTATGCAACACACACCACACTACGATTCCCTTTGGTTGTGGTGTGATTTATTACCTATAATAAAATATCTATAGTAAGGAAACACAAACCTACTTAGATGCTGATTGGATCACTTGAACACTTCATATTCCTTAGAGCACACCCCAAAACACTTATTTGAGATGTTTCGAATATTAAAATACCAATATGAATATCCAATCTCAAAAAACATCCCCTACTCTGGGGCCAAAATTCGAATTTCCCTAGATTTCACCAACCTATTATTGGAGTTGGTTCCCAGAACTAACTTATATGTACTTTATGATTAAATTTATTCATTTTTGAGTATTAATGAAATCCTTATCACATCATGGCTATCATTTCTGGTGACATAGTATGTGAGAATTTCGTAAGAGTATCTATCACACTAAAAGGTCATAACAGTTCTCTACTATGATGAGAACCCATAAGTACCAAGATAATATTATTAAAATATATTTTCTTTACCTAGTTGAATTTATTTTAGGGAAAAAATTATATAGGATATCAGGGGTGGGGACTCATAGTACATTGAGGTACCTTCTCATGGTGTTTTCCCTTGGTAATTTCCAATGCAAGAAATTATAAGAGTGGGACCCTATAGTAGGAAGTCCACATTTAGATGTGTCTTGGATGTTCTTATATGATAACATGTTTGTTTATTATTATAATTTAAGATAATTATTAATATATATTATGAGTTGTGTAATTTTATGTATTAATGAAAACCATGGTGACATATGTTCATAGAGAATCCAGATACACTGGGTGCATCATGAGTAATATTTTATTGATTAATAATGAAAGAAAGGATTTTCCCTTATATTATTTAATAGAAGTTGATATCTCATGCCATGTGATGTAAATTATATAGCTTAAAAAAATCTATGGCCATGATGTTCTGTAGGAAAGTTCAATTTCCATAAAGTTTAAGAAAGATACATTGACCACATAGGTTGATGGAACTAGAATTCAACCTTCTTGATTAGAGATATCATGATAAAGGAATTATATTACATAGTACGAATATTTATGAGGTTTTATATTAATGATATGTTAACTTTTGTCTCTATGATTTCCATTATTTGTTTTTAATTCCAAACTATGAATTTTGGTAGCTTCACATATTGCCACCGCGAAAGAGGCCTAGAGGGTCACACACTAAGTGTATCCCGAACATAGTTAAATAATATTATTATGTATTATTACACAAGTTAAATAAATATTAATCCTAAACTTGGTTTATAAATTATTCATGTTTTCTTGAACTCACATATTCTATCACTAGTTATTTGAGAGAATATTTTGTGAAAAGAATATTTAATAAATAATTTTTTTATTTAGTGAATATAATTTTTTTATTTATTAGTGAATAATGAAGTGATATTTATTTATTAAATAAATAGTAATTATTCAATGTTTGATAAATATTATGGAGAAATGAACGACCAAGTTTAATGGTTTGATGAGAAATAATATATATTTAATATTATTTTAATAAAATTATATTTAATTTAATACATGATTTTTTTCACATTTAAATAAATAATAATAATAATATTATTATAGACATGGGGTTCCATAGGGATTAAAAATAATAATAAGGGCATATATTTAATTATTATTTTCTAACCCTATAAGTTTATAAAACCAATTATATTATTTCCTAAATGGTTTCCATTTCATTTGGTTGTGTACAATATCATCTGAAGAGAATTATCTTGAAACCCTAAAGAGACCCTTGTCTAATAATGCTATCAAGACTGAAGAGAGATCCTCTTAAATCACCACTCTCAAATCTATAGGGGTAAAATAGAACCCTTCATTGAAGATATTCTTGGGGCAATCAAAGATGAATGAGGAAAGAATTTGGATTTTCTATGCTAGCACTTGGATATTCATACGATGATGTTTGGAGGGTTTTGGAGCACATGTGGATAACCAGTGGAGGGAATCTAAACTTGATTCCTACAACTCAATTAAAATATGATGTATATATGTTTTAAGATTCATGAAGAAATAAATAATTCACTATAAGGTAATTATTTAATTAATTAAATTAATTATAAATAATATGAAATGGTCCAACACTTTAGGTTCAATGTTCAAACATCAATTAATCATTGATTTAATCCCATTAGTGATAATGTTTATCATCAATGAACATCTTGGATTAATCATCGATTATGGGAAAAGCCAAGATGGGTATCTACCATTCAGTGATTCAGCTGAACCCATAACCTTCAAGTTGTTTCAAGTGGGTGCATAATTATTTATAATTATTTAAATATAATTAACTTATTTACACATTTATCATTAGTTTTGAATTATATTTTAATCATTATTTAATCTGAATCATGAGATATTCTCTTCTTCCTCTTCATTATCTCTCTCTCATACACACACACATATAAAATCAATTTATTTTATGAATGAATAAAATTTGAAGAAATTATCTGGATGTGTAAGGATTTTGGATGATTAACACAAGGGTAAAAATTATGTGTCCCATTGGTACATGCTATGTACCCATGTTCAATTCACCAAGATTTAATTCAAAATTAATTCAATCCATGTTCATTTATTACATGTGGTGTGTATTTAATACACCACATGTTGATTGACCCAGGCTAACACATGATCAGTAGGGTTACATGGTGTGTAACATCCGTACATGATGTATTGTCTATTAGTTAAAGACATTCCATGTATTCTCTTATATAGATTACATGAATAGTGTCCACATAACTTGGATACCCCACATAGTGTAGCCCATGTACATGTCATGCACTCCATTACTTCCCATAGAATGATTACATGATGAGTCCCTAAGAGCATGTTGCAGATTGATGGTGAGAAATATACATGATGAGTAGTTGGATGGTACACTATATGTATATTACCAAATTACACATAATTAAAACTAATTTATTATGGTTTTGAACCCTTATCAACATGTGTTCTATGTGTCATTTATTTAACTATGTAAAATTCATGCAACGAGTTATATATATATATATATATATATATATTAACCTTATAATTAATTTCTGTGTAATGTTTGGAACAACATATCATTTATAAGTCGCAATACAGTTATTAATACACCCACATTGAAACATAACACACAATGTAAATACCATGTGCTATTTATGTCAATTTTTGACTATGTACATGCCATGAATATATCTGATAAGTCATGTATGTCACTTGTCACATTATTAAAAAATATATGAAATAATACACATTGGGTAGTTTAGTTGGATACTCACCTTGTTACCTCCAAGGTACAAGTTTTTTAGATTGTTAATTTTAAATAAATTTGTTCAATTTGTTCAAAATTATGATGGATGATAATCTCAAGAAATTTTAGAGGAGAATTAATATAAAAGAAATGATTAATTAAAGAAGATAATTTATCGATTAGTGTGTGATTTATCTTAAATAAGAATGATTACAATTGAGTTATATTTTATTAAATGAATAATTTTTTTGATTTATATGGTTGATCATGAGATTATACAAGAACTTTGTATGTGATTGTTTCCATTAATTTATTATTACATTAAATTGATTGCCTCCATATCATCCCTACTGTCATTATGTAAGGTCTTGAGAGTCCATGGTTTATTTTATAAAGACCCCTTAACCAATCCTTTAGTTCCCTTCACCTGTGAGTGAGTAAAAGAATATGTAATGGATGGAGTTACTAAGATAGTGGAGGTATTTCATGTTTGGAGACGAGGTGAAACTAACCCAAGAGAGACACATAGGTGGATAGGTGGAAAGTTTCAACCTGAAATATAAAATAATTCATGGTGTTTTTCCCTAGGTCGATGATTAGTTTATCATCTTCTAGATAAAATATCCATTAGTAAAATATCATGGTCAAACCAATTTATTATTTTATTTCTATCAAGTTTCATGGTTATTTCATTATGTATGTTTTGTTATAATCACATGAATTAATGATTTAACAAGTATACAAGATAAAACTAAAACAAATTATATTACATGTAAATTTTATCTAAGATATGCTTAATCACTAAAATTAATACACTTAATATTAACAATCATGTAATAAATATAAAATGATAAACTTAGGTGTAAAGAAAAAAAATCACACAATTATATATATTAAGTTAGTATATCCTTCAAATAATTAGTTTAAAATCAAACCACAGTTCAAAGTGGTTGGCTAGAGAAATTTGGGTGGTTTCAATTATTGGGGTATTATAACTTAAATTTTTAGGTTGACTTAACTTATTTAACAACATGGTTTGATTTCCAAAGTGGTCCTTGGTGAAACTAAGAGGCAATGGTTTAGGAAGTCTAATTTAAGGATTTTGGGATTTGGGATTCCAAACAATAGATCAAGGAACTGTGAGCTAATGCACTCATCATTTTAATACCTACAAAAAATCCTTAATATTTATTGACTGACCAAATTTAGGGTGATTTATAGGGGAATCTGGATCCTTTACACCATAATGTCTAAGAAATGGGATATTTTGAGGCCAATAGTGAGGGATAATGGGTTACAATAAAATAGTGGGAGATTAATAAATATAATATTATTCATGATCACCTTTTATCAGATAAAGTACTTAAATTATGCTCTTCTAATTTGTAGAAACAAAAAAAAATGAATTCAAACATTTCACTATGATCTATACTTGAGAAGGATAACCTTATCACCGAAACTAGTTTCCAAGAATAGAAAAGGCACTTTCTTGTTATCTTATACCATGAAATGAAATTATATGTGCTGGAAAAACCTATTCTGGAAGAACCTGAAAAAATATTTAGTAAGGAAGAGCTGTCTCTCTATAATAATCATTTGGAAAATTTCATAGATGTTCAATATTCCATGCTATAATACATGACCAATGATATTATAAATCAATATGAGTATATAGATATGAATAACATGATGTCTCACCTTCAGGATATTAATCAAAATAAGAGGAGGAAAGAGGGATACATGATATATAATGTTTTTTACAACCATTATTTGAGATTCTGGGCTAGCTGGGCCTCATATTGTCATGTTTATTATCTACAATTAATGATTAGATATCTTAGGGATGAAATTCTTGGACTAGTTTCAGACATATCACTTATTGTCCTTGTAAGAACCCAAAATTTTTATCAATGGAATTTCACTTATTATAATTATGTCATAAAACTCATACATCACATAGAGAACCCAATAAAAGTATTATTCTTATAAACGAAGAATGATACATTAGTATAAAAATAAACCAATAAGAATTCCTAGTATTGTAGTGAGACAATAAATAGAAAATAAGATAATAGAATGGAAAAATTTGGATCTTCTCGATCCACTTGAATAAATGGAATCATTAAAAAAGATTTAGAAATAAAACATAATGTTTATACTAAAATATTAATTTTGAAGATGAATTTATATAAACTTGAGTTAAAAGAGAATAGTTAATTAAATAATTGGTATTTATAGAAATTAAGGAACCAATACCATTGGAATAGTAACCCGACTGTTGTAATAGTAATATGACTATTAGGAATAGTAATATAGATATTAGAATAGTAAACTTACCTATGAAAGTATAAATAAAATTTATGTATCTTATAAATTAAAATATGATAAAATTATATCATGTTTTAAGAAAATAAATTTTTAAAAAATGATAAATTATGTATTGGTATTTTTGTAAAACAGAAATTTTTATTTACAATTTTATAATTAATACAATGATTTAAAATAAAATTTACTTTCATAGAATATATTAATAAATCAATATTATGTTTATATTTTAATGAGTCATTAAGTAATTTTTCAATTGGTTATAAAAGTGATTATAATATTAAAATAGGTATTTTTCAAATAAATTATGTATTTATTAAAACTTAAATTTTAATATATAAAAAAATATGTTCATAAAATGGATTCAATTTTTTAAATATTTAAATTGAAAAATGGTTAGGGTTATTTTTTTATATTTTTCTAAAATAGTTGAATTTCTGGCGAATAGCGAAATACAATAATTTACTGTATTTAACAAATGCAAGAATTTTCGAGTCATGATGATTTATGGATGATGTAAAAACACATTAATTTAAAATATCTTGAACTCTTTACTAAACTTATTCCTAGTAATCAACAATATTTATAGTATTTCTCCAAAATAATAATCTAATGAATATAATAATAAAAAATAATCCTATCCTCCCCTATAAATACCACCCCTCACCACCCCTTCTCCTCACACATTATAAGCCTTTTATATTGTCAATATTCCACCAAATTTCGTTATTAATCTTCTTAATCACATATAATAGATTATGTTCTTAAAAAAAGACCAAACCCAAGCGCACTGAGGAGGTTCTCAAGGAGACAACATTCAAGAGGTAAAATCCTCAAACCTTCTCTTTTTAATTTCTTCTGTTTTATTATCCTCTATTCAACACCCATATCCAATGAATCACGATAAATATAATATTATATATAAAATAGAATATTATTTTGTTAATTTAATATCCATTATAAAATCTCTTTTCCTCTCCCTTTATTCTAAAAATAAAAACATCGTCCGTGATATGTCGGTTCATCACCTTTGTGGATAATGTGTTTTCTTTTTTCCATTACCACTTTTAAGGATGATCATAAAACCTTTATTATGTTTAAACCATATTTTGATTTTTATTTTATAACTTATTTCATGTTATAGAGATAATATATGGACATAATATTAAATAATAAGACACAACTAGTTCGTGATGATCAAAAAACCGCCAAAATTAACTAAACACTTATCATTATAGTTTTATTTGACGAATCATCCACTTACGAAGTAAATATGATATACAGGACCATTTTAACCTTTTTATGTTCATTAATACCATATAATTTATCTTCTGGTGAATTAATCCCATTTTAAAATAACTTCAATAATTATACAGAATTAATCAAACCATGAAACCATGAAAATCAATGCTTCTAGAATGATGAAACTGAACATCACATCTCATCGAAATAGCCATAAAAGTACTTAATAAAATTATAATAAATCAAAAAAATAAATAATACATTCTTAATTAAGTATTTAACTAATATGATTTGATTATGAATGACATTAATTTAAAGGGAAGGAGGCTTTCATACATAAGGTAAGGGATCTCTCCGAACGTCCAAATTACCTTTGTGTTACACTTTCTCTCTATTTTACCCAATGTAATTTTTAATTATTCTTATATAATTATTCAATATTCTGTGTTTATTTACCAAAAATATGTATTTATATAAATTAAACTTCCTTTTATAGGTAAATAAATTATTTAAAAGGTTACCTTCTCAATTCCTCATAATTAGTAAACAAAATTGAAGGGAATATCTCCATTTCTTACCCATTTTCAGGTACACTACATAAACTATTTTTAGACAACAATATTTTATAGAATTTATAATTTTATCATGAAAAACTATCATATTTCATATATACTTTTATGAAAACAATTATTTTTTTATGTTTTTTAAAGACTCTATATTCTTTTCCCAAAAACCGTGTTAAAGATACACATTTACAGTGATACCTAATCAGTATTTTTACATTTCTTCACTTAATTCAGACATAATTTATCATTATATAAGATTATTTTTCATTATGAATGTTCAATAATAATTTAAATCCCTTCTTTCATGGATACCATTTTTATAAACCCTTTGGTTATTCCTTATGATAAGATTATGATAATCATTTCTTTCCATGAGTAACTTTACGTGTATTACTTATGTTGGAAAAATATAAAATAACATTTTATGATTGGTGTGCCCAGATAGTTCTTTAATGCATTGGTTAATGTTTAGTCTCATGATATGTCATGTATAGAATTAAGGAGTAAACCTAATCCATTATGGGACTTTTTCGACCATGTGATATAGTATTGATAGTTATCCTTGACTCATGTTTACGTTATGTTATATGTTTTTCCCACATACCTCTATTTCCATGATCATATGAGTCTATGTTCTGGTTTTTATTCTTGCATATGTTTATTAATTATCCATGATTTTTCTATTATCATTTTATTCCTTCTAACTCATGTGTTTTTTTATTACCATGTTTATTCCCTTATTGGGATTTTTATCTCATCCCTTTTGTCTATATATTCCCGAGGTTATCCTTTGCAGTTATAAGAGATCAATGGGAGTTAGGATCTCATTATGACGATTAAATAAATGAGTTTTTTTATTTTAGTTTCATGTTTTCTAATTATGTACCCAGTCTTCCAAAGGTACTAGACTTTATGATCCTTGGTTTGAATTTCATGGATAATTATTTTTAAAATCATGTACTTATATGTGTCAAAGTCTAGGGTTGTTATAGTTAGTTTTACATAATGGTCTAACTATTTTTGGGGATTAGGACTAGAAAATTTTAGTAAAAACCCTAGGGATAATTTTATCACCTTGGATAACATAGATTATAAAATTGAGAATCATATGTTAGGATATAATTTCCATTTATAAGTTATTCACTCTAAGTTTATTTATTAATTTTTATATTCTGATGATATAATAATTAAATCACCATAATTGTATTCTTTTTCTATTTGTTTAGTTAATAGTGGGAAATAAGAGAACTCGTGATAATAAACCTTTTGAAATGTGATGATTTCCCTAATGAGATTCCAAATTTGATGGTAATGGGGTCATAAAAATTCATGAATATAATGGCTCAACTGGATCAAGTTATGAATAATCACATGAATCATGTGTAACTCCCTCCTTATCCTAAGAAATAAGAATTTCTATTCAAATCATTTATGAAAAAATTCCTCCTATATTTAGTGGATCGTTTGATCCCCTCAACACAGAACAATGGATGAACTCCATTGAGAATGTATTTTATATCCTTCAATTCTTAGAAAAAGAGAAATTTATAATGGTGGTTTTATAGGGAAACATATAAATGGTGGAAACTAATAAAATCAAAAAGTCCAAGGAGGAAATTGATTCCATGGATTAGGAAGGATTCAATAAAACATTTTTCAATAAATATTTTCCCTAAACTCTCTATCTTAATATGAAGAGGGAGTCCCCCATATTGAAGAAAAATGAATATTAATCTATCAAGGTGTATAGAAAAAACTTTATAATGATTTCACGATATGACTATAGATTTTTCATGAACACTGAAAGAAAGGTGTATCACTTATTTAGTTGATTAAATCCATGTCTATGAAAATATTTGGCAATTTGAGACTTTGAAAGTCATAAAGAAATTGTCTGTTGTACCCTTAAGGTTTAAATAGTGATTGGTGACTCTTATTTATTTTATGTGACTAATGATAAAAAGTGGAAATCAGAGTTTAATATGGGAGGATCAATAGATAAATACCATGAAGGAAAGAAAACCCAACATCCAAAATGTCAAAAGTGTGGAAAGAAGAATCTCAGGAACTGTTTAAAGGGAATCAGGAGATGCTTCAAATGTGGAGGAGAGTGGAGTCGGGATAATTACTGTCAAAGGGATTTATGGAAGATCACTAATCTAGAAGAATAAAGGAAGGTTCATACCAACACTCTAACTATATTAAAATGTTTCAACTGTAATTAATATGGGAATTATTTGATACAATGCCCTAATCAAAGGGCTTTCAGAGGCAATCAATAACAACAACCTCTAAGGAAGTAAGGAAGGGAATATGTCCTCACTACTACTAAGGTGAATACGGACAATGATGTGGATACAGGTAGACTAGTTATTTATTCAAGGATAGTAAACATATTATTTGATTCTGGTTCTGTGAATTATTTCATACCTTACTAGTTTAGTAGAACTATTAAAACACCACCTCAAAATATAAATATTGAGTTATCTATGAGAACAATAAATAGATAAATTATTTAATATAATTTATATAACTCCTCCATGGTTAATGTGTGTGGGATAAACCTCCCAAGAAATATCATCTTACTTACTTTGGTAGAGTTTTATGATATATTGGTCATGGATTGGCTATCATTATACAAATACAACATCAACTGTCGAGAAAGGTAAAATAGTCCTCAAATCACGAGGCATACTCTAATTTTGTACATGTGTAAGGGGGTGGATGAATCTCCTTAAAAATTTTCATCTCAATTTTTGATATTATTACCTTATGAACAAGAATATATAGATCAAATGATTGAGACAAAGAGATGATCATGCTCAAAGACAATCCCATTTTAAGTAACTACACTTATGTGTTCCCTAAATAATTTCCCTATCGTCCTAGTGACTGAGAGGTTGAGTTATCAATTGATCAAATACCTAGATCTCTAACTATTTCCAAGACTCGTTACATGATGAACAAAATTGAATTGGAGGAACTAAATAAGTAATTACTAGAGAATCTAGACATGAGTTTCATATTCCTATGTTCTTCAGTATTGGGTCCACCACTCCTCTTCTTCTAGAAGAAGGATGGATCAATGTGCCTCTGTATTGATTATCATGAGATTAAATAAACCATGATAAAGAATAATTATCCCCTACCATAGATAAATGAATTTTTTAATCAACTACATGGGACCAATTATTTCTATAAGGTGGTCCTTCAATTGGGATGACATCAATTAAAGGTGAGGAAGGAAGATATTCCTAGGAATACCTTTTGAATGAGGTATGGACACTATGAGTCAATAGTTATGCCCTTCAAACTCACTATTTCTACAAAAACATTCATGGAAATAATGAATAGACTCTTTAAATATTACCTCAAAAAATTTATGGTAGTCTTTATAGACGATATTATGATATACTCCAAGAGCAAGGAGGAAAAGAGGTGCATTTGAATACTATGCTAAAGACTTTAAAAGGGAGAAAATATATGCAAAGTGTATTAAATGTGAGTTTTTAATGGAGTATGTATCATTATTGGGGAATATTATCACTATAAAAGGATTAACTATGGACCCTTTTAAAATAAAGGTGATTGAGGAGTGGCCTAGAACATCATCTCTAATAGAGATCTATAGTTTCCTTGGTCTAGATGTGTATTACTGATGAATTTTGGGGATATTATCCTGATTTTAAAACCCATTAACCAAGTTGAATTTGAAGGAAGTAAATTTTTCTAGACTAGTGAATCTGAATAATGCTTCAAAGAGTAACAAAACAGGCTTATAAATACACCGTTACTTACACTACAGACAAGTGGGGAAATATTTTTGGTATATAGTGATGCTTAAAAGAAGTCATTATGCTGTCTAATGATTAAAAATGATAAATTTATAGCCTATGCATCAATGAAGTATAATGTTCATTAGAAAAATTCTTCCAAGAATGATTTGGAGTAGGAAGCTGTGATATTTGATTTGAAAATCTGGTGAAATTATCTCTATGGGGAGAAGTGTGAGATATATAGGAATCACAAGAGCCTGAAATATATATATCCATATATAATGAGATTAATATGAATTAGTGAATGTGGTTAGAACTTATCAAGAATTATGACTACTCAATCCACTATCATCTTTGTAAAACTAATAAAGTGGTAGATGCTCTAAGTAGAAAGGATCCTACAACTTTATCAATTGTGAGAATTGATATGAATCCAATATTATTAGACTTTCAAAGGATTGATATAGTAATTTCAAAGGAAGGCACATCATAATTACTCTGAAAAATGATTGATCAAACATACCTTATAGAAAATTCAAAGGTTTCTCAAAGAGATGATGGGGAAATTCAGAAAAACGTGGAAGCTATAGGAAAGGGGAAATACTTAGAGTTCAAAAATTGAAGAAGGAGTTGTAATATTTGGGTAAAAAATATGCGTACCATACAATATAGAGATAATCAAAGATATTTTGAATGATACACATTGCTCAACCTTCGATATTCACCCAGGGATCACAAAGATGTATTGATATCTCCAAGATCACTATTGGTAGGATAAAATGAATAAGGAGATAATTGAATATACATAAAATTGTCAAGTATGTGATAAAGTGAATGTTGAAAGGAAATTTTCTAATTGGGTGATAAAACTATTACCCATACCGACATAGAAATGAGAAAACATCATTAGGGAATTTATCACAATACTTCTGAATACATCCAAAGGAAATAATACTATATGGGTAATTATGGACAGTCTTACAAACACTGCTCACTTTATTTTGATTAGAGAGGACTTCTTACTCGGAAACATTACCCAGATATACATAATAGAAGTGACGAGGCCGCATGGAGTACCATTATCTATTATATCATATATAGATATGATATTTACCTCCATGTTTTGGAAAATTATCCAACATGATCGAAATAATGAGTTCATCTTCAATATGGATTATCACCCCCAAACTGATGGCCAATATAAGTGAACTATTTAGAAACAATTTAGAAGCTTAGCACATAAACCATGAAGCATTCCAGTGCATGCGATGGCGTCTACTAGTGTCTCCAAGGGGGTCATTCGGCACATTGAATGGGTGATGGCCCGTTTTATTTGGGATGCTTTGCTGGAGGGGAAGCAGTAATGGGTGTCGTGGGGGAAGATGGCTCGGCCGATCAGCGAAGGAGGGATTGGCATCAGGAGCATGGAGGACACGCTTCATGGTTTACATGCCAAGATTGCATGGGAGATCATCGGGGGTGACACACTGTGGGGGAGAAGCATGTTGCTGAAGTATAAAGCTTCTGCTGACTCCCTACCAATCAGGGGTTCGTTGCTGTGGGCTGCGGTTTGCAGCCTTGTCCCGAAGTTGCTCCCTTTCTCTCAGTGGATTATAGGGGAGGGGTAGATCCGTTTCTGGGAACATAACTGGGCAGGATCGGTGCTGGGTTACCCTAGGTGCCTGGCCACTTTGATTTCTTTCAGTGAGGAAAGCTCATATCCCCTGTTTTTCAGATTGATTTTGGATGATGCACAACAGAGGGTCTTCGATTCGGTTGTGCTCACCCCCGATAAGGATAGGTGCGTGTATACCCCTTCGACGTCGGGTAAGTTCAAACTTAAAGACTTCCGTAGGAGCTTCATGGGTCAGGGGAATCAGGAGTAGGGACATAGGGGGCGTGGAGGAAGTGTAGCCCTGTTAAACTGAACTTCATAACGTGGAGGATCCAGAACAATGCTATCCCCGCGGACGTGAGCATCAAAAGGCTGGGCATCAGCCTGGCATCATGCTGCCAGTGTTGTCTGAGCAGGAGGGAGGAGAGTTCGAATCATATTTTCTTTGAGGGGGCTTGGGCCCGTATGGTGTGGAGGTTATTTGGAATGCATACGGGGTATTCGATAAATGCAGATAACCTGGAGAGTTTTGTGGAGAAGTGGTTTCAGGGGTGCGAAGATAACCCGAAGGAGGCTGAGGCCCATGCCATTATTTTTCATGCAGGATGCTGGGTGCTATGGCAGGAAAGGAACAACGCAAGGTTCGAGGGAACCAGGTCTACAGGGAGGGCGGTGGTGGTGAGGATCAGGTGTATGCTTATTGAGCTGGTGGATCTTGCAGATATTGAAACTGATGTGCCCTCACTTCAGTTTTTATAGTCCCCCAGGACGGTGGCTAGATAGAAGGTTTCCAAGGGGTAGGGGAATTGGATCTACTGGATCCCCCCCGAAGATGGTTATAAGATGAATATTGATGGATCTTGTGTAGTGGATATTATGCGTGGAGGGGGGGGGGGGGGGGGGGTTGTGCGGGATCATAGAGGGAGTGTGGTTTTGGCCTTCTCAGCTTTCTATGGGAAGGGGAGCTCGGTCCGGGCAGAGGCTTTGGCAGCCCTCTCCAGGATGTACCTTTTTAGTCAGAGGGGTCTGGACATTGGCCAACCAGAAACCGACTCGAAGATTGTGCATGAGGCCTTGGAGGGGCGCGACAGTGTGCCATGGATGATCACTTACATTATTAGACAATGCAAGTCGCTCATGAACAATAGCATCAGGGTCACACACACTTGGCGGGAAGGGAATAAAGTGGCAGACTACTTGGTGTCTATTGCGGTTCTTAGGGAACCGGTGGTTTGGTGTGATAATGTTACCTCTTTCAAACCAGAGGGGGTGATCTTGATTAGGGGTGATGCCCTCAGATTACACGATTTTCGACCCCCATAGGTGGGGGTTTTTTCTTTTGTCCTTGTGTTGTTTCTGCATCATTATTTTTTTAATAAAAATCATAGTGATTTGATGGATGAGAGTATGATCAATGGAATTCAGAGGAGGATGAAATCAACGTATTACATGGGTCAAGTTATCTTACAACAATAGTTTCCACTCAAGTATTGATATGGCTCATCATGAATCCCTTTGTGAAAAAATATGCAGGACACCTACATGATAGAATGAAGTTAGTTAATATAAGATGTTGGGACTTTAAATGGTTGTGGAAATGGCAGAAAAGGTGAAGACCATCTAGTAGCATATCCAGGATACCCAAAGTTTATAGAAGATATATGAAGATAATCATCAATGGGACTTAGTGTCTGAGGTTGGTAAAATCTATTCATCTATATATCACCAAATAAGAGTGTCATGAGATTTTAAAATTAAGGAAAGATAAGTCCCAGGTACATCGTCCATTTCAAGATTCTTGATCTTGTTAGATATGCAGCCTATAAACTTGCACTTCCACCAACTATGTCTCAAGAACATTATGTATTACACTTATCCCTCCTAATAATGTACATAATAGACCCCTCACATGTAATGAACTCTGAAGTGGTACAACTAGAAAATGATATCCCTTATGAGGAGTAGTAGATGAATATTTTGGACCGTATTGATGAAGTTCTTCACAAAAAGAATACTCACCTAGTTAAAGTACTATAGAGGAACCAAAAGAATGAAGAGGTGAAATGGGAACATGAATAAGTGTTGAAGGTGAAATACCCTAACCTTTTTTCAAACTTAGTACGTAAAATGAATTTTTTAGGGTGAAATTTCCTAAGGGGGAAGAATGTAACGACCCATAATTTTATCTCGAATGGCCCGAAGGACTTATTTTTTATTGATTTTTGATAATCCCCTTTTAAGGGAAGAGGGGGAAACCTTACAAGGCCCGTAGGCTCATAAATTACCAGGCCCATAGGCTTAAAAGATTACATGAACCGAAGGTCTTAGGGAATTTAACCAGACTATCTACAAGGAACTGCCCCTCCCCAGCATCTACATCATAAAATGTATAAATCAAATATAGAACCCAATAAAAACACTATTATATTAAATTAATAATGGATCATTAGTCATAAAATAAACCAATAGTAATTTAAAATATTATAGTGGGATAATAAATTGAAAATAAGACAATAAGAATTGGAAAATTTGGATATGCTCAATCCACTAGAATATCTACAATCACAAGAAAACCAATAGAGATAAAACATAATGTTAATAATAAAATATTAATTTTGAAAAATAATTTATATAACCTTGATAGAAAATATAATAATTAATTAAATTAGATGTATATATAGAAACTAAGAAACCTATATCTTTGGAATAGCAACACAACCACTTAAATAGTAATTTGACAGTTAGGAATAGTAATTTTGGCATTAAAATAGTAACCTCAACTATAAAATAATGAAAAAAAATTATGTATCTTATAAATGAAAATATTATTTAATAATATCATGGTATATTTAATGAAATGTTTTAAAAATGATAAATTCAGTGTTGGTATTTTTGTAGAACACAAATGTTTATTTAAAATTTTATAAATAATAAAATTATTTAAAATGAAATTTATTTTTTAAAATATATTCATAATTTAATATTATCTTTTATTATAATTATAATATAATTTTATGAGACTTTAATTAATTTTTCAAAGGGTTATAAAACCGATTATAATATTAAATTCAGTATTTTCCGAATAAATGATGATTTTAATTTAAAACTAAATTTACCATATTTAGATAATTATTTTCATAAAGTAGATTATATTTTTGAAATAAAGACATCTAAAAATGGGTAGGGTGATTTTTTTGGTATTTTTCTGAAGTAGTTGAATTTTTTTTCAATAGTGAAATACAGTAATTTACGATATTTAACAAATACATGAATTAGTGAGTCATTGATGGTATATGGATGATGTAACAACCAATTTATTCAAAATATACTATAAAATTTACTATATTTATTCATATTAATCAATACTATTGATAGTCTTGAGACAAAATAATAAACTAATAAATATAATTATAAAAAACACCCCTCTCTCCCAATAAATACCACCACTCACCACCCCTTCTCATCAAACCTTATAATAATTTTATCTTGTAAATATTCTACTAGAATACATTAAAAATAATCTTAATCATGTATATGATCTTCTAGTCTAAAAAAATTCCAAACCCAAGTGCCTTAAGGAGGTTCCCAAGGAAAAAACATTTAAGGGAGAAAATCCTCAAACCTTACATTTTAATTCATTTTCTTTTCTTATCCTCTCCTAACCTCCTCTATCCAATGTATAATGATAAATATAATATCATATATATACTTTTATTCTATTTTTTAAGGGAATATCAATCATAAAATATATTCTCTTCCCCTTTTATTCGGAAAATGAAAACATCATCCATGATATGTCGGTTCACCACCTTCATGGATGATGAGTTTTCATTTTCCCTACCACCTTCAAGTCTAGTCGTAAAACAATTATTATGGTTAATTTTTTTTTAATATTTATGTAATGAATTATTTCATGTTATTAATTTATAAAATATGGAAATAATATAAAATAATAAAACATAACTAGTTCCTGATGATTGAAAAACTGCAAAAATTAACCAAACATTTATCATTAATGTTTTATCTAATAAATCATCCTCTTACCATAAAACAAAATGATATATGGGACCATTTAATATTAATTAATTTCATTAAAACTATATAAATTAACTTTTTAATAATTAATCCCATTTGAAAAGAACTTCTATAATTATATACATGTAAACCAACCATGAAACCATTAAAACAAACACTCCTGAAATGAATAAATTGAACGTCATAACTCATCTAAATAGCCATAAATGAACTTAAAAAAAGTATAATAAATAAAATATATGTATAATAGGATATCAATTAAGTAATTATTAAATCTAATTTTATTATCTAGGGTATAAAGTGAAAGTGCATAATTATTTTGGACATATGGTAAGGGATCTCTCTGAACCTCCAAATTATATTTGGGTTACTCTTATATATCTTTTCCCCACCGTAATTATGAATTAATATTTTATAATTATCCAATATATATTTTTTACCAAAAATATGTATTTAGATCAATTCAGCTTTATTTTATGGAGAATTACATTTTTTAAAAGTTTCCCTTCTCAATTCCTACTGATAAGAAAGCTTGATTGAAGAGAACACCTTCATTTATTACCCATTTTCAAGTACACTCAATAAACATTTTTAATCCAAAAATATTTTTCTAAAATCAATAATTTTATCATGAAAATGTATGTTAGTTAATTTCTAGATTTATGAAAACAATTATTACTTTATCCTCTTTAAAGTCTTTTTATTATTTTCCCTAAAACCGTATTAAAGTGGCACATTTCCAAAGAAACCTAATCACTCTTTTTACATGTTTTCACTTAAGTTAAACATAATTTATCATTATATAAGACTATTTTACCCTATTAATGTCCATTAATGATTTAAACTCCTTATTTCATGGATACCATTATTATACGCCCCTTGGTTATTATTTAGAACATGATTATAATACCCATTACTTTCTAGGGGTAAACCTTATGTGCAGTTTTTATGTTTGAATATTTTTGTGGAACACATATACATGAACATATTATTTTGGGTATTACTAGAGATGTCTTGACGACATTGGGTTATACTTAGTCTAATGAGACATCATGTATTGGATTAGGGAGTAAAGATAATCTATTATGGGACTTTCTCCACCATGCGATACAGTCTTGGAAGTTAGCCATGACTTATGTTTATGTCATGTTATATGTTGTTTCCAAATCCCTATATTTACATGATCATATGAAGTCATGTTATATATGTTATGATTCTATATTTTTATTCATGATCTATTTGTTTTATGTCATCATGTTATGCCTTCTAATTCATGTGTTGTGATTTATTCCCATGCTTATTGTTTATTAAGGTTTTTAGCTCAATCCTTTTGTACATGTATTCCCCAGTTTATCCTCTGTAGTTATAAGATATCAAAGGGAGATAAGATATCATTATAGAGATTAAATAATTTTTTTTATTTTAGATTAAAGTTTTCTAATTATGAACCTATTATTCCAAAGACACTAGACTTTATGATCCTTGGTTTGTATTTTAGGGATAATTATGATTAAATTTTTTTAATAATATGTGTAAACGCATAGGGTCACTGTATTCCTCACTACTAAAGACTTTATGTAGTTTTATTGTAAATTATAACATGATAAATAATGATAATATACATTCAAAAATTATAATTTTGATTCTCCAAGTGGATAAGGACATGGGGCCGAACAGACCCATGATTCTTATGGTGAATAAGAAATGGAAGAAAAAGGAAAAGGGTCCCAATAATCATAAAAATTCTAAAGCTCCCAAGAACTATCCTTCCAATAAGAGGAATATCTAGAGGTAGGGAAAGGAAAATGAAGTATTATGTTTTTCATGAGGTAGATAGGGACATAGGAATATGAAGTGAACCTAGAAGCACGGGGAATCCAAATGTGAATTCATTATCAATTGTAATATTTCAATATCTTCACATTGGGTATTGTATACAGATTATAGTTCTCATAGATTTATCCAAATGTAGGAACTAAGTATATTCCAAAACATTACTAGAGGATAAGTGGATTTGAGAGCTTCCAATGGTACAAGGATGGCTGCTCTAGCCATTGGAGATAACCCCTTTAATTGCCAACTAGAATGATTTTGGTTTTAAGAGAATTTTATTACGTACCAACTATTACCAAGAACATAATTTATATATCCTTCCCATATATAGGTAGTTTTATTTTAAAATTTGGAAATTAAAGTTTTTTATTTTATAACAACAACATTTGATATGGTATGAATCATTTAAATAATGGTATTTATGTATTAAATTATGAAAAACAAGTATCAGAAATCAATAAATAATCATGTTCATATGAATAATATTACACCTAGATATGGAACTGCCATTTTGTCCATGCTAACATTAATGATTCAAAAAATATCTATTAAGATGGTTATTCAGACTCTTTTTTGATAAAACCACTTGAAATATGTTAGGCTTTTTTATATGAAAAAATAACCAAACCATAGTTTAGTGGACATAGTGAACGGGTCAAAGAGCCTCTAGGATTGGTACATAGTGATGTGTGTGGAGAATTTCCAATAGAATCTAGAGGTGGATATTTTTTATTTATAACTTTTATTGATGAATTGAGTAGATATGGATATGTATACTTGATGAGGTATAAGTCCAAGTCCTTGGAGAAATTAAATAATTCAAGAATGAAGTAGAGAATAAACTAGGAAAGAATAAAAAGAAGCTTTAATCAGACAGAGGAGGTGAATTTCTTAACTAGGTGTTTATCAATTTTTTTACACGAGTTTGGGATTATTTGTTAGCCCACTACACCATATAGACCATAATGGAATAGTTTTAGTGAAAGGAGGAACTATACCTTGATATACATGGTATGGTAGATAACGAGTCATGAAGATCATGCAATATCATTTTGGGGATATGCACTAAAAACTATGGCATACACACTAACCCAAGTACCAAATAAAGTAGAAAACCAAATTCCCTTAGAGTTGTGAATTGGAAAGAAACCTATTTTTCACATACATGTGTAAAGATTTGTGAGGTGTTTTTTAGGCCTTATTAGGAAAAAAATAGGTTATTGAGTCACAAAATGTAACTTTATTATATATTGTAAAGAAACTAATTGATAATACATATACAAACACTTAGACAAGAAAGTGAATATTTATAGACAATCCATCTTTCTTGAGAGGGATCAGACCATAAAGAAGGATAGTGGGAGAAATATTGACATCAATGAAGTTGATTGTCAAGATACATAAGAGTTGGTATAGAAATAGATTCCATAGGTCCCCATGGATGATGTTGTTCCTAAAACACAAGTACTTTTTATGAGAACTATATAGGTAAGATAAAAAGATAGATGTGGTTTTCTAGTCATAAAAAAGGTCGACTCATTATTGGATAAAAATAATGAACCAATCAAATAAAAATAGGAAGTAGAGAGTTTATAATCTATTTGATTTAAAGAATACATGAATTCTAAAATGTATCCATGTATCAAAAATAGGTTTCAGTTCTATTCAATCATTTATTTAATGTAAAACCTATTGTGTGAAAATTGGTATTGAAGAGAATACTAGACATGGAAGGTAAAGTAAGTACATATAAAAAAGGTTAGTATCAAAAGTTTTTTAAAAATTTCAAGGCATTGACTAAGAAAAAATATTTTCCCTAGTTTCAATGTTTAAATACATCATAATTATACTAGCTATAGAATCATTCCATGACTAAAAAATTTGTTATATGGACAGAATAACAAATTTCCTTAATGATAAACTTTATAAATATGTCTGTATGATACAAATATATGTGTTTGTGACTCCATGTGATGCTAAAAATAAATAAAAGCTTCAAATATCCATTTATGGATTTAAATAAGAATCCAGGTCATGGAAGATTTTGTTCTATGAAGATATAAAATAGTTTGTCTTCATTAAGAATGAATGTGATCCATGTGTTTACAAGAATTTTATTGGGAATTAAATCACCATATTAGTAGTATATATTGATGAAATATTACTTATTTGAAATGACATACCAGTCTTAGAGTGTATTCAATATTGGTTAAACAAATGTTTCCCCATGAAGGAATTAGGTGAAATAGACAACATTCATGGGAATAAGGTATTTCATGATAGATCTAATAGGTGTCTTTTACTATGTAAAGGTACTCTGATTGACCAGATACTAAAGAGATTTAGTGTGGAACAATCCAATATGGGATGGGTTATAGTGTCACATGGTATACATCTTTCCATGAAAATATTCATTAGAAAAAAATAGGATAATGAGATAATGAGTAAGATACCATATGATTTAATGATAATATAAATCATTTAATCCATGTTTTGTACTATAATTTATATTTCATACACATTTATAATGTTAGGAAGATATCAATATGATACAGGAGAACAACATTGTACAACTATTAAGGCTATCCTTAAGTATCTAATAAGAAGTAAGGATATGTTCTAGGTATATTAAGGACATGAGTATCTAGTAATAAGGGGTTATACCAATTATAGTTTTAAAATATTTTATAATGATATAAATTCATAGTCAAGATATATTTTCAGTCTCAATGGTGGAGCTGTGAGCTAGAAGTATTTAATGCGGTCAATTGTTACCTATTCTATAGAAGAATTTAATTATATAGATTCATTTTATGTAGCCAATAATACATTTATATTTGAATTTTTTAGGATCTTGATGTGGTACATAATAGTAAATATCCTATCACATTATATTGTGATAATACTATAGTGGTGGCTCTTGAAAAAAAGCTGCGGTCACACAAAAAGACAAAGAACATACTCTGGAAGTATCACCCATTGAGGGATTTTTTTCAAAGTGGTGAAGTTACAGTATGCATTATTTACATGGAAGAAAATGTGGTGGTACCCCTGATGAAATAATTATTTCATCAAGATCATGAGTATCTTCCAAGATCTATCTTACTAAAAGTTTTTTGTAGTTGGCTGAAGGGAAAGTGGGAGTCTATTCGAGTTGGTTCCCTAGAACCAACTTATGTTTACTCTATGATAACCTATATTCATTGTTTTGAATATTAATAAATTCCTTATCACTTTGTGATTTTTCTTCCATGTGACATAGTATGTGATAATGTTCTTGGAGTAGATGTTTCACAGAAAGGACATCGTAGTTCCTCGCTATAGTGATATCCTAGAAGTTCCATAAAAAATATTCTTAAAATATATTTTCAATATCTGGTTGAAATAATTTTAGTGATATAGATGATATAGGATATTAGGGGTGGAGACTCAAAGGACTTTGAGGCACTTTATCATGGTGTATTCCCTTGGTAATTTCTACTTTAGGAAATTATGAGAATCATACCCAATGGTAGGAAGTCCACATTTAGATATGTCAATGGATTTTCCTATTTTCGAACATGTTTATTGATACATAGAATTTTGGATTATTATTAATGGATATTACGAGTCATGTACTTTGATGTATTGATGAAATCCATAACAACATATGTTCATGGGGATGTAGGCACATTGGGTGCGGCATGAGTAATATTTCATTGATGATTAATGCGAGAAAGTATTTTTCCCTTATATTATTTAATGAAAGTTGATATCTCAATACCTTTTATGGAAATGGTACAACCCAAATAAATCCATGGTCAAAGTGTTATGTACCAAGTTCAATTTCTAGAAGGTAAAAGAAAGTGACATCGTCTATATAGGTTGATGGCACCAGTATGAAACCATATTGATTAGAGATACTATGACAACATGATTATATTACACAGTAAACATCAACATGAGGTTTTATATCGTTGTAACATTAACTTATTTATCTATGGGTGCATTTATGTGTATCTATATGATAACACTAGACTTTGGGCTGCTTCACCTATTACCATTGAGAAAGCGTCCTAGAGGGACACAGATTAAGTGCATCTAGAAATTCAATTAAAAATATTATTACTTATTATTTAAAAAGTTTAATAAATATTATTCTTCATGTGGTTTAATAATTATTTATGTTTTATTGATCACACATATTCTGTCACTAGTTATTCGAGAGAATATTTTATAAGAAAAATATTTAATAAATATTTATTGATACTTTTTGAATACAATATTTATTTATTTATTGGATAATAACATAGTTATATTTATTTATTAAGTAAATAGTCATCATTAAATATCTAATAAATATTATGATGGAATGGTGAAGTAATTTTAATGGTCTGATGAGAAATTATATATATTAAATATTATTCTAATGAAATAATAATTAATTTATTCACTAGTTTTTCACATGTCAAGAAATAATAATAATATTATTATAAACATGGGGTTCCATAGGGATTAAGAAAAATTAAAATAGAGAATATGAAATTATTATTTTCTATCTGTAGAGGTATATAAACCCAATTATATTTTCTAAATGGTTTCTATTTCATTTTTTTTCACGACGACATCTTGAGAGAATTCTATTAAAGCCATATAGAGATCCTTATACAAGAAATATCTTATGAATGAAGAGTGATCCTACTCCACCATAACCCTCAATTCTATAGATATCGAAGAGAACATTTCCCTAAATATATTCTTAGGTAAATCAATGATGAATGATGCAAGCGTTAATATTTGATGCACTATTACCCAGAGATTCCTACAACGACGTTTGATGGTTTGTCGAGCACGTGTGGATCACTACTGAAGGTAATATACACTTGATTCCTAAAAAATAACGATGAAAAAATATAGATTCATTGTCAGATTCAATAATGAAGAAATAATTCATCATAAGGTAATTAATTAATTATTAAATTAATTATAAACAATATGCGGTGATCCTATATTCTTGTTCCTTATTAAATCATAAATTAATATTTGATTTAATTTCATTGGTTACATAATTTATCGTTGATTTATATCTACGATTAATCATTGATTTTGAAATAATATTAGTTGGGAATGAACCATCTAACACTTTCGCTAGACTTAGTACCTTTTCCCAAAATGACGTGGGTCATTACAGATGCAACTATGGTTCCTTAACAAAATAAGGTGAATTGGGGTTATAAAATATATTCAAATCTTTTAAATGTAAATTTTTTAATGAAATTAAAGTATTTTTCCTTGACATGGATATGAAAAATAATTATACGATCCCTAGATATGATATGAGAATGAGATGAAGAATAGAAAGAGATGAATCATAACCTATAAATTCTATTGAGGGATCTTTAAGAATCACCAAGATTGTGCATCTAAAGCTTCAAAACAATAATTTTCTTAAAAAAATAATTTTTTTTTCTAAATTTCAGTATTTTCATTCAAGAAACATTATTATAATAACATATATTGAAAATGGAAAAAGTGGGGTGTCATGGGATTACCACTAAAGGGAGACATTGAATTTTCTATTGACTGAGTGCCTAAAATAATCCACATTTCTCAAAAATTTTGTTATAAAACCCTAACCAAATTGAGATAATTAAATGTTTAAATTTATGATAATAAGAAAAAGGGATTCATTTGGAAATGTGCTTCCCCTTATATAGTAATAATTTTATTTTCCAAGTAAGTAGATGGAAATATATAGTTATGCATTATCTATAAGAAACTATACTGGATGATGGTAAATAAAAAATATCCTTTACCTCAAATGGATGTTTTCTTTGAGTAATTGGAGGCATTTCACTAGTTTTACAAGATTAACCTCATGTATGGGTATCATTAGGAGTTTTTGGTCATTCCTTTTGGAGTTACCAGTGTACTTGTGGTGTTAATGGTATCAAGAAAATAAATACTATACAAAATTTTAGACACATTTTTTATAGTGTTTGTTGATGATATCTTTATATACTCAATAATGGAGATGAAAAATTAAAAAAAAACATATATATTTTTTCTTGAATATTTTCATTAACATAATTTATATGCTAATTTCTCTAAGTGTAAGTTTTGGATTTAAGAAGTGAAATTTACGAGACAGTTCATTTATGATAAATGAATCACTATTCATATTGAGAAGGTAAAAGTGTTAATGCATTAGCAAAGGATAATAATATTTTTTAAATATTTTGTTTTAAAGGATGAATTGAATATTACTATATTACCCTTAAATATTTTGCAAAATTGTATTTTTTGACGACAACCCTAAATCATAATGAAGGGGAGTTTGAGTAGAGTTTCAAATTTTATATGGAATTTTAGTAATTAAATAAGAGACTTAATCTAGACCTAGTTTTGAATCCTTTTAAGATAAGATATGGTAATGAGTTATATTTTGATATTTCTAGATCCGGATTAGGAAGTGTTATAATAAAAGGGAGAAGGGTTTTAACATACATGTTTATTCTTCTGAGAGCCTATACATGATATGGAATTATCTATTTTTGGTTTACACTTTGAAGAGTCTTTGGAATTATCTTTTTACCGAGAAATTTATAAAGTATAAAAATCATATGATTTTCAATTAAATTTTGTCATAATATAATATCAATACAAAATATAACTTGTGGGTATAGTATCTTAATTTTTTTTATTTTATGCTTGTTTATATACATGTAAAATGTAATACGGTAGCTAATTATATGAGTAAGAAGACTTTAACCCAAGAGGTGAAGTAGTATAGGGATAAATGGTAGTTGATATGATTATTAGTGTACTTTCACAATAAATTAGAGGAAATAATTGCTGGTACATTTTTCTCTAGTTTTATTGTGAAATAATTATTGATGGATCAAGTAAAAGATAATCGATTATCAGATACAAATTGAAAGAGGTTGAGTTTTTAATTATATTCCTGGGATACCATTGATGGATGAATAGTTACACTAGGTTTATTTTTTTTAAAGGTTGGATAGTGGTTCCTATATAATTAACGAAGGAGGATTTGAAAACATTTCACCATCCTAGTTGGGTAGTTCATCTTAAACATAACAAGATTTATTATGATATTAGACACCAAATTAGGTGGCTATGAATGAACGATTTTTTTGAATATTTTTATTTGTGATAAGTATATAAATATATAAATTCATAACATCAATGATTGTTAGGTTTTTTAAGCCATTACCCATTTTGGAAAGGAAGTGAGAGATATTTACTTGGATTTTTTGGTTGGGTTGCAGTGGTAACCAAAAAAATATGATGGAATTTAGGTTGTGGTGGATCAACTCATGAAAATTTTATATTTAAATCCTATTAAATTTTTTTTTCAATTAATGATATAGATAATATTTATGTAAAACAAATTTATATACTTCATGGAGTTATATATTTTATTATGTTTGATATATATCTTTAGTTTACACATAGATTATAAAATTTACTTTAGAATGCTACGAGGATGTGGTTGCTGATGAGAACGACTTACCACCCACATACAGATGGAATGATGAATAGAATTATTAAAATTCTAAAAATATTCTTTGAGAAAGTATATTTAACTTTATAAAGGCATGGGAAGGTTTTTTTTTCACAGTTAGAGTTTGTTTATAACTATAATTCTAAATCATTGATCAATATAACACTATTAAAAGAATTATATGATTGACCATGTCAGCCACCATTATATTGGATTGATACTGAAAAAAGGACTCTTTTGGGACCTATTTTGGTGTAATAGATAATAAATAAAATAAAATTGATTAAAAAATGTATGTTTTTAACTCAAAGTTAGTAGAAGTCTTATAATGATTTTCATCAAGGACCCTTAATATTTGATGTTGGGGATTGAGTATTTCTAGAAGTATCTCAAAGGTTATGAAACTATAGGTTAGAAATGAACGTAAAATATATAACATGGTATATAGTAAATTTTGGAGATCATGGAATAGATTGGTGAAGTGGATTACTAGTTGTAATTGGAATAATGTTATGTGGAAATTCATAATATTTTATATGTTTCTTAATTAAAGATGTATTTAACATAGGATAATAATGGATTGAATTGGTATATGGATGAGTTAGAAAATGATGTAGCTTATATATAAAAACTAAAATGGATTATGGATTGTAGAGATAATATTCTCAAAAGATAGAGTATTTATTTAGTGAGACTACTGATGAACTATAGGGAAATTCAAGAGGAAACTTAGGAGATAGAACCTGATATATTTTAAGAGTGATATAATATTTTCAGTAATACTTATTGAATTTTTGGTGATGAATATTCTTAAAGTGGAGACAATTGTAACACCAATGTTTTTTACATTATTTAATAACATGGATAATGATATCCATTTATTTATTTATGTGTTATTTACATAGAAAGGTGATTAAAATTTATTATTTAATTACGAGGTATTAATTTTATTATTGTGTGATGTGAGTTAAGATATTAATGAGACATTAAGAATTAATTTTTTGAAATTAATTTGTAGTTTTTTAGGTTGGAATAATTAACTTATATATTATAATGGTCAATTATGTTAATTTAATGGAATAGAGAAATATTGACTACTGGTGGTCCTCTATGGATTTTTTTAATAGGAAAATAGAAATTTGAACATAGATTACAATATAAAGAGAGATTAGTTATTATGGATTAATTATGGGAAGATTGTTAAAATGTGAAATTATTAAATTAAATTTGGAAATTAGAGGATATAATGGGAGAATATTGACTCAATAATGGGAATTTATCTATTATAGATTTATAATTGGAGATAATGGTTTATAAATAAGAGAATAATTTTATTCTATTATCTTCTTTTGAAATAATTTTTACGAATTAAATGGTGTTAGAATTTATATGTAAGGTTATGTGGAAGGTTATTGGAGGTTAGAGTTCCATAATATTGTTAAGGTGTGTGTAATATTTTACATTACATAGTTTATTTGTATTATTAAAAGTATATGGTGATGTGAAAATGCCTCAAAATTGTCAATTTTGATATTAGAATATTCAGATAATTAAAATTTATTTTCAAAACATTAGAATTTGGTCATAAAAATGAGCACGAGCATCATCCCCACTTTTAATATTTTCTCCCTACCACTCTTATTCACATATACCTCATAACTAGTGAGTTTTATAGGGAGAATTTCTAGTTTCACATAGCCATGCCACTCCCTAGAGGTCATGAAATCCAATACCGAGAGTTACATGGGTCTATTAAAAATTTGTATATTTTATTTAACATTATTATATGTAGATGATTGTGCTCTTTGGTTTTCAAATTATGATCAATAGTGTATTTTAATGATAATACTTATTGGTTTATCTTGAAAGGATCATTGATTTGAGAACTTGTGAATAATTTATAAATTATTATCTATGAAGGAATCATATATAATTTCACTGAGATTGGATAATTTATTTACACTTATTTATTTCTTATAATGATTAAATGGATTAATTATTTTGGTTTTCTGAGAAACCATGGCTTGGTTTAAAAATTAGAATTTTTTAGAATTTTTTTTGTGAAAATATGAAGGAGAGGTTTAGTTTTTGATAAAATACATTTACAAAACACACTTAGGATTAGGTGGAATTTTGATAAATGATTATTTAAGATTTATTATATTTTCTCACAAAGTGTGTGTGATTTATCATTGATGATTATCATTGGTGAAATATACAGAGATTATACACACCCTATATTTTCTCACTTTAGTGAACATGTAAATATTATTGGTCATGATTCATTGAAGGAGAAGGTTTATTAATTCATCAATGGTGAGCCATATATACACATTGAGAATATGACATGACGAGTTGGTCTGTTCAGATTGAGTTACATTTATTTAATTGATTTAGCATGGAGACTTGGATATTTAGTTTATGGTTGATTATTTGAAACCAATATTGTTTCTACCATGAATTTTAATATTTTTTTATATAATTGATTTAATTACACAGTTGTTACAATCCATAGTCAAATAGAAATTATATATTTTATTAAACTTGGAATATAGTAAAGGGTTTACCAATATTGTTTCCCAAGGAGTGTGTGTGTGCTATATTATCACAATTCTAATAACTTATTCATATTTATTTTATTTTATTAATTTTTAAAACACCTATAAATTGATTATTTTTTGGATTTTTAGTTATTAATTTTAGAAAAATTAAATAAAAATCAAACAAATAGAGTGAATAGTGATTGGATTTGAGGTCAATCACATTGGTTATTAGTTATAATTTGGTTCTTATATAATAATTATGCCAATATAATTATTCAATTACTAAAATTAATATAATTTTTGGTTCTAAGTGAACACCAAAGTGATATTACCAGGTACACTCATTTAAACCACCTCTATAGTGAAGAGGTAGTGGACACACTCAATCAAGGATTTCACTGTCTTAACACCCAAATCCATCATATTGTTTTTCATCTTTTAGTCCACAGTGCTCCAATGTTTTATACCATGAAATGAGATAAGGATGGGAGAATTTATTTGATAAATCAGAGAATAAAATATTTCTTAGGAATGAGATGACAAATATCATCAACTTGAATTTGTCCATTACACTACTGCATTAAGGATATAATTCAAAAAATTAAAAAGAATGAGTGCTTGTGTGATATTCCCGGAGGACCTATCTCATTAGTTAGTTCTATATGCTTGGTACTTGAAAAAATAATTATAATGAAATATATGTGGAATAAAAACACTAAAATTTTTGGGGAAGGATATAAAAACAAACACAATTGGGGGAAAAAAGACAAAAACATCAATTAAAATTGGTGAAGAAAAATATGAATGGAAATACAGAGCTATGATCAGTAGATGCTGAATCCTTTCAAATAGAGGAATATGAGAATTATTTATAAGTATTTAAGAATGTTATCAATTATCCTCAATTTTAGTTTTTAGTTTTAGGATTTGTCTTCATTGGATGATTGAAATGTGTCCAGAGTAATGTGTAACACCCCATGTTTTAAGAGAGAAACACTATGTTTGATAACATACATTATATGCCACATCGAGATTGAATGAACAACTAAATGTTATTATTTAAATGATACCATTATAACCAAGCCATTGGAAGGGAGGGAATTAAAAGTATTAATTAAAGTATGAAAATAGGCTTTATGAATTTTTATATAATGATTCATTGGTTACTAAATTAATTAGAAAAGGAAACAAAAAACAATTGAATATAAATGATGTTTTTTTATTAAAAACTATTTAAATGAAAATAATGGTGTTTCTAAAATAATAAATCAATATTTTTGGATTATATTAATAATATATATATATCTAATATATTCAATTTAATGTTTATAATTCATTTTCTATGTTTTCTAGACATTATATAAGAACAAATTCAATTTTATATATAAAAGAATTATTTTTCAGAAAAGGCATTTTGCCACCTTTTGATGGAGAACCCATATTAAATATTTTTTTGACACTTTTATAAGTTTTATTTGAAAAAATAAACTTATAATTTATAATTGGGACATAAAATTTTATTTTGGATAATGTTTTGGTATTTGTTTGATAATAATCATTTTTCAACGAATTGTGAAAAATACTGCATTTTAATTAAAAATTGATTTTTAAAATAATTTATTTATATACATAGATTGTAATTTTAATTGGTTTTTGATTGTAATTAAACTAATTTTTAATCATTTAATATAATATTGATCATTATAATGAATTTCATATTTAAAATTGATAAAAAAACACTTCAATCTTTTGAATACTTCACTTTAAAAACCCACTTTTCTGTTTTGCCTGTGGAATTAATTTTAAATATAATTATTCAAATTCTATGTATTGAATTGGGTAAAATTTAATCCATATTTGGAATAAGAAGATAAAAATTATGTTATTAGTTTAATTTCATTTTTTGGGTTTAAGAAAGTTACCCTGGTAAAAAAATTTATTTACTACAGTGTAGGTAAAAAATGAAACTTGTTAAAGTTAAAAGGGTAAAGGCTTAAAATACCTAAAAAATACAACATTTAACGGTTGTTTGAGCTGCGGATGAACCCTAACCATCCTAAAAAAATTAATTGAAATTATAATCCATTTAAATTAATTCCACCTCAATGTGGTTAGATTTAAATATAAAATAATAATAAATTTAATCACTTGAACCCACCTCTCCTCAAATATAAATACCACACCTCAACTCCCAATTTCAACCCAAAAAGCCTTTCATCTCCAAATATATCTTCCCAAAACTATCCTACTCACTTCCCCCATGGCCAAGTTCTTCTGGTCTCACCAAAATACCAAATCCTAGGTCCTCAAGGGCCTTCAAGGAGAGGATATTAAAGAGGTAATTTTCTCATAGTACCTCTCATAATTTATTTTATATTTTTACTTTATCCTCAGAACCCTCATACATCAATGCATTATAACTATATAATCATTTATTTAATTTATTTTTATGTTTCTAATGGAATATATCATATACATTTCATTTATCACCTCCTCTTATTCAAAGAAACGAAATTGTTGTCCAAGTTATGTCGATTGATCTCCTTTTTGAATAATATTTTTATAATTTTTAAAATACTGCCTTCACGGATGGTCTTAAAACTATTTTTTCTGGTAAAATAATATTTTAATATTTATATTATAACCTATTTAATATTATTTAAATTTTATATTGAACATAACTTTATGCTTTCTATATTGTGGTTATATGATAACTTCGTTTGGGGATATGTGGACTATCGTCTCCTCAAAACGATGTGATTCATTCACACATCACATGGAATTTATTAAGGATTTTTTAGTAAAAATATATGATATTAATTAATTCTAATATAACTATATTATATATATATATACATATTTATATACATTTAAATTAATTTCATTCTTGAATACGACATGAAAAACAAAATTTTCATTCTTGGAAACGAATATCCAACCATCTACATAAATGGTGTTTTTAATTTGTCTTTAAAGATTATTATAAATAATTATATAATGAATTTATAAGATATTTATACCATTTTTTATATTCTAGAGATGATGGACTTATGATCACATAGACTATTTACATCTTATCAAGTTCATTTTCAACTCAAGTATTGAATAACAACAAAGCATCCGACATGAACTTAAATAGTTATGTAATTTTTATAACATGGTAATAAGTGATATAAAAGGAATAATAAACTTGAAAAGGTTATCAAGAAAGTATTTATTAACCCAATTTATGTTCTTTTGGTTAAACTTCTACTTCTTGATTATGTTTTTCAACTATTATGCGTGAAATG
This sequence comes from Viscum album, assembly GCA_963277665.1. NCBI lineage: Eukaryota > Viridiplantae > Streptophyta > Magnoliopsida > Santalales > Viscaceae > Viscum > Viscum album. The sequence goes on along the minus strand of OY728122.1, from coordinate 74,775,969 downwards.
AATTCTGAATATGTTATATTTTATATATATGTTGAATTTCATTCAAAGTTTTTCAAAATGAATATTTTTATATGGAGGGTTTAAAATTCCATAGAAAACAAAAAAAAGGAATTTTTTTTATTGTATACAGAGACAATGAATTCTTCTTTGTTTTAACCCTTATTAGATATTTGGCTTCCTTTATAAGCCTTAATTTTTTTAAAAGGAAAAGAAATCCCTTTTTCCATTTTTGGGTATTTTGGTATTTAAAGTGGTTTTAAATATGGATTTACTATTTTAGGGTATTGGAGATGGTTTTGAAAATGGATTTACTATTTTAATATCTTGGAATGATTTCTTGTGATTGAAAATGTGATTTTATATGTAAAATGTTGACAATTGAAATATTTTATGAGTTATGATTATATCATGGTACTTGGATATTTGATATGTGGTTACGTTATAACCTATAATGCATTGGGTATGGAAGTCAACTATATGGCTATTCCATTTGTGTTAGTGAAAAATATAGAATTTGAATAGATGGTAATTCTATTTAAGAAAGATTATTTCCCAAGTTACCTTTATATATTATATGTTCTTTGTATGGGATTTATGGTAATATTTTTATTTCAAAAATAGTAAGAAAATATATTATATTCATTGAAGAGTATTTACCAGTTTCCCTCTCTTTGTATCCATTACTGATATTTTTATGCTAATCTGAATTTTTGAAATGTTTTTCTCAAGATTTAAAGAAAAATAGAGACAAGGATGGAACCAAAAAAAATTTATGATGACTAAACATGAAACAAACCATGTTTCTTTTTAAAATATTTTGTTTTATGGAAAAATGGATAGTGCGTAGAAGTGTATAATTTTTAATATTTGAGTTTATATGTATAAGTTATGGACTAATTCTAAAAATCTGTAAACATAAGAAGATCCTCAATGAAAAATAATTTTTTTGACTTAACTCATGATTATGTTATGTTTATGGCTAGGGCATTACATATAGGGTCTATAATGTCTTTGATTGGCATCAAGAATATTGTCAAAAAGACTCACACTCCTCCAATGATAAAGCTTTTTACATTTGAGGCAAATAACATCACTACTTCTCAACATAGTGGATTGTTAAAATTTTCTCTGAGGAAGAAAAATAATGAAGAAATTGGACTTGAGCCTAGATTTAGTGGATCCTAAGAGGAAAGATGTGGATGTTCAAGAACAATATTGGAGGTGGCACTTTGAAAAATCATAAATCAAGATTGACAAGTTCATCATCAGCCTTCTTCATCACATGGCAGAGCTGGACCTACTTCATCTAGTATAGAAGTAATGACATGATGAGATATACTTCAGCCTAGATTAGGGATTCTTTAGTGGCTAGATCTTGTGGTGGTGGAGGGTGACATCAGGCAGTCAATGAAGCTCCAAATCTGGTGGTGAGCATTGGAAATGTGTGTGGAAGCTTTAGTATGACCTATTTCAGATCGATCTCGATGGTGGGGTGGGTCTTTAGTATGTCAAAATAAAAGGTAGTTACTAGTGCAGAAATTGTTTTTTACGTCACCATTTTTTACGTCACCATTTTTTACGCCGACTCATCTCTCTCTCGCGCGGTAAACCCTAATCGGCTCATCAATCGCCTGCATTAAAATCATTTTGGCTTCATTTTTTATCTTCTTCACTCCTCTCGGATCTATCATCTCAACTCGCGACATTCAAGTAAGCCTTCCACGAATTTATTTCGTTCGTTTTTGTTTCGATTCTTGATGTGCTTTTCGTTCGTTTTTTGAATCTCGTGGAATTTTTTGTTATTGCAAATGGTTATTATGTTCATTAAACTCGCAACATTCAACTCGCAAATGGTTATTAAAACATTGAGGATTAGCTTCAGCAAAATCTGAAAAATAATGGGTGGTACTGTAACGTTCCATTCTTCCAGCAACATTATTATTTCCTACTTAGCTGGAATGTGTCTTTCTAGATGAAGATTGGTAGTACTTATTTTCTTAAAATCATATTTTCAATATGATTGTCCAGAAAATGATTTTCATGAATGAAATTGGACCAGGTACAATCGGTAATACCTATCCTTAAAATTTCATTCAACATTCTTACATCATAATATTTTTTCAAAAAATTATGATTTTTAGAACTCCTAGATCAGAAAACCATCATCTGTTTTCATCTTCATTCATAAAAATATAAATTAATACCTATTACAATCAAATATTTCATTCTGGACTCATGGTGAGTCTGATAATACAGTTCTTCTTTCAGTCATCTCCTAAAAATGATGGACCTTTTCATGCAAAGTGTATCTGATTTCTTGAATACGATGGTATGTCTGATTTTCAACAAAACCAAGTGAGGTGATTTCTTTTATTATTAATAATTCATAAAAAAATTATAATACCTAAATATTATTATCATCCTTTTCATATTTTTCATTATAAAAAAGGTAAAGGGTACTTTCTTTTCATTCTCAAGTTAAATTATATTTTTTATAAAGGTATTTTCTATCTAGGTAGAAATAATTTAATGATAATTAGATTGAATTAGGTATATTATCTTATCTTACCATCCAAACACATTTTTAGGTATTAATAATTATTATGTTTTGTAAAAACAATTATGACCCCCATTTCACTTTTGTTAGTTAATTGATCTACGAAAGTGTTATAAATGATTTGATGATCACGATTCACCCATATATATGGTTAGTCATTATGTGACATTTGGGTCCATAATATCCTTCTAATGCGTTAGACAATGCATTATATATCATAGATCAATATGGGATACAGATGGTTATACCATGTCCAATGTGTTATGTGATGTGTCTCGTAAGAAATATTATAATAAATTATAGGAAAGGTTATTAACATATCCCAATATGAGGTGAATGAAACTATGTTTTCCCTTGACATATGTTATGACTTATATGATTATGTTTGTGCCACACTCTTATGTTATTCCACATACCAATGTTGTGATCTTGTGAATAAGGTTTTTTAAATCATGTTCCCACTATCATATAAATCATGTCTTATGTTATGCTAAAATTGTTATACTTGGACTCAGGTTTTATGATCTATGATTATATAGAACTGTTTCACTTATCTTTTTGATCATGTGCTTTGTGTATTCTCTTATACCCCCATGGATATCTTTTTATGAGATTAGATATTATATTTATATATATCATGTTTACCCATAATGAGTATCATAAATCAAAACCTTTATAATTTTCATTCCCTAAGTTATAAAAATAAGTATTATGTAGGATGATTCAAAAATTTAATCTGTGAGATGAGTTGTTTTATGTGTGAAACCCAGGCCAAACACATATGTATTTTTTTATTGGTATTACATATATATAGTTCGACATATACTTTTTTTACATTACCATGATATTAACATTACTTTTTCTAAAGAAATATTAATGTCCGTAGATTATATATCGGATTAAAAGGATATAGTAATTCTAATATATAATCAGAATGATCAGATAATATGACAATATTATTAAACATAAAACAAATGGTCTATATTAATATTTTTAACATGACACTTACGATGTATAGCTATTTGGTGTTGGGTACTTATGAAAACTACTACTACTTTCAAGATTTTGGCACTTGAAAGTGTTGAGTACTTTAGATCATAATGATTGAACAACAAGCATGAATAACACATGTTATATGCTCCATTAGGTATTCCTATATTTTAACATGTTTATTAGTATATTGGCATGAGATTATTATAAATGTGTATCATCTGATCATATTCACTTATTCCAGATAAAAATCATTTTGTTTATGTTTTATTGATGTATATTTTATTTGGAGAATCATTAGGCGTCATGGTTTTCTTTGATTCAATGAAATTTAAAACTGTTACATCTAACTATATTTTGTTTTAAAAATAATATTCAAGCATATTTTTTTAAATACCTATAGATTTTTTTTATATTTTAATTTTTTTTACATTCAAATTATGATTTTTTTCATATAAACATGTTTTGTCTTATCTTAAAAATATATATTTTTTGTTGATATTTGTTATAGGTAATAATGAGTCGAAGTTGGATTACGGCACATCGAATGAGCAATGAATTTGATGAAGGTGTTGATGCCTTTTTGGAATTTGCAAAACGAAATGTTCCAAGTAGTGACATTTTTTTCTGTCCATGCCTGAAATGTTTGAATATGAAGAAGTTGAAAAGTAGAGAGATAAAAGATCATCTGATATGTCATGGTTTTAATCCGAGTTACAACCCTTGGATTTGGCATGGTGAAACTGGACGGAATGTCATTGATGATGATGATTCAGAAGATGGTAACTCCGATGGAATTGAAGAAATGATTCGCGATATTGTAGCAGAACAAATTGAGATAGAACCGACAGTTGCACGTCTATATGGTGATGCTGAAAAACCATTATATCCCGGTTGTACAGATTTTACGGTTCTGTCGGCGGTGTTAAGATTGATTAACCTGAAGGCGAAGCATGGATGGAGTGACAAAAGTTTTACAGAGCTGCTACAATTGATGAAAGACATTCTTCCAAAAGATAACGATCTTCCAGATTCACATCACAAAGCCAAGAAAATATTATGCCCGATGGGATTGGGATACAAGAAAATACATGCCTGTCCGAATGACTGCATTATATATAGGAAGGAATATGAATTTCTGTCAGAGTGTCCAAAATGTGGGACATCATGGTATAAGGTGAAAGAAAAATCACAGGGTGATGTAGAGATTACAAAGCTCCCTTCAAAGGTATTTTGGTATCTTCCTATAATTAATCGTTTCAAATGTTTATTTGCTAATTCACATGATGCAAAAAGGTTAAGATGGCATGCTGAAGAGCGGGTATGTGATGGAAAAATACGTCATCCAGCTGATTGTCCACAATAGAAGAAAATTGATGCGCAATATTCTACATTTGGAAATGAAATAAGAAATCTCAGACTAGGGTTGTGCACAGATGGAATGAATCCATACCGAACACTCAGTAGCACACATAGTTCATGGCCTGTTTTATTGGTAATTTACAACCTCTCTCCTGAAGTTTGTATGAAGCGCAAATATTTCATGTTGAGTACAATGATCTCTGGTCCAAATCAACCCGGTAATGATATTGATGTTTACTTGTCACCGTTGATTGATGATTTGAAACTGTTATGGGATGATGGTATTAGGGTGTATGATTCTTATAAAATGGAATATTTTCAACTGCATGCAGTGCTTCTGTTCACCATAAATGACTTCCCAGCGTATGGAAATTTGTCTGGATATAGTGTTAAAGGGAATAAAGCATGTCCAATTTTCAAACAACAGACGTCCTATTGTCAATTGCATCATGGGAGGAAAATAGTGTACATGGGTCCTCGAAAGTTTTTGCCTATGGAACACCCTTATAGAAGAATAAAAAAGGCATTTAATGGCTCACAAGAATTTGATACTGCTCCAAAACCTTTATCCCCTGATCTGTATTTTGAGAGGGTGAAAAAACTTGACGTGACATTGGGAAAGGCACAGAAATCTGGTAATGATAGTCATATTTGGAAGAAAAGGTCAATTTTTTTTGAGCTACCATATTGGAGGTATCATGAAGTTAAACATAATATTGATGTCATGCACGTGGAGAAGAATATCTGTGATTCTTTGATTGGAACATTGTTAGATATTAAAGGAAAGACTAAAGATGGGTTGAATGCAAGATTAGACTTACTATCAATGGGAATACGTTTGGAGTTAGCTCCCACTCCTAAAGGAAGATGAACATTTCTTCCCCCGACTTTTCATACATTATCGAAGAGGGAGAAAATTAGCTTCTGTCAGTGTCTTCATGATACCAAAGTGCCTCAAGGTTATTCTTCTAATGTAATTTTTTTTTCTCATTCAAGGACTTGAAGTTGATAGGTATGAAATCACATGATTGTCACGTCATGATGCAACAAATTCTACCATTTGCATTGCATGGAATATTGCCCATTCGTGTCAGAAAGACTATAATGAAGTTGTGTTATTTTTTCATTTCAATTTGTAACAAGGCGATTGATGTGAATGCTTTGAACATTTTGGAAAAGGATTCAATTTTTATACTTTGTCAATTGGAAATGTATTTTCCTCCAACTTTTTTTGATATAATGGTGCATTTAATGATTCATCTGGTTCGAGAAATAAAGCTTTGTGGACCTGTATATCTTCGTTGGATGTATCCTTTTGAAAGGTATATGAAAATATTAAAGGGGTATGTTAAAAATCTATATCGACCTGAAGCCTCCATTATTGAAAAGTATATTTCTGAGGAGGTAGCAGAGTTTTGTACGAGCTACTTGGCTGCGGCGCAACACATAGGTTTACCTCCATCTCGCCATGAACGAGTTAATAATGAGGGAAAGGGGATTCGCGGCTTGAAAGTCAAATCATTGTCAGATGAACAGATGAAGAAGTTAGAATCATAAATCTTGAATAACATAGATGATGCTCAACTATATATCACATTGCATATTAATGAGTTGAAACAATGTCATCCAAAGAAGAAAGAAATGTGGATTTTGAATGAGCACAACAAAACTTTTTTGTCATGGATTAAAAAGACTTTTCTTGGTAGATCAGATGTATCAGAGACATTAAAATGGATAGTGGGTGGTCCATGTTTAAATGTGATAACATGGTCTGGTTATGACATTAATGGTTATACATTTCATACAAAAGTTCAGGACAATAGAAGTGCAGTTCAGAATAGTGGTGTATTGGTGTTTGCAGAAGCAATGCATTTTTCAAGTGCTAAGGACAAAAACCCAATTTCTGCATCAAATGCATATTATGGAGTGATTGAAGACATATGGGAGGTTGATTACTTTAAAATTAAAGTTCCCGTTTTTAACTGTAAATGGTTTAACGGTAACAACAGTGTCAGACACGATGAATTTGGAATGACACTTGTTAATCTGAATAGATTGGAAGACACAACTGATTCTTTTATAATGGAAACACATGTAAAACAAATTTTTTATGTAGTAGATCAATCAGATATGTAGTGGGTTGTTGTTTTACAAGGGAAAAAACAATATGTTGGTGAGGATGAACTTGATGAATATGCTGATTTATGTGAGATCCCTACTTCAATGGAAATATTAACAGAACATAATGACGATCATGTTGAAGACATAGTTTGTGCCATAAGGAACGATCACGACGAAGGAATTTGGGAAAAAAATCCATCTGTACATTCCTAAAATTTCAGGTAAGATATGTTTATTTCTTGTTTACATTTATTTTTTCCATAAATGTTAGATATTTTAAGTTTTTTAATTTATTAAAACATGTTTTAAAATAAAATAAGTATATGTTTTTGTTTGTTTTAAGTTTGTTTAGTTTACTTTATCATGTTTATAACCATTACATGAATTTTAAAATGCTTATTTTTGTTCACTGACAATTACTTTACCATGTTTACAATGTTTACCAGGTTTACCATTTTTACCATTTTTACCATCTTGACCATATTGACCATCTTTTCCATCTTTACCATTGTTTAACATGCTTACCATATTACCAATGTTTACTATTATGTAACTTAGTACACTTTTCTATTTTCTGATTACAGTAGTATTAAAATATTTGAATTTGTATATTTGTTCACTGACAATTACTTTACCATGTTTACAATGTTTACCAGGTTTACCATTTTTTCCATTTTTTACCATCTTGAGCATCTTGACCATCTTGACCATCTTTGCCATATTTACCATTGTTTAACATGATTACCATATTACCAATGTTTACTATTATGTAACCTAGTACACTTTTCTATTTTCTGATTATAGTAGTATTAAAATATTTGAATTTGTATATTTGTGAACTGACGTTTGTTTTTTTGATTTGAAGGATAATGACAGATCATTAAGATGATCAACCACATGATTCTGGAGAGGAGCATATTGCTGGTCATACCTCTGGGGATGAACATTCACATGCTCCTATTACGACAAAGAGTTCAAAGGTTGGTAAACGTGGTTGCACACGTTTACCAAAATTATCACTTGCCCGTACGCAGGATCAGAGGATAGTAGTTGAGTTTGATGATGATGATATTCCTAGAGGTCCGAATGCCAAAGATTTTAAGAGTTTTGTTGCAACTCAGGCTAAGACCAAAGTAAGCATTCTGTATGATGATTAGAGAGGTGTGGATAAAGAGATTATCTCTCAGTTGTGGGAGACGATTTTGGTAAGATCTTTTGTCATTGTTTGACCATTATTTTAATGTTTCTGGTATATATAATATGTTTAACCTCTTCTTTATCAGATGACATTTGATATTCCTGACACTGGAGGAGTCAGGAAGAAATGCTTATCGTTGGCTGCCAGGAGATGGAGGGATTTCAAATCAACCCTCTCATCTGATTTCATTTATGGTCATAGGAGTCATGAAAATCCATGTCGTATATATCCTTTTATAGATGAAGACACATGGAGACAGTTTTTTGAAAGTAGAAAAAAAGAGTCATTTCTGGTAAGGGCAATGTAAACTTTTATAAACTTTCTTATATAAATGATTTTATTAATGTTTTGTTAATGATTTCTTATTCTTAAATTACAGCAAACAAGGAAAGCTCATCAGGAGATCCAATCTAAAAATTTATACCCTCATTGTTTATCTCGGGGAGGGTATACATTATTAGAAGAAAAAATGATAGCGGAAAAATTTCAACAACTAAGAGCTGAGTCTTCAAGCTCTGGAGAGGTGGCCCCTCCATCCCCTTCATCTAGACATGAAAAATGGAAGAGAGCTCAGAAGGGAAAAAAGGGCAATATCTTTCGGAAGAATCGAGAATCGTAGCTGAGAGGATTGTAAGATATCTATTTAATTTATTTAAGTTAACTTTTTTCTTCATATAAGTTTCAATCATTACAGAAATGTTCAATTAATTAATACAGGACTCTCTTGAGGAGCAGAGTTCAGAGGGGACATTTACAGCTACTGGGAGGGGAGATATTTTATTTTCAGCTTTGGGAAGGCCTGAACATCCTGGTCGTGTAAGAGGATATCCGACAGGTGTATCGGTAAGAAAAGTGTTTCCACGTTCTTCAACTTCTAACATTGAGGGGGTTTATAAAAAAAAATAGAATCCTTGGAGGCTGAAGTTCAAAATATTAATGCGACGATGGAAGACAAGATTAGAGATTCGGTGCAGTCTATGTTTGTAGAAATTCAAAGACAATTTTAGACTGCAGCTCCCACTCCTCCACCTCCCCCTGCAGACCCCATTATTTATCCTCCACCTCTGCCAGTAGCTCCCACTCCCCCACCTCAGCCTGCAGACCCCATTTTTTATCCTACGCCTCCGCCGCAGCTTCCTACATATTGCGAGTTGTATGTTGATGATTCTCAACATCATATAGTAGCATATGGGTTGGTATATTGTATAGGAGATACAGTTCATCATCAACAATTAGAGGTAGAGAATCAGAGGGTCACTGTACAGGATATTATAGATAGATCAGCTAGGGTACCAATACCTACAGATGAGGTGGTGACAGTTGGACAGAGTATCAGCCATTTTTTAGTTTGGCCATCCAGACTTCTTCGACTCATTACCATAGAGGTATGAATGTTATATCTTTTATTTTATTTTTTTATTAAATTTGTTTTATCATTTGAAAACTACAATAATTCTCAATTTGTTTTCACAGGAATACTTCAAAGGTAAAGAAATACTGTATAGACAACAACAAAGACAACATGCTATGACATCAGATACAGATTCCAGTGGTCTTGACAGATTGTTAAGATATTCACATTTGTTGTTGGGTTTTTATGAGTTTCCAATGGAATCTCATGTTTGTGGACGTGAAATAAGTGTGGGGATTACAAAATCTGATATCATGGAGCTTGTTACTGGAGATAAGTTGGGCATCAACGTGGTGAAATTTTTTTCCATGTAAGTCTTAACACCTTTTCCATGCGTTATATTTATTAAAATTGTATACTTATATAAGTTTTGTATTAGGTATCTTTATAAAATTTTTGAGAGGAATGAACTGACAGAAGTATATGGATTCATGGACCCGCAATTGATTACCCCTGAAGCATGTGCATTGACTGAGGAACAAAGAATGTTTTATATTGCTGAAAGATTTGAAAAGAATATAATCCAACAATGTTGGATGATGCCTTTTTGTGAGAGGTATGAAACACATTTCTCTCAAAGAGTTAATTATATTTTAACATAAAAAACCACTAACATTAAATTTCCTTTTATCAGTAATCATTGGATGTTAGGGATTTTTTTCCCAAGGGAGAAAGCTCTTTATTGGATATGCTCTGTTCATGGTGATGTGCGGGCAAGTTTTAAGAATATATTGGAAAAGTAAGTTTCAATTTCTCGATAGTTTTATATATTATAATGAATTTTAAATTTACCCCATTCGTATTATTTTCTAACAGTGCATGGGTCTACTTTCGAAAAAACACAAAGAAAAGAAATGCAAAGATCAAATATGTAAAGGCGAAGGTAAATTTCAATTTATAATTTGTACTTTTTGATTTATTACATAAAAATAATATATTGAATTTACACTCATTCAAAACAGAATTGTCATGAACAACAAGGCCTCATCGAATGCGGATATTATATGTTAAGATTTATGTATGAAATAATAACAACTGGGACAGTTGTGAATTTTGACCTGGTACGATTTCCTCTTAAAATTTTCCATCATATTTCAATTTGATTTATTCATTATACACGTTAACTATCTTCTTTTTCATTTGTAGCTTTTTGATGACCCTCAACCCTATACTGCTGAAGACATCAAACACGTACACGTGGAGTGGTCAAATTATTTTACAAGTTTGATTGAATTTTAGTTGTTTGTAATGTAAAATGTAATTTTGAATATTGTCATTTTAATTGTCTATTTGGTAGTTGTTTAGGTTTGATTTAGTTTTTTTTGAAGTTGACAGTGTAAGTTTTGAATGTTATATAAGTGAATGTTTAATTTTTCTCTACTTCTTGTTTTGGTCTACTTTTGATGGTTCTTCTGGTATGGATTTGGGTCTGTGGGGGAGGGGTTCCCAGGGTGTGGGGGTGTGTTCAGTGGGGTTGGGGGTGTCCAGCGGTCTGGGAGGGCTGTCCGGTGGGGTGGGGGGACAGTCTTGGGGGGTGGCAGGGATGTCCAGGGGTGTGGGAAGCCGGTCCAGGGGTGTGGGAGTGCTGTCTAGGGGTGGGGGGGGGGGGGGGGTTGTCCAGGGGTGTGGTGGGGGCTGTCAAGTGGGGTGAGGGGGTGAGGAGGTGCTGTTCAGGCGGGTGTGGGGTTGTCGAGGGGTGTTTGGGGAGGTCCGGGGGTCGGGGGGCAGTCCAGGAGTGTGGTGGGGGCTCCAATGGGGCGGGGGAGGGTTGTCCAAGGGGTATACATGAGGGTGGGAGCTCCAATGGGGTGGGGGAGGGCTGTCCAGGGGGTATACATGAGGGTGAGGGCTCCAACGGGGTGGGGGAGGGCTGTCCATGGGGTATAAATGAGGGTGGATGCTGTCTAGTGGGTAAGTTTTATATGTTATCTATTTACATGCTTAATTTTGATGTACTTCTGTTTTTGTGGTATGATTTCTTGATTTATTTTCTGGTTGATTCTGGTGGTGAGAAGATCACTGCATTCTGTTTAAAAAAAATTGGGTTTATCAAGTCGGTTATTTAATAACCGACGTGATAAAATGCCTGGAAAATAGTTTATCACGTCGATTATTTAATAACCGACGTGATAAAAGGCCTGGAAAATAGTTTATCACGTTGGTTATTTAATAACCGACGTGATAAAAGGCCTGGAAAATGGTTTATCACGTCAGTTATTTAATAACCGACATGATAAAAGGCCTGGAGAATGGTTTATCACGTCGGTTATTTAATAACCGACGTGATAAAGGGCCTGGAGAATGGTTTAGCACGTCGGTTATTGAATAATAGACGTGCTAAACGGCATGGACAATGGTTTATCACGTCGGTTATTGACTAACCGATGTGATAAACCCCCTCCCACCAGTTTATCACGACGGTTATACAATAACTGATGTGATAAACCCCCCTCCCCCGGTTTTTCACATCGGTTTTATATGAACCGACGTGATAAACCACGTTCAGCCCGGTTTATCACGTCGGTTCTTATAGAACGGACGTGATAAACCACCCTCACCCCAGTTTATCACGTCGGTTCTATATGAACCGACGTGATAAACCCCCTCACCCCCTGTTTATCATGTCGGTTGTTTAAGAAGGGACGTGATAAACCATTGTCCAGGCCGTTTATCATGTCGGTTCTTCGATAACCGACGTGATAAACCATTCTCCAGGCCCTTTATCACGTCGGTTCTAAAATAACCGACGTGATAAACCATTCTCCAGGACCTTTATCACGTCGGTTCTAAAATAACCGACGTGATAAACATCGTGATTTTATGTTTTTGACCTCGGTTTTTAAATAACCGACGTCAAAAACCTTATTTATAACGTCGCACGTATTAACGTCGGCTAGAAACCGATGTAAAAAATTAAAAATAACCGACGTAAAAAACGTTCTCTGCACTAGTGAGTGGTGCATTCTACCATGGGGATAAAGGTGGATATGTGTATCAGCGGTGTGGATAAGTGGTGAATTGGTAGATTAGTGAAGAATGGTATATTTTGATATCATTGGAATAATGGGTGTGTGACAATAGATTATGGAGGAACAAAGGAGGTATTAAGAGTTTGAAATGGTAGTGAAGGAGGTAAAATACAAGGAGAATTTTAGTTCTATAGGAGAAATGGTATATTCTTATGATACCATTACAAAACAATAACGGTGGAAGGAAACAATAGATTTTAGTGGAAGTGGCGGTAAACTATGAGTTACCATTGATGAATGGGGGTAAACGAGATGTAGAACTGATTTTGATATCAAAGAATGTAGTAATATTATTAACTAGCATGAAGAGCGGTAGTGGTTTTTGATAGGATCAGTTTTTATTCTACTATAGAAGTGTAGATAATAAGTAGCTTGTGCTATAATGGGGCTAGTGGCATCTTATGATATTTTTAGGAATTTTTTTTCTTTTAGAGACCATAACATTTTTTTCACCTGCATTTCAATTCAATATTTTTTTTAAATTCACATTTAGTATTAATAAATTCAAATAATGATAAAATTTAGAATTGGAATTTCGATCTTCAAAAAAATAATTTCGAATTAAATTAATTAAATTAATAAAAAATTCAAAACAAAATCAATTTTTTTAGTTATAAATAATATTCATTTCCAAATTTAAACCTCAACCTTAAAAAGAAATTTTCTATTTTTATTTTGATTTATGTATTTTATTAAAATTCAATTTTTTTTAAAACAATTAACCTAAAAAATTAAATCTATTTAAGAATTGATTTTTAATAATTTTATTTCAATGTTTTAAAAATAAATTTCTGTTTAATGTATGGATTTTAAATCAACCCAAAAAATGAATATATCATTAAAAGTCATTATGTCATCTAATTATCAATTATATTCCAAATTCTCAAAATCACCAAAAACAAAATTTTTACCCTGGAATTGGATTAAATATTTGGTATTTTCAAAGAATATAAGACAATAGATGAAGAAAATTTCAACTCAAATCACTCCCCATCACATGAAATATTTCACTTCAGGGTAATATTATCAATGAATTCAATTTTTTTAGAGAGAAAAAACAAAAATAGTAGTTATATCTAAATTCAAATTAACAGACCATAGAGTGGATGAAAAACAAATTCATCTAGTGTTTGAAATATTATGCCTAATTTTTTAATCAAATATTTTTTTCATTTCTATTAAGTTGATAGTTCTATGTCTAGGAGCGGATCAACTATCATTTAAGCTGCATTGAAATATTAATAGGAGGAACTTCCATTTTTCCCTCTCTCATAAGTCTTCTAAAACAAGAATTCTAATTCCTACTTTATTGATACAACTAAAATGTAAATTTTTATAAGTCAATATCACAATTCGTGGGTTCAATATTTAACTCACCTAAATGAATTAATTTTTGACTTAAAAACGTATTCATATTTTTTTTAGTTTTTTGATTTTTCCCTAGCCATGTATGTACGCAGATCTATAAAAAAGAACTTATTAATATTTCTAGAGGGATACTCACACACAAAATGTGGATCTATCTAATATATATATTATTGGTTATCAACCAGACATTTTAGTCCAAGTTCAAACGACTTATATCAATTTAATTTGAGTTTTATCCCTAAGTTCTTCTTTCTAACTGAGGTAAAGTTGCATTGGGTTAAGTTTAAAAATCCAAGTGAAACCAAGTTATAAATATAGTCCCATAAGAATATTTTCACTCAAACCCCATTTCCTATTTGTAAGACCAAAATTCTATGAAAAAATTTAATAATTTCAATTACAAATCACTTAATTATTACAGTTTTCATAATTGGTGAATTCCTCTAACACTATCATGAAATTTTCAAACTATAAAGTAAAATATTTGGGTTCAAGAAGAGTTTGAAAAAATAAAAATAGAAATTGTAAAAAATATATATATAGAAAAATATTTAAAGAACATTTTTATCCTACAAACACTATGTACATATTCCTATTTTCCATATTTTGTTTTCTTTTGTTATATTATAGTATTTTTTTTGAATTAAATATTGAAAATAATATAAACATAGAAAAAGGGTATTTACAATATTTACAAAACGATCCTTTTTTATTGTATATCTGTTTTTTACATTTTCTTTTCGAAATTTATTTATTTATTTAGATATTTAATAGATACGTACTAAAAAATTATAAAAAATTTATTTATAGATTCTGATATAGTTTTATAAAGTAGTTAAAATCAAAACTTGTTTGAATCCATTCCCCCAGACTTATTTAAAATTGTTCCTCTAAGTTCCATAAAAAATTCAAAAAAATAGTGATTAAATAGTGTAAACTGATAGATACAACATGGTGTTTATTTATCCAATTGGTTTGAGTTAATCTATATTTTGGGTTTACTTTTTATGGATAGTTGATCTAGAATAATGTGTTTTTTCCATTTAGGGAAAAGCTATAGAAAAACAAAATTATACAATAGAATTTTTATTAAAATAAAAAAGGAAAAAGATAAAATATAGGGAAAATAATCTTGGATTATCCTTCCCAAGTGGGGTTGTAGTTAGAATTTCCATAACTAGACAATCTTGTGATTATCCCCAATCTATATGTGAATTAAGTTTATGTGGTAAGAACAACCACATTCGATTCCTTCTGAAACTGCTCAGATCCACTTCTTGAGGCCCACATCGGACAAAGTACTATATTTCTATCCCTTTAGCAGTGTAAATCAACTTCAAAGGTTGTAATGGAAGGATGATAAATGTGTTCTACTATTCTTTTAAATATAAATAACTGGATCCTTCATCTAGTGTTAGGTCCAACAATGTTTTTTTCATTAAAAAAGGAGATTCAGTAGGCCTTTCTAATTGAAAATATTCAAAACCACTTGAGTTCAAATAAAAATTTATCCATTCATTGTTATTAGATTTTATATATGTCTCTTCATGATAGACAGTTGGGATCAGTACTTCTATATCTGCATCCAAATGATTTTCATGGATATGTTAAGGGCGGTATTCCTCTTCAGTAATAATTTCCTCCAATAATACATCTAAATATACAATATTAGCACACATTAGTCCATAAATAAATTATTATTGTATGATAATAAGGTAGAAAAAATCAGAATAAATTTTATTTTCCTCTAAATCATGCTCCAATAGTGCAAAGTGCATATCATAAAAACTAGGGGGTTAGATTCAAGTTTAATTTGAAATGAATTAATAGTAGAATATTTTAGAGGTCGACTATCTCCTTCAAGTGCTTTTAATGGTATTTTTTTTGTAGATCCTAGAGTGCCTCAGGTATCACCTCAGGAATTTATGGGAGAGTAGTATCCTTTAGATATTCTACCTCTAGGATGCACACTATTAATGTTTTTGGTTTTGGTTAATTATCCTAGGGTACACTCATTTTAGTATTAGTTCTATAAAAAATCAATAATGTATGTTATAATTGGTCCATTACTTCATCAAAGTGTTCAATTATAACACACGTATATGTTTGATTGAGTAAATTGGGGATTTATTCCATTTTTTAGAAATAAGGTGATGATCTATTTTTTGTTTGATTTTTTTGGTATGATTTTTTTAAAGAAGAAAGATAATTTTAGAGTGAAAACGAATAGTGACTCTTCAACTTTACTCCCCAAAAATGGTGCTAAGTTGATCACATGGTTGTCAGGGACCATGGTCAAACACAACTTTTATATTTCATTAAACATATAATATAACATAGGGTTGACCAAGATTATTTATCAAGAAGTGTGTATAGGTCATATTATCAAAAATATAATTACTTACATTTTTTTATTTCTTAATTTTTTAAAATCCCAGAAATTGATGTAGTTTTTTTTCGTTTTTTATTTAAAAATTTAAGAAACATTAATCAGAATTCAAAAACAAATATTGAAAGGGGATTGGATCTGAATTTTATCACACATGGTTTTAATTATTGCTTGTTCTCATCTAATAATCATATCATTATCATTATTTGTTTTCTATGATTTATCTAATTTTTGGTTCTAAGTGTACATAGAATCGTTATGTCTTGGTACATCCAGTTCCACGTCCTCTATAGTGAAGAGGTAGTGGAAACACTCAATATATTCATTCACTACCTCAACACTTAGTTCAATTGTATGCTATTCATCCCTCTTTCCATAGTTCTCCAACGATATACCCCATGAATTGTGAGAGAGAGGGGATAATTTATTTCACAAAGTGGAAAATATAGTAGTTCATCAAAAATAGTATATGAATACCATTGATATTCTTCTATCCAGTTTACTATTGCATCAATGATGGAATTTATAAAACTTAAAATAATGAGTGCCTGCATGATCTCCCTTAGGGACGTATCCCCCGAGTTAATTATCTATGGTTTTGAGTTGATGAGATCACTAGAACGACATAGAGCTGGAATAAAAAACATATAGAATTGGGGGAAGAATATAAAAAACACAATTGAATTAAAATAGATCAAAACATATATTAAAACTATAGAATAAAAATACAAAAGTAAATACAGAGCTAAGATCGGTAGATGAAAAATCCTTTCGAAGAGGGGAAGAGGAGAATTATTTATAATCATTCAAGAAGTTTCATTATTCCCCTCACTTTCAGCATAATTTATTGAGCTTTTTCTTCATTGGATGATTGAAACATGTCCAGAGTCAAGGCCCCAGATCATCTTTATATGGTATTGATAATCTTTGTAAAATTATTCACAGTCCTCCCATGATCAAGATGTGTACATTAGAGGAAAAGAAATTTGGTACTTACTAGGGTATTATATTATCAAAATTTTCTCTACGGGTGAAGGAGAATGAATAAATTTGACTTAGGGTATGAATTAAGTGTATTATAAGATGGTAGAAAAGGTTTGGGAATGAGATATCACTACAATTGGAAAAAATATAGTAATTAATATTAGCATGAAATTATTGTGTGTATGTATATATATACTTATTATATATATATATATCTATCTATTTTTTATATTTTTATATTTTTTATTTCTTTTATGGATCCTCACACATGGGGATCATATCCTTTTTAGTGGAACTCGATTCTTATCCTCCTCAACAATAGCATGCATAGAAGTTTAAGCACAAAATTATAGGTGTATCTTTAAAATATTAGAAATTGAGCTCATTAGGTGTGTAATAAACCTTCTTAATTATGTTTTGGAGCAGGTTCAACTTCATAAATCACAGCAGCGATGATGTGGAAAGATATAGTTCAACTGAGAATAGGGATTCTTCAGTGGATGGATCTCGCAACAGTGGTTGGTGGAATAAGGCAGTCGGTGTGGATCTAGTTCTGGTGGTGAGCTTCAGAAAGGTGAACAATAGATTTGTTTTTGCCATGTTCTTATCATGATCAGTGGTGGTATAGATATTTAGTGCAACATAATAGGAGGTAGTGGTGCATGCTACCATGGGGCTAGCAGTGGGTTCATGTAACAGGGGTGTGGAGAAGTGGTGTAACTATATATTGGTGAGTAATGATAAATTGTGCTATTGTAGGTGGAATTGGTTCATGACAGTAGAATGTGGAGGAAAAAGGATGTATCAAATGTGTGAAATGTAAATTAAGGTGATAGCATCAGGGGATAATGGTAGTTCTACGGGAGGAATGATAGATGTTTGTGCTATCGTTGCAGAATAGTTGTTGTGTAAGGCAATGATATATTATGGCGGAAGTGGGGGTATCTTGTGAGATACCATTGATGAAAATTGTAAGAGGACGAGTAACAATTAGTGGACTACCATGAATAATAATACGAATGGTAGCAAGCCTGTAGAGTGGTAACGGTAAATGATTGGAGTGATATATTGGGCTTCCATGTCAGTGAAGATGGGAAATATCATGTTCTACTATGGGGCTAGCGATATCATCTGCTTCCATTGATAATTTTTTTCCATATGGTGGTTGCAACATTATTAATTAACGAATATTTAAATCCATGAAACATTTTTATTGTATATTTAATCTAGATAAATAAAATAATGATAAAAAACAGAATCATAATTTCAAACATTGAAAAAATGATTTCAAATCCAATTAAATCAATTAATAAAAAATTCAAAATAAAATTAGTTTTTGAAATTAAAAATCTTATTCAGTTCATAATTTTAAATTCAAGATTAAAAATAAATTTTAGTCTTTATTTCAATTTATGGATTTCAACAAATTCAAAAAATGTTTAAGATAATTAAACTCAAAAATTAAATCCATTTAAGAATTTATTCCAAATAATTTTATTTCAAAGCTTTAGAAATCAATTTCATTTTAACATATGGTTTGTAAATTAACCAAAAAAATGAATAGATCAATAAAAATCACTATTTTATCCATTTATAAATTATATTATGAATTCTCAAAATCACTAAAAAACTATTTTTACCTAGGAATTGGATTAAAGTTTTGGGTATTTTCAAATAGTAAAACATAAAAAATGTTGACAATTTCAGCTCACACCAATATTTTATATCCCTTTTCTTGTTTATCCTTTTGGTTTATGTATTTTTATGGAAAATGATTCCCAAAAAATTTATTGTATCCTCTGATACTAGTTTCCCAACTCTTAAGATTATAGGGGTTTGTTTGAGGCTTTGTGGAACTCTAATTAGGGTCATATGATTCAGGTCCCCAAGCGAGGGTGTTACAGGAAATGTATGAGGAAAAAACTTGTCTTTTAAGAGGAATTAGTTATGATGACATTGTTGGTTAGTGATGTCATAAAAAGAGTGGGGGTGCATTTCTATTTTAAAATTAAAATTAAAAACAAAAACAAAAATATATTTTAACAGAGTAAAATAAAAATAATTAAAGAGGGAATAATTTTATATAGCATTTTGATCAAAAACTCTTTCATGAGTACCTACATATACTCTTATTAAATCATTTAGGGTTATTTAAATTTATTATATTAAAAAATATCCAAGTTACTCATTAAAAAGAAAATAAATATTATTTTTAGTAATTATAGAATGAAATAAAAAATCTATCACTTTAGTGGTAGAGAGCACCCAAAATACAAAAGAAGATAAAATAGGTTTTCTTTGAAAAAATAATGAAAAATTATATCAAATCTTCTGAAGAATAAAATATTAAAACCTGATAAATGAGTTACAGATGATAGAAGAGGGAAAGATTGATAAATTAGGTTCAAATATGAATGATAATAGTAACCAGTACTTGATAAAACCTCCTAGAGGTTTATTTATAGCATTATATGATTTATTTTATTATTCTTATTTATTATAGAGTGACTAATTCCATTGGTATGTAAACATAACCGATAGAGTGAAAAAATTTTGAGTGCTATTTTTTTAGAGAAATTATTTACAGGTAACTAGTTGAAACCCACTGACTAATTGATATGTACAAGGATGACTATAGGTACCCACTCAACCTATATTGAGTATGTGGTTAGTGAGATAGAGAGTTACCCAAGACTCTAAATTTTCCATCATGTATATTTTGGACCCATAATAAGTCTCGAATGATTGAGACAAATAATTACCCGATTCTCTATACACCCTTCTATGTATCTGGTTGTTTGTACCACCAAGGGGTCTCCTTTTTCTCCAAAATTTCTTTTTATACTTGCTAAATGATGCAGTAATCTCAAAAATTATTACGAATTAATTATATTGAAACAAAACATAATTAAAATATAATAAAATAATAAGGTGTTTGTGATAATTATAACAACTACACGAGTGAGAGTTGTAATACTCTCCCCCTTTTTGATTACTACAAACACATAATCCAAAATTTTATAAGATTAATTTCAAATAACATTTTAATGTCCACTCTAATAACATGTTTGAAACAAAAATTTATGTATAAAATTAAGACATAAGTTATAATATCATGTTTGAATAATAAATTCCGAAATGAAATTAAATAGAAATTTTTTAAAATGAATTTAAAAGAATATTTAGAATTTAAAAAGACATGAACAAAAAAATATATATGAACTAAGAATTTAAAATAGTTTTTAAGATCTTAATAATATTAAAACCAAAAAATTAAAAATAATTTTAAACTAGAATTATTTAAAAACATTTACACTAATTTTAGAATAATATATAATCTAGGAAATGACTTAACATTTAATTTAAAATTGGCACAGGATTTTATAGGAACACACAAACCATCTTCCCCATTGTGATTTAAAAAAATGAATGAATAATGTAAAAATATGATCATGAAAATAAAAATGATATAAATAAATTGGACATAAATAATAAATTAGAGGCCATTATTGATAAAAAAGTGTGTATAAATAAAATGAAGTCTGGTCAAATACAAAATAAGATAAAAAGTAAAAAAAATAGTGACATATAAAAAAATAATTCTCAAATGAAAAAATAATATCCTTGGAACTATAAGTGTAAGATATCAGATGATGGTAGTGAGAAAGATGATCAAGAACTGATCATGCTAAAAAGAACGTCTCTTTTAGGTTCACCTTAATCATATTTAATTGATCATCCATTAAAGATGAAAATTATAAGTAATTACATATAAGGTAACTCTAGGGGTATTAGTGGATGGATTATCTCCATAACCACCATCAATATACGAATCTTTTCCCTCTAATTTTCCTACTTCCTTCTTAGCTGGTACCACACCTTCTTTAACTTCCATTTCTATTTATTCCTCCTCCTCATCAATGGAACATGCCTTTTCTTTGAAAATAGGCATATCAATATTGGGTATATTATTATCAATATTATGGGAATCGAAATTGAGAATACCTCATCAATAATAAATCCACTCTCATCTCTATGGAGGGAAATTGATGAAAATACTTTATATGAAGAGGCTATCAATGGTGTTTTACTTGTAACTTCAACCATGGATCCATAAAGATCAATATAAAAATGGTTCATATGGAAGGATATGAAATAAAAAAAAGGTAACACCGTTTATCAATATGGATGGGAAGAAACATATCTAATTTCCCAAAAAATGGATGATATTCAAGTGAGTGTTCTAAGTAAGGAAATAAAAGTACATATATACCAATGTACTTCACAGTTTAATGATCAAACAATAGAGGGTAAATTGATATTTAGATAACCCATTTAATTATGTGATGTTCAAGTATTAGTCGATTTAATTTTACTATAGTTTAATCAAATTTCTTGGAAATAATATCAAGGGATGAATTAAGATCAAAATATGGATCTTGGGGAAATTATCCCTAGGTAAACATGTAAGAGTATTAGTAATAGATTCTAATAAAACTAAAAATATATTGAGAGGTAAATGTATAATATAACCCACTCAAAATAATATTGATGGTGTGAAAGTCATTCTTACGATCAAAAAGAAAATTGGTACAAAATTATCAAACTAAAAGTGGAAAATTAACTCCCTTTGTGGTGGTTAAAATAAAGTTCACCACTTTTGATAATTAAATTCCCTATTCAATTATAGATAAGAGTTTTTAGGATAATATAATTATATTATACCACCTGAAATGATGGTGTTTTCTGGCCAAATGTTATGTATTTTAGCAATAGAGGATTAGAGGGAGGATTGGATTTACCCTTTCCTTTGAATATGGGTACATGATAATTATGAGTCATTATAAAAGGTATAAGATAAAAATAGTGGATTCAAAGGAGGAATATAAAATCTAGGTTTTATGTTCAAAAATACGAAAATAAAGGAAAAAATATGGAAAATAGAGAAAATGAGAAGTTTAGATAGTGTAAAGAAGATAACATCCTACCTAAAATATGATATTAAAGGAATGGAATAGATATGGGCACCTAGAACTAGGAAAGACAGAGAGAGTGTTAGATTTTGTACCCTAGAACCAAATTCTAATTACTTTTTATTATTATTTTTGTTCAAGAATTTGAATATTAGTAAGATTTATTAACACACCATGACTGTTATTCCATATAATATGGTATGCGATAATGTCCTAATGGTAATTTCCACATTAAAAGATCATAGTAGTTTCCCCTTATGATGAGAACTGAGAATTTAAATTTTTTTTATTAAATATAATTTATATAGTTAGATTATATCATTTGATGGGATATAAATGACATAGGTTATCAATTGTGGAGACTCATTGGAATTTTAGATAGTTTTTCTTGGTATACTCCCTAGGTAATCATTAGTATAGGTGATTATGAGAACATGACCCACCAATTGGAAATATACATTTATCTATGTGATTGGATATTACTATCCCTTAATGTGTGTAATGATCCTTATAATTTAATATTCTAATTAATATATATGATGAGTCATATAATTTGATGTATTTACAAAAACCATGAAAATATATTCTCATGGTGAGGTAGGATAGAGTGGGTGTGTCACGAGTGATGTTGTATTAATAAATAATGAAAGAAAGGATTTACCCATTATGTTATTTAAGGAAATTTTACTCTTAATGCCCTTTTATAGTAAATGAACCACGTAATTTGGTCTATAGACATGGAGATGTTTTCATTATGTTTAATTTTGGAAAGTAAAATTAAGAGACATCAAGAACATTGGCTGATGACACTAGAATACAACCTATTTTATTAGAGATATGAAGATAAAGGGATTATATTACATAGTGTAAACTCATATTAAGTTACATGTCATTGAGACATTAGCTTCATTCTTTATATGATCCTTTGTGTGTTTCTAGATACTAACCTTGTACTTTAGGTAGTGTTGCCTAATTCCACTGAGATGGGGCCCTAGAAGGTTTTACACTAAGTGTATTTAGAATCTTAGATAAATTCCACATGATTTTAACATATTGGATAAATATTATTCTTGTATTTGGTTTAATAATCATTCATGTTGTTTTGATAATAAATATTTAATCACTAGTTGTTTTACAGAATATGAATATGGGTTGAATATTTAAATTTTTTTATTCTCTAGGTAATTATTTATTTAGTTATTTGAATATTAAATATTTATTTATTCTTGTTTATTCAAAAGGTAATAAAATATTTATATATTTAGTTAGATGAATATTTAATAAATGTTTATTCACTAATTTAGTGAATATAATATTAATATTTTTTTATTAATAATGCATTGGTATTTATTTAATTAAATAAATAGTCATTATTCAAAACCCGATAAATATTGAGGAGGATCGATGGTCTGAGTTTTATGGTATGTATAGAAAATTCACATTAAATATTATTTGAATAAATATTATTTTATTTATTCAGGAAAAATAATATTTATTTTATCTGCGAGTTTAGTTCATGGCAAGTAAATAATAATAATATTATTAATTAGACATGGGGTTTGATGAGAATTAAGAAAATAATAAATTTACTTGAAAAATTATTTATTTTCCAGCCCTAACACTATATAATCCTGGTTATGACATTATCTAAATATTAGAGTGACATTTTTTCATTGTGTACAATGTATTCTATAGAGGGTTCTCTCAAGCCCTAGAGATATCTTTTGCTAAAACACTTTGAAGTACACAAAGAAATTATCCTTCTCCTCCATAGTGAATCCTGTCTCTCTTTAAGGATTCAATCATGATTGTAATTAATCATCATATGTGTTATAACCCTCTATGCTAGCACCTGAATGATTCTATGATGAAGATCATAGATTCCTGAAGCACATGTGGATGCCCACTAGAGGGAATATACCCTTGATTCCTACGATGCTATGATATTTTTACAAGAGGTTTTAATCTGATCATTAACAATGAATAAAGAATTACTAGAACAAGGTAATTATAAATATTTATATAATGTAATTATAAATTATTTTGGATGATCCGTCCTTTGGTTCCATGATTAATATGTTAATTAATATATGATTCAATTTTCTTGGTCATGATGTTCTTATTCCGGTACATCATGAATTAATCATTGATTAAAATATAAATTCATGTTATCCATGTATATAATGATGATTTTTTTGTGCTCAAAACATTAATGTGGTATCAAAGGTGTTACAAGCTAATTTATAATTATTTATTTTTTGTTTATTGATTATACACAATTGTTATTATTTTTGACTTCTAGTTTATTTGTTCTTTATATATTGAAGTATATTTAATATGATTTAGATATATTAATTCTCATTAATATAGTTTTATATCATCTTAAATAGGTTAATATTATATAAAAAATGACTAGAGATTCTATCAAGAGGTGCTAAAGATTTTGGTTAGCAGAAAATTTTACAAGACATGTAATCGGAAGTACACATCGTATACCCAAGATCACTGAACCTGGACATGTAATGGGATACATGAAGTTCAAAGGAGTAATAACACATGTATTATTTAATGCACACCATATATTGACTAGGCTATCATGGATCATGGATTTTATAACCACATGAAATGTAGCTGGAATACACGCTATATATTCTACACAGTTTAGTGGTAAAATTCATGTTAATGGTGTTGTCAAATACGCAACATGTACTGCATGATACTGACATGATGAATCATCAATTAAATCCATGGTGTGTATCCATCACGGATTCCATGTGACTCATTTATTCCATTGTTAGAAGAATACTCTGAGTCCACATGCACTTTATAAGGACACACGAAAAGCGAAACACTTAGCGTGTAACACGTTAGTACACATTGTATAACCCAACCAAAATACATGATGAGTCCCTAGGAATTTATCCCAGATACATGAGAAGCATTGAACATGACATTTAGCTCATTAGTACACACCAATAAGTTACCGAGTAAGGGAAAAAAATTAAATTACATAAATAATAAATAATTATAGCATTAAAATCCTAATTACACTATTGGAATATGATGTGATGACTATGCAATAAGGTTTTTAGAATTAATTAATGGTCAATTGATTCTATTTAATCATCTATAAATATTGTCTATTTTTTTTATTTACCATATTTTATTTATTATGGTAATATCCAAGAGACATCATATGATCATTAAGGTAAAGGAAATTAATTAAATTATTAATTAATTAATCCAATAAATAAATTAATTCAAGAATATTTATATTAATAATAAATAAAGAATTGAATTGAATTCTAGCTAGAGTACTTTTGTGTATTTTTTTCATGATATGTGAATGACCATGATCTTATACCAACTCTTATATGTGATTGATTTATTATTTTATGTTTTTTTAAATAATTTATGAAATTAAATAATGGCCTGTGAGTAATTCCTCTCCTCTCAATATAAAGGGGTTTATATACCCATATTTTCTTTTATTTAAACCCCCTCATCCAATAATTTGGTTCCCCTCACCAATGTTTGAGTAAATTTTTGTAATGGATGGAACTCTCTGGAAAGTGGATGAGGTTCAAGTTCAGAGTTGATGTGAAACCAATCTAGGAGGTACACATAAGAACACATAGAATGATGCATCTTAAATCATACTTGGTTTATGAAGTTTATTCCCCAGGGTCAAGGGTTAGTTTATTATTATCTCGACAAACTAACCATTAGATAAGTTCACAGTCATTCCACTTTATTTATTTTATTCCTATTAGTTTCATGGTAAATTATTTATGGATGTTAAAATATTTAAATTAATTAATTAATAAGCATGAAAGATGGAATAAAAATAAAAATTAAAATGCGTGAAAACATTATCTAGACATGGTTAATCAATTAAGTAAAATACACTTAATATCATCTTTCTTATGATAAGCTAAAATTTTAGGTATTCACATAAATATAAAACCCATCAAATAAAATATTAAGTTAGTATTTCATTCCACTACTACAGTAAAAATAAAACCATAGTTTAAAGTATTAGAACAACATCCATTGGGGTGTTTAAAATTATCGAGGAATATATATATTGAGTATTGGGATGACTTAATCTTGGTTGAATTAAGGGTTTATCACCTCCATGATACTTAAGGAAACTAGTAGGCAAAGTGTTGATGAAATTATAATATTGGATTTTGGGATTAGAGTGTGCAATCAACAGATCAAGGATCTACATGTTGATGTATCTGGAAGGTTAGAACTACCTAAATACCTTTGAGTTTCTTGTCATACCTCTGTTTGGGTTGTGATAAATAACATATGTATCCTCTCCACTAGGATATATGTATGATAGGATATTTTAAAACCCATGATGAGGGCTATTAGGCTTCGATAAAATAGTCAGAGATTAATAAATAAAATTAAATTTATTATCTAATCTATATTCCATATAAAGTACTAAAATTATACTTTTATTTATGGCAGAATTAGAAACCTACATGAATTAGTATATATCAATGAGATCCATAATAGATAAGTATAACCTTCCCACTAGATTTAATTATTAGTAATGGTATAGGTGCCTCCAAAATATACTACGCCATGAATGAAAATTATAAATAATGGAAAACCCTCTTCCGAAGGAACCTGAGAAAGATACTGGTGATGATGAATTATCACTCTATATTAAATATTTGGATAGTCACATATATTTAAAATTACTCATGCTCCTATCAATGTGTTTTGAGTTTTAAAACCACATAAGGATATAGTTTCATATAGCATCATGCATCACCTTCATGAACTTTATTAGAAGGAGGTGATACAAGAGAGGCATGAGATCTCCAATGAACATTTCACATGCAAGCTTGGAGATTTGGTGTAGAGACCCCAAGATTGATGTACATAGAAATTTCATTACTTTTGCAGAATACTTAATATGTAACAAAAACAGACACCAATGGACCGTAATAGTTTAGTGTCTTTGGAAACTCAGAACACAATCTTCTAATCATGGTGAAAGATCTTCAATATCTCCCATAAAGATCTTACCCTTTTTTTCTTTCCTAAAACCTTTCTTTATATCCCGGGGAAAAGAAAACATATAAAGGGTGAGCTCAAATTCTCAGTAAGGGTAAACATAGAGAACATAAAGCAATCCATAGACATTTGAATGTAAAAACATGAGCATAAAATCTAAACATCCAAATCTTGAGCAATGACATAAAACATTGCAGTACATAAGTCATAGATCATAAAATAACATTAATCATGATAAAATATCATGGGAATAAGACTTCTAATTCAGGAAAAACATTAAGCACATGATATGATTTCCATAGTAGCCAGGGCATTGCTGCCAAGACCATCTTAGTGGACAAAGTCCCTTACTGAACCGGGTTTACTTGCCGTTCCAGCCCTGTATTACTAAACCATATTTACTTGACATTCTAGCCATGCCAATCTCATGAGATATAAATCTTTACCCAATGCATTGGAGGGAGATATAGGTCCCACCCATCTCATATTGAAATCATTCTTACATGTGCCACAAAACAATCATAAATCATTCATCATAACCCAATGAATAAATTGGGTTTCATTAACATCATTCCATCATAACATAATCCATATAAAACAAATGGATATCATTTCATCATAATAAAAATCAAACCATGTAAATAATAGAGTCATTATACTTGAAACATAAACATACTGAATAATGTTATCTTAGATGGAAAATATTTTTGATAAAACACTTGAAATGAATTCTTGAGTAAAATATCCTTTCTTCTTCAAAATCATTTTCTTTTCACAAAATGCCATGAAATTTTAAAAGACATGGATTTTTTTTAAAATAATCATAAAATATTGTAGAGTAATCTACTTGAAAATAAGGCGTTATGAAATAGTAAAAATCCATTCCTGCCGTATAAGTTAAAAAACATTATCCTTGTACTTTTTTCGGAAAAGTAAAAAAGTACCTCGTATGCTAAACAAAAGGAAGATTCCTTACATACCATGTAGTAAAAGTAAAAAATGGGTAAAAAGGACTTTAAAAATACATGAATTTTTTTATAAAACTTCTACATGGATGATAAATATAACCCCCAGTAAATACTTACGAATAAACAATCTCGGATAAAAAAATTGAGATTGCGAGATTTTCCCTTACCTTAGGTCCGATATGCTTCATACGTATCCAAAACTCCTATATAATGATTTAAATAATGCCATTGACTTATTAAAGAATCATATTCATTGTTATTATATCATATTTGGTTCACTTATGACTTTATATTACCCGTTCTTTTGTAAATTCCATGTTAAATAAGTGTTTTGGGTAAAATTGTATCATTTATCGTACGTGTTTCGACTTGTTGTTCTTGATATTATTACTTATATCCTGATTTACATAATTCCAAAATGTAAGATATGATTTATATATAATATATATTCATAATACACACACACATATATATATATATATATGATAGATCGATAAATGTAATGAAATACACCATTCATGGAGACGGTAGACCGTACGTACGCATGAACGTTGTTTTCGTTTCCTTATTGAACTGAATGGAATTAAGTAGATAAAACACACACACACACACATATATATATATAAATAAATCAAGTAACTTTATCATGTCATATATTTCATTATTATTCATTATATATACTTTATAATCATTCTTGAATGGTTAACATGGAGAAGGAATCTCATCGCCTTGTAGAGACGGTAATCCGTACGTACGCACGAGTGATGATATTGTTCCCATAATTATTGAATGGAATTGGTGTGGATTATATATTAGAATCCATATCATGTTATAATAATAATATATAGTTATTCTTTACACCATTATACCCATCCATGTAAGGTGGTGGTGGAAAAACAGATTACACCACGGCGTGGAGATGGCATTCCGTACGTACACACGCGCCGTGATTTCATTTTCTATAGGATAGATAGAAGGTGAATTGGGGTTGTTTCATATTTATAATAACATATCAGTATATTATTGATACTGATGTTATTACTTTATAATGAAACAACTAAAAAAGAAGAAGTTGAAGAAGAAATAAATTTGAAAGAATCGGTAGAAGAGATTACCTCTTCTTCGACGCACCTCCTTTAAGCTTCCTCTTAAGGCACTAGAGTTGGTATTTTGAGGAGACCAGAACCTCGATAATGTTTCTAGGGAAGTTTAGAAGGAAATTTGTTAGGGTTTTTCCGAGCTTGAAGGCTCAAAATTGTGTAAAGGGGAGAGGGAGGAGGTGCCCTTTTACAAGGGAGGAGAGTGGCACCTTAGGAAAAAAATAAAATATTATTTCATAATAAAGTCATATTAGGTTTATAGTAGCTCCAAATTAATTTATTTCGAAGATAAAGTGGTAATGGGTCGAAATACTCTCAACCAATAGGTTTTAGACAAGTTTAGGTTAGTATTTTAACATTATCATTTAGATTTAACTTTTACCATGTCTTCTTGTTTTCTTACAATATATGGTTAATAAACTTACTATAACAAGCCAAAAGATCCACAAGTGGTTCATTATTAATATATATAACCTTATCTAAGTCATTTTTCTGAAGCATAGATTTTTAGGAATATAATAACAATTAATAATATAATATTTGTTTTTAAAACTATTTTATGTAAATTTTGACACTATTGGGTAATTGATTTTTGTGAAAATCATAACAATGTGATTAGTTCGGAAAAAATTAATTGAATCAATACTAACATGTCATATTAACCTATAATATTAGTTTAATTCATAAAAAGTCTCAAATTATATTTATTTGGGTATTTATAACATCAATTATGTTAATATTTTATTAATAAGGTAATTACTGCATCATCATTGTCTCATAAATAAATTAAAATATTGAATGTCTAAAAATTATAAATAAACTACCATTATGTATTAAATCTTTTTACCTTTCTAATTAATATATATAGTCGAATTTATCTTATGGATAACCCTATATTAGAAATGTTTTAGTTATTGAACTTTGATTTTAACTATTTTAACTCTTCTTTAAATAAAATAATAATAAGTGTCCTAATCTAATCCAAGTGGAGATAAAAGGTAATATTTTATTACTAAGGTTTTTTTTGGTCGAATTACACTTATCCAATAGAATTAGGACATGTGTTAGGGTAATAATAATATCATTTTTACCCTTAATTACCCTATTTACTTTTAACCGTGGTAAATAAAAGTAAAAAAGTTACTATTCACCAAAAATTATTTTTATCCTATTGAACCACATTTTACTCCTTAATATTAATTGTGTTTCTCTAATTTTCTAAATTTCACTCACAGAAGCGGTAAAATTTTGTTTTATGTAAATTTTCAAATTCTCCTAGGAGGTGGGTAAAAGACGGTGAAAAGTTCAATAAAATTTTTATATATCTAAAATTATTATGAAACGACTCCAATGAATTTCATTGAACTTATATAGGTATTATGTATCAATTTTGTCCTAAAATAAATTTAAATAAAATAAATAATTATTTAAATAAAAAGTCAGTTTTTAAATAGTAACATAGTGTTTTCACTATTCCTCAAAAATTGAATGTTTTTAGAAAAATACCAAAAATTCACCCTAGGCTAAATTCGATATTCCGAATCCAAAAATGAAGTCAATTTTGAGAGATAAAATTTAAAAAAGTGGGTATTACTATTCATAGAGGCTAGTTTATATAATATTTTAATAACATATCGTTGTTTAGTGAAACACGGTATTGCGTACTACACACGCTATTGAGGAAGGTCGTGATTGCGTGTAATGAAAGCCAAGTCAGAGATGCGTGTAGTGAAAGATCTGTTTGGTGTTGCGTATAACATAATCAAAACTTATTTCATTTATACATTAAACAAAATCTATACTTAATTTTGCGTAGAATAATTTCCACAAAAAGAACTTGAAATTGTGTGTAACATGAGCCAAGAATAGTGTTGCGTATACTGCAAGCTAATACGGTGTTGTGTATAGCACAAGATAATATTGGTATAGCATACAACACAGGATATCAAATAAATTAAAAATAACCCTTATCATAAAATCTCAGGTTGTTACATTCTACCCCCCTTAAAATGAATTTCGCCCTCAAAATTCGTCGGGGTTATAAATGGTTTTCTACTTGAAATTTTATTTAATAGAAACCCACATCATAAAAAGGAATACCAAAACTTAACTTTAAAAACCAAAGTATGAAACGTAATGGTTACCCAAATTAACTAATCATTGGGTTTCCACAAAGGAGAAATTAGGTAAAAATATGGATATAGAAGAGAAATATAACCATCAAGTTCTGATGGAGAGTGGTAGAAAACATGGCTATGAAAAATCCAACAATCAGAAAGCCATAAATTTTTGATGATTTAAGGTACCATCTGATTCATCAGATATAAGGACACTAGGACAACATTTTTTGTTTTCAAGATCATTTCCCTAAAGTTGAAGAATTGTTGAATTAAAAGAAATACTTACTTGATTTTGGTAAAATCATACTGTTGTTTGTGCCTTGAACAATTTCCACTTTATCTCTTAAAGAAATGAAGTTGAATTTGTCTTCCATGAAGTGTTATCAGATCTTGCGATAGAATGATAGATCATTCCATCTGTCTCAAACAAAAGGATAACAAATGTTATTAAATATATATAAGTCCATCTATAGTGAGATTAATCGTATATGGTTCCAAAAATGGACTTATACTTCATATATTATACCGCTTAATATAATAAAACTAGTTTCTACTAACCAGGGACTTCCTGTAGGATAGTGGTAGGTGATAAAGGCCTGTCACACTTTGGTTGTGGGTTCGATTCCCACAACCTTGTCCGACGCGACGGGTTGTCGCCCGTCCTACAGGTTGTCCTTTTTTGAAAACTACATTATTATAAAATTCCATCAACAATATCGAAAAAATTTCGAGCATTAAACAATACTAACTTATGTCCAACATAATCCATTCCAATCTTTAGACTTATCCAAAATACTTTTGTCCAAGATCATAGTATAAATAAAATAATTAATAGAAATGTCATCGGTCGAGCATGTGAATACCATCATTTATCCCCCCATATATCATACGATATATCTTGTTGGTAAAATTTAAAACCTATGAATACCTTAATCATGTATCCTATTGAAAAATGAATACCCATTGAACCTTAGTGTAAACATGAATGCTGTCAAAATTTAACACTTTCCACATACCAAAATCCCAAAATCTTGTATACTCAAACCATGATATCACTTTGTCCTTATACCAGTCATGAGATCATTAATACTAGCAAACATCTCATTATATCCTTATCCTTTCGTTATGCACATATCATTTACCTTCCAAAAATATTTGAATAACCTTTCATGGTTACCAGTACCATTCAATATATACTTTCAAAACTCAAGAAAAGGAAACAGTGTAACAATCCTTAGATTTTTGCTTTATTCCATAGTACCATACATTATTCTTGATAAACATTCAATCATTAGACTACCTTCTTAAACCACTGACTTAGCTTCATCATTTCTTTCATCTCATAGATCATTTGTAGTCTCTTCATTATCATCCACATAAATACTACCCATATGACCATGCTGATTCTCTTAAGGAGATTTTCCCTTAGGGTATTGGTTTGCATAATGCCCACATATTCCACATTTAAAACACTTAACCGTTGTTGATGTCTTAGAAATACCATTATCCTTGTCCATGGTGTTAACTGAACCTTTTACATTACAATTACTAGCATTGCGTCCTTCTTTTCCACACCCAAAGAATCTTCCAGTTCCTTTGAAACATTCTACCTGATGCCTCTTCCTATATGATTTACATGAGGGAAATTGAAATTTCTTTCATCTATGATCATCATCAAACTCCATCTTTCTCTTATTAGCTGAGTCAGGAAACATACCAAAGTTGAGATTATTGATCATATTATGATATTTTTGATTAGGCATAATAACGATATGTGGAATTCCAGATCCAATTTCATTTGGTTGCTCATGAATATATCATTCCATTGTCTATCATATCCTACATTATCATGAATCTTCCTGTTTCCAGCCATTTTCTAAAACCCAAAAAGAATAGTGTGAGAGGAAAAAATCATAATCAAGGGGGAGTAACTTCAATATCTAACATCTAAGGTTTAATTATAATATCATTACTATAATTCTAGAACTATAACCTATACTTATACTTAACATTAGGGACATCCTTAGACATACCTTAGAAATATCTCTAGGGATCTCACTAATGTTTTTGTATCCTAGTTTTCCAAAGGTTAACTAAACATTTCCTCTGATACCAAATGTAGAGACCCCAATCTTGATGTACATAGAAATTACATTACTTTTGCGGAATACTTAATAGATAACAAAAACAGACACCAAAGGACCGTAATAGTTTAGTGTCTTTGGAAACTCGGAACACAATCTTCTAATCATGGTGAAAGATCTTCAAAATCTCCCATAAAGATCTTCCCCTTTTGTTTTCTTACCCAAAACCTTTCTTTATATCCTGGGGAAAAGAAAACATATAAAGGGTCAGCTCAAATGCTCAGTAAGGGTAAACATAGAGAACATAAAACAATCCATAGACATTTGAATGTAAAAACATGAGCATAAAATCTAAACATCAAAATCTAGAGCAATGACATAAAACATTGCAGTACATAAGGAATAGATCATAAAAGAACATTAATCATGATAAAATATCATGGTAATAAAACTTCTAATTGTAGAAAAACATTAAGCACATGATATGATTTCCATAGTAGCCAAGGCATTGCTGCCAAGACCATCTTAGTGGACAAAGTCCCTTACTGAACCGGGTTTACTTGTTGTTCCAGCCCTGTATTACGGAACTGGATTTACTTGTCGTTCCAACCATGTCTTTCTCATGAGATATAAATCTTTAACCAATGCATTGGAGGGATATATAGGTCCCACCCATCTCATATTGAAATCATTCTTACGTGTGCCACAAAACAATCATAAATAATTCATCATAACCCAAAGAATAAATTGGGTTTCATTAACATCATTCCATCATAACATAATCCATATAAAAAAATGGATATCATTTCATCATAATAAAAATCAAACCATGTAAATAATAGATTCATTATACTTGAAACATAAACATACTGAATAATGTTATCTTAGATGGAAAATATTTTTGATAAAACACTTGAAATGAATTCTTGAGGAAAATATCCCTTCTTCTTCAAAATCATTTTCTTTTCACAAAATGCAATGAAATTTTAAAAGAAAAGGATTTTTTTGAAAATAATCATGAAATATTATAGAGTGAGCTACTTGAAAATAAGGCATTATGAAACAGTAAAAATCCGTTCCTACCATATAAGTTAAAAAAACATTATCCTCGTACTTTTGTCGGAAAAGTCAAAAAGTACCTCCTATGGTAAACAAAAGGAATATTCCTTACATACCATGTAGTAAAAGTCAAAAATGGGTAAAAAGGAATTTAAAAATACATGAAAACATTTTTCTAAAACTTGTACATGGATGATAAATATAACCCCCAGTAAATACTTACGAATAAACAATCTCGGATAAAAAATTGAGATTGCGAGATTTTCCCTTACCTTAGGTCCGATATGCTTCGTACGTATCCAAAAATTCTATATAATGATTTAAATAATGTCATTGACTTATTACAGAAACATATTCATTGTTATTATATCATATGTGGTTCACTTATGACTTTATATTACCCGTTCTTTTGTAAATTCCATGTTAAAGAAGTGTTTTGGGTAAAATTGTTTCATTTATCGTACGTGTTTCGACTTGTTGTTTTTGATATTATTACTTATATCCTGATTTACTTAATTCCAGAATGTAAGATATGATTTATATATAATATATATTCATAATACACACATATATATATATATATATGATAGATCGATAAATTGAATGAAATACACCGTTCATGGAGATGGTAGGCCGTACGTACACATGAACATTGTTTTCGTTTCCTTATTGAACTGAATGGAATTAAGTAGATGACACACACACACACACACACACATATATATATAAATCATGTAACTTTATCATGTCATATATTTCATTATTATTCATTTTATATACTTTATAATCATTCTTGAATGGTTAACATGGAGAATGAATCTCATCGCCTCGTGGAGACGGTAATCCGTACGTACGCACAAGTGATGATATCGTTCCCATAATTATTGAATGGAATTGGTGTGGATGATATATCAGAATCCGTATCATGTTATAATAATAATATATAGTTATTATTTACACCATTATACCCATCCATGTAAGGTGGTGGTGGAAAAACAGATTACACCACAGCGTGGAGATGACATTCCGTACGTACACACGCGCCGTGATTTCATTTTCTGTAGGATAGATAGAAGGTGAATTGGGGTTGTTTCATATTTATAATAACATATCAGTATATAATTGATATTTATGTTATTACTTTATAATTAAACAACTAAAAAAGAATAAGTTTAAGAAGAAAGAAATTTGAAAGAATCGGTAGAAGAGATTACCTCTTCTTCGACGCACCTCCTTTAAGATTCCTCTTAAGGCACTAGAGTTGGTATTTTGAGGAGGCCAGAACCTCGATAATGTTTCTAGGGAAGTTTAGAAGGAAATTGGGTAGGGTTTGGCCATGCTTGAAAGTTCAAAATTGTGTAAAGGGGAGAGGGAGGAGGTGCCCTTTTGTAAGGGAGGAGAGGGGCACCTTAGAAAAAACTTAAAATATTATTTTATAATAAAGTCATATTCGGTTTATAATAGCTCCAAATTAATTTATTTCGAAGATAAAGTGGTTAGGTGTCGAAATAATCTCAACCAATAGGTTTTAGACAAGTTTAGGTTACTATTTTAACCTTATCATTTAGATTTAACTTTAAGTTAAATAATTTAACTTTTACCATGTCTTCTTGTTTTCTTACAATATATGGTTAATAAACTTACTCTAAAAAGCCAAAAGAACCACAAGTGGTTCATTATTAATATATATAACCTTATCTAAGTCATTTTTTCTAAACCATATATTTTTAGGAATATAATAACAATTAATAATATAATATTTGTTTTTAAAACTATTTTATGTCAATTTTGACACTATTGGGTAATTGATTTTTGTGAAAATCATAACAATGTGATTAGTTCGGAAAAAATTAATTGAATAAATAATAACATGTCATATTAACCTATAATATTAGTTTAATTCATAAAAAGTTTCAAATTATATTTATTTGGGTATTTATAACATCAATTATGTTAATATTTCATTAATAAGGTATTTACTGCATCATCATTGTCTTATAAATAAATTAAAATATTGAATGTCTAAAAATTATAAATAAACTACCATTATTTATTAAATATTTTTACCTTTCTAATTAATATTTATAGTCGAATTTATCTTATGTATAACCCTATATTAGAAATGTTTTAGTTATTGAACTTTGATTTTAACTATTTTAACTCTTCTTTAAATAAAAATAATAATAAGTGTCCTAATCTAATCCAAGTGGAGATAAAGGGTAATATTTTATTCCTAATGTTGTTTTTGGTCGAATTACACTTATACAATAGAATTAGGAAATGTGTTAGGGTAATAATAATATCATTTTTACCCTTAATTACCCTATTTACTTTTAACCGTGGTAAATAAAAGTAAAAAGTTACTATTCACCCAAAATTATTTTTATCTTATTGAACCACATTTTAGTCCTTAATATTAATTGTGTCTCTATAATTTTCTAAATTTCACTCACAGAAGTGGTAAAATTAAGTTTTATGTAAATTTTCAAATTCTCCTAGGAGGTGGGTAAAAGACGGTGAAAAGTTCAATAAAATTTTTATATATCTAAAATAATTATAAAATTACTCCTATGAATTTCATTGAACTTATATAGGTAATATGTATCAATTTTGACCTAAAATAAATTTTAAAAAAATAAATAATTATTTAAATAAAAAGTCAGTTTTTAAATAGTAACCTAGTGTTTTCACTATTCCTCAAAAATTGAAAGTTTTCAGAAAAATACCAAAAATTCACCCTAGGCTAATTTCGATATTCCGAATCCAAAAATAAAGTTAATTTTGAGAGGTAAAATTTAAAAAAGTGGGTATTACTATTCATAAAGTCTAGTTTATATAATATTTTAATAACATATCGTTGTTTAGTGAAACCCAGTATTGCGTACTACACACGCTATCGAGGAAGGTCACGATTGCGTGTAATGCAAGCCAAGTCAGAGCTGCGTGTAGTGAAAGATCTGTTTGGTGTTGCATATAACATAATCAAAACTTATTTCATTTATACATTAAACAAAATCTATACTTAATTTTGCGTAGAATAATTTCCACAAAAGAACTTGAAATTGTGTGTAACACGAGCCAAGAATAGTGTTGCGTATACTGCAAGCTAATACAGTGTTGTGTATAGCACAAGATAATATTGGTATAGCATACAACAGAGGATATCAAATAAATTAAAAATAACCCTTATCATAAAATCTCTGGTTGTTACATTCTACCCCCCTTAAAATGAATTTTGCCCTCAAAATTCGTCGGGGTTATAAATGGTTTTCTACTTGAAATTTTATTTAATAGAAACCCACATCATAAAAAGGAATACCAAAACATAACTTTAAAAACTAAAGTATGAAACGTAATGGTTACCCAGATTAACTAATCATTGGGTTTCCACATAGGAGAACTTAGGTAAAAATATGGATATAGAAGAGAAATATAACCATCAAGTTCTGATGGAGAGTGGTATAAAACACGGCTATGAAAAAGCCAACAATCAGAAAGCCATAAATTTTTGATGATTTAAGGTACCATCTGATTCATCGGATATAAGGACACTAGGACAACATTTTTTGTTTTCAAGATCATTTTCCTAAAGTTGAAGAATTGTTGAATTAAAAGAAATACTTACTTGATTTTGGTAAATTCATACTATTGTTTGTGCCTTGAACAATTTCCACTTCATCTCTTAAAGAAATGAAGTTGAATTTGTCTTCCATGAAGTGTTATCAGATCTTGCGATAGAATGATAGATCATTCCATCTGCCTCAAACAAAAGGATAACAAATGCTATTAAATATAGATAAGTCCATCTATAGTGAGATTAATCATATATGGTTCCTAAAATGGACTTATACTTCATATATCATACCGCTTAATATAATAAAACTAGTTTCTACTAACCAGGGACTTCCTGTAGGCTAGTGGTAGGCGATAAAGGCCTGTCACACATTGGTTGTGGGTTCGATTCCCACAACCTTGTCCGACGCGACGGGTTGTCGCCCGTCCTACATGTTTTCCTTTTTCTAAAACTACATTATTATAACATTCCATCAACAATATCGAAAAAAGTTCGAGCATTAAACAATACTAACTTATGTCCAATATAATCCATTCCAATCTTTAGACTTATCCAAAATACTTCTGTCCAAGCTCATAGTATAAAGAAAACAATTACTAGAAATGTCATCTGTCGAGCATGTGAATACCATCATTTATCCCCCCATATATCATACGATATATCTTGTTGGTCAAATTTAAAACCTGTGAATACCTTAATCATGTATTCTCTTGAAAAATGAATACCCATTGAACCTTAGTGAAAACATGAATGCTGTCAAAATTTAACACTTTCCACATACCAAAATCCCAAAATTCTGTATACTCAAACCATGATATCACTTTGTCCTTATACCAGTCATGAGCTCATTAATACTAGCAAACATCTCATTATATCCTTATCCTTTAGTTATGCACATATCATCTACCTTCCAAAAATATTTGAATAACCTTTCATGGTTACCAGTACCATTCAACATATACTTTCAAAACTCAAGAAAAGGCAACAGTGTAACAATCCTTATATTTTTTCTTTATTCCATAGTACCATACATTATTCTTGATAAACATTCAATAATTAGACTACCTTCTTACACCACTGACCTAGCTTCATCATTTCTTTCATCTCATATATCATTTGTAGTCTCTTCATTATCATCCACATAAATACTACCCATATGACCATGCTGATTCTCTTAATGAGATTTTCCCTTAGGGTATTGGTTTGAATAATGCCCACATATTCCACATTTAAAACACTAAACCATTGTTGATGTCTTAGCAATACCATTATCCTTGTCCATGGTGTTAACTGAACCTTTTCCTTTACAATTACAAGCATTGTGTCCTTCTTTTCCACACCCAAAGCATCTTCCAGTTCTTTTGAAACATTCTACCTGATGCCTCTTCCCACATGATTTACATGAGGGAAATTGAAATTTCTTTCATCTATGATCATCATGAAACTCCATCTTTCTCTTATTAGCTGAGTCAGGAAACTTACCAAAGTTGAGATTATTGATCATATTATGAGATTGCTGATTAGGCATAATAACGATATGTGGAATTCCAGATCCAATTTCATTTGGTTGCTCATGAAGATATCATTCCATTTTCCATCATATCCTACATTATCATGAATCTTCCTATTTCCAGCCATTTTTTAAAACCCAAAAAGAATAGTGTGAGAGGAAAAAATCATAATCAAGGGGGAGTACCTTCAATATATAACATCTAAGGTTTAATTATAATATCATTACTATAATTCTAGAACTATAACCTATACTTATACTTAACCTTAGGGACATCCCTAGACATACCATAGAAATATCTCTAGGGATCTCACTAAAGTTTTTGTATCCTAGTTTTCCAAAGGTTAACTAAACCTTTCCTCTGATACCAAATGTAGAGACCCCAATCTTGATGTACATAGAAATTACATTACTTTTGAGGAATACTTAATAGATAACAAAAACAGACACCAAAGGACCGTAATAGTTTAGTGTCTTTGGAAACTCGGAACACAATCTTCTAATCATGGTGAAAGATCTTCAACATCTCCCATAAAGATCTTCCCCTATTGTTTTCTTACCCAAAACCTTTCTTTATATCCTGTGGAAAAGAAAACATATAAAGGGTCAGCTCAAATGCTCAGTAAGGGTAAACATAGAGAACATAAAACAATCCACAGACATTTGAATGTAAAATCAGGAGCATAAAATCTAAACATCAAAATCTTGAGCAATGAGATAAAACATTGAAGCACATAAGGAATAGATCATAAAAGAACATTAATCATGATAAAATAGAATGGTAATAAAACTTCTAATTGTGTAAAAACATTAAGCAAATGATATTATTTCCATAGTAGCCAAGGCACTGCTGCCAAGACCATCTTAGTGGACAAAGTCCCTTACTAAACTGGGTTTACTTGCCGTTCCAACCCTGTATTACGGAACCGGATTTACTTTTCATTCCAGCCATGTCTTTCTCATGAGATATAAATTTTTACCCTATGAATTGGAGGGATATATAGGTCCCACCCATCTCATATTGAAATCATTCTTAAGTGTGCCACAAAACAATCATAAATCATTCATCATAACCCAATGAATAAATTGGGTTTCATTAACATCATTCCATCATAACATAATCCATATAAAAAAAATGATATCATTTCATCATAATAAAAATCAAACCATGTAAATAACATAGTCATTATACTTGAAACATAAACATACTAAATAATGTCTACTTAGATGGAAAATATTTTTGATAAAACACTTGAAATGAATTCTTGAGGAAAATATCCATTCTTCTTCAAAATCATTTTCTTTTCACAAAATGCCGTGAAATTTTAAAAGAAAATGATTTTGTTGAAAATAATCATGGAATATTGTAGACTAAGCTTCTTGAAAATAAGGCGTTATGAAACCGTAAATTTTTTTTCCTGCCGTATAAGTTAAAAAACATTCTCCTCGTAATTTTTTCAGAAAAGTCAAAAAGTACCTCGTATGGTAAACAAAAAGAATATTACTTACATAGCATTTAGTAAAAGTAAAAAAAATGGTTAAAAAAGGCTTTAAACATACATGATTTTTTTTATAAAACTTGGACACGGATGATAAATATAACCCCCAATAAATACTTACGAATAAACAATCTCGGATAAAAAAATTGAGATTATGAGATTTTCCTTTACCTTAGGTCCGATATGCTTCATACGTATTCGAAACTCCTGTATAATGATTTAAATAATGTCATTGACTTATTAAAGAATCATAATCATTGTTATTATATCATATATGGTTCACTTGTGACTTTATATTACCCGTTCTTTTATAAATTCCATGTTAAAGAAGCGTTTTGGGTAAAATTGTTTCATTTATCCTACGTGTTTTGACTTATGGTTCTTGATATTATTACTTAT
Organism: Viscum album; assembly: GCA_963277665.1. Taxonomy (NCBI): domain Eukaryota; kingdom Viridiplantae; phylum Streptophyta; class Magnoliopsida; order Santalales; family Viscaceae; genus Viscum; species Viscum album. Next base: position 74,734,237 of record OY728122.1, on the reverse strand, counting down.
ATCCTGAATTAATTAAATCCATAATGTAGGAAATGATTTATATATAATATATATTCAGTATACATATATATATATATGATAGATCGATAAATGGAATGAAATACACCGTTCATGGAGACGGTAGGTCATACGTACGCATGAACGTTGTTTTCGTTTCCTTATTTAATTGAATGGAATTAAGTAGATGACATATATATATATACATAAATCCAGTAGATTTATCTTGTCATATATTTCATTATTATTCATTATATAAACTTTATAATCATTCTTGAATGGTTAACATGGAGAATGAATCTCATCACGTCGTGGAGACGGTAATCCGTACGTACGCACGAGCGATGATATGGTTCCCATAATTATTGAATGGAATTGGTGTGGATGATATCTCAGAAGAAATATCATGTTATAATAATCATATATAGTTATTCTTTACTCCATTATACCCATCCAAGTAAGGAGGTGGTGGAAAAACAGATTACACCACGAAGTGGAGACGGTATTCCGTACGTACGCACGCGTGATGATTTTGTTTTCCGTAGGACGGAAAGAAGGTTAATTGGGGTTGTTTCCTATTTATAATCAAATATCAGTATATTATTGATACTTATTTTATTACTTTATAATGAAACCACTAAAAAAGAAGAAGTTGAAGAAGAAAGAAACTTGAAAGAATCGGTAGAAGTGATTACCTCTTATTCGACGCACCTCCTTTATGATTCCTCTTAAGGCACTAGAGTTGGTCTTTTGAGGAGACAAGAACCTCTATAATGTTTCTAGGGAAGTTGAGAAAGAAATTTGGCTGGGGTCGGCCAAGCTTGAAGGGTCAAAATTGTGTAAAGAGGAGAGGGTGGAGGTGCCCTTTTATAAGGGAGGAGAGGGGCAGCTTAGGAAAAACTTAAAATATTATTTTATAATAAAGTCATATTCGGTTTATAATAGCTCCAAATTGATTTATTTCGAAGATAAAGTGGGTATAGGTATAAATCATCTCAACCAATAGGTTTTAGACACGTTTAGGTTACTATTGTAACCTTATCATTTAGATTTAACTCTAAGTTAATGAATTTAACTTTTACCGTGTGTTCTTGTTTTCTTACAATATATGGTTAATAAACTTACTATAACAAGACAAAAGAACCCCAAGTGGTTCATTATTAATATATATAACCTTATCTACGTCATTTGGCCGAACCTTAGATTTTTAAGAATATAATAACAATTCATAATATAATATTTGTTTTAAAAACTATTTTATGTCAATTTTGACACTATTTAGTAATTGATTTTTGTGAAAATCCTAACAACATGATTAGTTCGTAAAAGGTTAATTTAATCAATAATAACATGTCCAATTAACCTATAAAATTATTGTAATTCATAAAAAGTCTCAAATTACATTTATTTGGGTATTTATAACATCAATTATGTTAATATTTCATTAATAAGGTAATTACTGCATCATCATTGTGTCATAAATAAATTACAATATTTATTGTCTAAAAATTATAAATAAAATAATATTATGTTTTAAATATTTTTATATTTCTAATGAATATTTATAGTCGAATTTATCTTATGTATTAACCAATGTTAAAAATGTTTTAGTTATTAAACATTGATTTTAACAATTTTAACTCTTCTTTAAATAAAATAATAATAAGTGTCCTAATCTAATCCAAGTGGACCTAAAGGGTAATATTTTATTCCTAAGGTTGTTTTTGGTCTAATTAAACTTATCCAATAGAATTAGGACATGTGTTAGGGTAATAATAATATCATTTTTACCCTTAATTACCCTATTTACTTTTAACCGTGGTAAATAAAAGTAAAAAGTTACTATTCACCAAAAATTGTTTTTATCTTATTGAACCACATTTTATGCCTTGATATTAACCGTGTATCTCGGATTTTAGAAATTCCACTCACAGAAGCGGGAAAATTTAGTTTTATGTAACTTTTCAAATTCTCCTAGGAGGTGGGTAAAAGACGGTGAAAAGTTCAATTAAATTTTTATATATCTAAAATTATTATAAAATAATCCAATGAATTACATTGAACTTATATAGGTATTATGTATCAATTTTGACCTAAAATAAATTTAAATAAAACAAATAATTATTTAAATAAGAAGTTGGTTTTTAAATAGTAACCTAGTGTTTTTACTATTCATAAAAAATTGAATGTTTGCAGAAAAATACCAAAAATTCACCCTAGGCTAATTTCGATATTCCTAATCTAAAAATGAAGTCCAATTTGAAAGATAAAATTAAAAAAGTGGGTATTTCTATTCATAATGGCTAGTTTATATAATATTTTAATAACATATCGTTGTTTAGTGAAACCTGGTATCGCATACTACACACGCTATCAAGGAAGGTCGCGATTGCGTGTAATGCAAGCCATGTCAGGGCTAGGTATAGTGAAATCTCCGTTTGGTGTTGCGTATAAGATAATCAAATCTTATTTCATTTATACATTAAACAAAATTTATAATTAATTTTGCATAGAATAATTTCCACAAAACGAACTTGAAATTGTGTGTAACACGAGCCAAGAATAGTGTTTCATATACTGCAAGCTAATACGGTGTTGTGTATAGCACAAGATAATCTTGGTGTAGAATACAAAACAAGACATCAAATAAATTAAAAAGAATACTTCTCATAAAATCTCTGGTTGTTACAGTTGGATACATAAGCGACTCATGTAGTCATGATTATTGGATACATTTATCACTTAAACAAATTTAGATTTAAGGTCCCTGATGAGCTGCACACATTTCCCATTTTGTCCTCACCGCCTAAGATCTTATAAATTTTTGTTTTTAATTATAACTTGATAAATAGTGACAAGTCTCTCTTATAAATCCTTAAACTGATTCACCAAGATGATAAATACACGTGGCATCAAAATCTTGTGATCCTTATAGTGAATAATAAAAGGTATAACAAGGGAAAGGTCCTAAAGAATCATTCTATGTCTAAGGATCTATAGAACCATACTTCCAAGAAAAATATGATCCAAATACTATTATTGAAAGAGGATATACTATGTTTTTCATTTCTCAAGTTGGCCCATTGGAAGATAAACTTTACCCAATTAAAGAATAAAGGGAAAGCTTTAGTTGTGTTCATTTCTATATGAAATATTTATATATCCACACATTGTGTATTATATATATCTTGTGGTGGACAAATTTGTATTAAAAATGAAATAACCAAGTATATTTAGAAATAATTGAAGAGGAGAGGTGGATTTTTGGGATACCAATGGTCTGAGGATAGCTGCTCTAGCCATTGGAGACTAGCACCTTCTGTTTCTAACTATGATGGTCTCAATTTTAAAAGATCATTATTACGTACCAAATATGACCAAAGATAGGATTTCTATATACTGTCTAAATATAGATTGTTTCATTTTCATGTTGGGAATTAAAATCAATTTCTTTTATAAATAAAAAATATGTTATCATATATAATATTTAAATAATAGTCTTTACATATTAAATAATGAAAACCAGTTATTGGTAATTGATAATGAATTAAGTTCACATGAATCATTTCACACCTAGCTATGAAATCACTATATTTTTCATATAAATGAGAATATTTTGAAAAATCTCTATAAAGATGGTCACTAAGACTCTTTTGATCTAAAACCATTTGATAGATCTCACCCTTGTTTATAGGAAAAAATGACCAAGCCACCTTCTGGTGGATAAGGTGAAAGAGATATAGTGATTCTACTATTGGTACACAATGATGTGTGTATACTATATCCAATAAAAGCTAGAGGTGGGTATTCTTACATTATTACTTTTAATGATGATTTAAGTAGATATGGATATGCTCACATAATGTGGTATAAGTCGAAATCTTCTACAAAATTCAAAGAATTATAGAATGAAGTAGAGAAGAAACTTGGTTACAAGATAAAGAATCTTCAGTCTGATCAAGGTGGTGAGAATATTAACAAAAAATTAATCAAATTTATATGAGAGTGTGGGATCCAATCCAAGCTCTGTCCTTCTTATATACTATAATGGAATAGTGTTAGTAAAATGAGGATCTATACCTTTCTTGACATGGTAAAGTATATGATGATGCCTAAAAGTCTTATATTATACATTTTGTGATATGTATTATACAATATAATATACATTCAAAATAGAGTAACAACTATGGTGCAGAAAGAGATACCATTTAAGTTAATGTATGGAAATAAATTCATGTTATCATATACTCATGAATTGGTTTGTGAGGAATTTTTTAAGGCCAAATACCTAAATAAACTAGCACCCTAAGGCAAGAAGTGTATCTTTATAGGGTATCCCAAGGAAACAATGGGAGAATATGTAAAATATACATAAGATTGATAGGTGACCGTAATAAGAAAATCCATTTCCCTCGAGAAGGAGAAAATCCTTAAGAAGGATAGTCAGAGAAAGAATGACTTTGATGTATTTGATTATCAAGATACATGACACATGGTGTATGAAAAAATTCCATAGGTCTCTATGGATGTTTTTTTTCTTGAAACAAAAGTACTATCTTGGATCCCTAGAGAGGTTAGAGTACCACAAAGCTATAGTTTTCTTGTCACCAAATATGGTGACTCATTATTGGTTAAAAATAATGATCATATTTACTATGAGGTGGTAGTAGAGAGATTTTAATCTACAAGATGAAATGAATCAAGGAATTCTAAGATGAATTCCATGTATCCGAGCGAAGTATGAGTTCAGTTCAATCCACTAGTTAATGTAAATCTTATGAGGTGAAAATGAGTATTCAAGAGAAAATTGGAAATAGAAGGTAAAGTAAATGCCTAAAAATAATAAATAGTGGATAAAGGGTTTAAATAGTGTTGATTAATTGAGTAATATGAATCCTTTTCTACTGTTTTCATGTTTAAATACATTATAATTATACTTATCGTAGATGAATTCCATGACTATGAGATTTAGTAGATGGATGTTAAAATAAATTTACTTAAAAAACCTTTAAGAAGATGTATTCATGACACAAACTGAAGGGTTTTTGAATTCATAAAATTGAAATATGAAATAAAGTTATAGAGATCCATTTAAAGGGTAATTAAAGAAGATAGGTCCTGAAAAATAAAGTACGATGAATCCATAAGATATTTTTGTATCATAAAAAATGAATGTGAGCTAAGGGTTTACATGTAATTTAGCAGGAGTGTAGTCATATTACTAGTAGTATATGTTTATGACATATTATTTATTGGAAATTAAACACCAAACATACAGTTAGTTAAGGACTAGTTAGATATGTGCTTCTCATTAAAGGACTTAAGTGAAGCATTATATATCCATGGAATCAAGATCATTTGTGATAGATCTAAAAGGTTTATTTGGAAAAAGTAAAAGTATATACAATGACTAGATACTAAAGAGATTTATTATTGATTAATTCAAAAGGGTGTTGGTTCTAGTGTCACATGGTATACATGTCTCCAAGAAAGTGTGTCTTAAGAAACAATAATATAGAGAGAGAATGAGTAGAATCTCATATTAATCTATGATAAGATTCATTATGTATGTATTGTTATATACTAGAGTTGACTTTTCCTATGCTTTATGCATGGTAGGTCGATAATTAGATAAAAAAAATAAAAAAATTGGTCTATTGTTAAGGCTATACTTATGTAACTAAGTCTTAAAGTGAATGTATTCTTATTATATGGAGGAGATGGGGAACTATTCATCAGAGGATATACTGATTCTAGTTTCCCAAATCAGTCAGAATGATTTGAAGCTATTGTCAAGATATGTCTTCAGTCTCAACACCTGAACTATAAGTTGGAGGAGTTAAAAGCCTTCAGGTTTCAATGATTATATAGTTTATAATGATTATATAGAGTCTTTAGATGTGTCCAAAAAAGCAGTTTTGATTCTCAACATCATTTAATATCTTGATGTGTTGTCTGTTAGTAAAGATCTTATCACATTGTTTTATGATAACACTATAGCGGTGGCCCTCACAAAGGATCTGAGGTTACATCAATTGGTGAAGAACATAATATTAAAGTGGTAAATTCACTGTGAGAAGAGCTTCTATGGAAGAAAACAAGGGAAACCCATTAACTAAATTCTTATTTGAGAAAAAACATAAATATCATGTGAGATCTAGCAGACTAAAAGTTGTTAGCAGTTGGATCTAGTGAAAGTGGGAGTATATTGGAGTTGATACCCCATAACCAACTTCAAAGTAATTTATGATCATTAATATTCATGTATTTGAATATTAATATAAGTTATTATCACATCATGATTGTTATTATGCATGAAATAGCATGTGATAATGTCCTAAGGGTACCTTTGACACCAAAAGATCATATCAGTTTCCTACTATGATGAAAACCTATAAGTTTCACAATAGTATAATTAAATATAATTTATATACTTGGATGATATCATTTTATGGGACAAAAAAGATATGTTCTATCAAGGGTAGATACTCATAGGAATATGAGACACTTTCTAATGGTTTACTACCTTGGTAATCACTAGTTCAAGAGTTTCTAAGAACACAACCTAATAATAAAAAAACCATATTTATATATATCATTAGATATTAATATCCATCGGTGTGTGTTTTGATCTTTAGAATTTAGTTTTTTTATTAATTCATGTCATGATTCATGTCCGTTGATGTATTGAAGAAAACTACGATGATATCTTATCACAGTAGGGTGGGATAGGCTGAGTGTGTCACGAGTGATGGTGTATTAAAGAATAATGGAAGAATGGAATTATAACTTATGTTATTTAATAGATTTTGATATATTAGTCCCTTTAATGTGAATTTATTTTCCTAATTAAGTCCATTTCCACAACATTTTTTTCAGAACGTTTGTTTCTAAAAATTCAAATAAAGATACATCGAACACATTGGTTGACGAAACTAGCATGCAACCTATTTGAGTAGACATATCGAGATAAAGGGATTGCAATACACAGTGCACATTTATTGGAGGTTACATGTTGCTGCGACATTAATTTCTTTCTATATGGGAGCCTTAGCTTGTTGCAAGATGCTAACATTGGACTTTAGCTAGTGTAGCCTAACGCTACTAAGAAAGGGGCCTAAAGGATTATAGACTAAGTATATTTGGAACGTTAGAAAAATTCTTTATGAATTTAATATGTTGGATAAATATTATTCCCATACATGTTTTTATAATTATTCATTTTGGTTTGATTACAAGTATTCAATCACAAATTACTATAGAGAATATATATTTGAGTTGAATATTTAATAAATATTTTTCATTATGTAATTATTTATTTAATTACTTGAATATAAAATATTTATATATTATGTTTTATTCAAAAGGTAACAAATTTTTTATTTATTTAGTTATTTAAATATTTAATACTTATTTATTCATTATTTCTATGATTATAAGAATTATATATTTATTGGAGAATAATTTAGTGGTATTTATTTAATTAAATAAATATTTATTATTCAAGTCTTGGTAAATATTGAGGAGGATTGGCTGATCGATTTTTATTGTCTGAAGAGAAATTTCATATTAAATATTATTTGAATAAATATTTATTTATTTATTCAATAAAGTAATATTTATTTTATTTATGAGTTTAGTGAATTTCAAGTATATAAGAATAATAATATTATAATTTTTAAATGGAGTTAGATAGGAATTAAAATAATAAAAAGGGTCATTGTGTGATTATTTATTTTCTTACCCTAACAATATATAAACTCAGTTTTGACATTATCCAAATGCAAGAGATAAATTATTTTGTTTCACACAAATAATTATTGAGAGGATTATATCAATCACTAGATAGGTATCTCCCAAGAATGTGCTGAAGAACAAAAGACATTTATCCTCTTCCCTGAGAACGAATCCCTTCTATCTTGAAGGATTCAGTTGTGATTAACATTGGACATTGAAAACATTAAAACCAAACACACTAAAACTTAGATGATTCTAAATTTTTTATAAGAGGTTCATGATGCTCATGGGGATAACCGCTATAGAGAATCTACCCTTGATTCCTTTGATACAATGATAGTACAAAAAGTTTTTTTGTCTGATCATAGATAATGAAGAAAGAATTAAAATATCAAGTTAAGTCTAAATATATCTATAACTCAATTATAAATCACATGTGATGATACCAAATTAGGTTATAGTATTAATATGTCACTTAATTTTTTATTTTATTCTATTAGTCATGATTTTCTTTATCCTGAAAATCAATATTTGATCATAGATTATGGCCAAAATCCATGTTGTTCATACCTCGACCAGTGCTTCTATTGTTCCCAAAACTTAGAAAGAGCACAATATAATTACTGGAATAGGAGGTTTAAAATGAAATAACTTGACTCTTTATAAGGATTCTCATCAAGTCCAAAATTATTATTTTGGTAACTAATGTGATATAACTAGGCACCCAGTGGGGAAAAACCAAGCCCCCCTTCTGTTTTGACAACCAAGTGGCCAATGGATTAATTATTGATTCATGATGGTAATCAAAAGATTCCAATATATAAAATAGAAAAATAAATTTAAATATCAATAACCCCATATATAATCCTTGAGAAAATAAATTAAAATGGTCTTAATTTCAACATAAAACATGCTTAAATGAAATTAATTTTAAATTTAAAGAGAATACTTTTCAAGGTCTGTGAAGCCAAAAATTATTAAATGACATCTGATGGAAGAATAATGACCAAAATAAAGATAAAAAATCAAGTAAAAATTGAAAATGTGGAGAATTATATAAAGTAATTTGAGGATTTATAACCAACCTCACCATTCATGAGGCACCATGGACATTCGTGAATCATACAGTTCATGAAATCAAGATCTAGATGATCTTGACTACCACTCAGCACAACATTATTGTTCATTACTTCAAGGAATTAATTTTTTACCCATCATATAATACTCGGATATCATTCATTATTCAAGACTCTAAGGAAGTTATTTTTTATCCTCTATATAATGCTTCATGATCCTTCATTATTCACAACTTTTGGGTGGTGATTTGATACTTAACAAGTAATTATTTATAATTCATTGTCCTTCATGAATCTATAATGGTTACAATATATGAGAACATGCTCTCTATGAAACCATCCATTTTAGGATGAAATTTATTCAATGTTGTTTCTAAATACCTGCTACCAACCTAAAAGGAAGAAATGATGGAACAATGATGAAACATTCAAGGAGAGGTTTGAGTATTTTGGGATACATCGACTAGAACTTTCACAAAACCTAATGATATTTTAATTTACATAAAAGATTTGGAAAAAATATTTGTTAGGTAATTCTAATGACAAAACCTAGGAAATAATAAGAAAATATACCAAAAAGGACTTAATTAAAAGACAACATTCATGATAATTTCTCCACAAAGCATGTTCATGAGACTTACCTCATGGAGTCTATTCATGTAACTCTTTCATAGATCCTATTAATGAAGCAGCATTATAGATCCTATTAACATATCTCAATCATAGTGAACTCCTATAATCATCATTTGTGGAAGATTTTTCACATAAAACCATTCATGAAAAACCTTTAATCATACATTATCAGGGTTGTTCCTTCTTCCTATATCACCTTGATCTTATGTGATGTAGGTGGATCATACTGTAACTATTTTAATTTTTTCAAAGGTTCCATACTATGTAGAATCTGAAAAGAATATTTACACTTTAGGAAGAACCCTTATGATTGGTAACTTGAACTATTTAATGTCCTCTCCTTTTCCTAGTTACTCTACATATCATAGAATAATTCTAGTGACCTTTATAGACTTTCTCCACCAATATTGAAACCCCAAAATAGATAAATCAAGTCCTTATCCAAAACCTCTATACATACATGGACATTTCATCAGGAATACTGGATTTCCATCCTTATGTCATGTATTCCATTGATAAAAGGCATCTCTTAGGTTTTACTCTTAAACTGATAAAACTTTGAAGGTAGTCATGATAATGTACTCCCTTGATAATAAGGGTAGTTTTCTAACTAGGTCCACTCATTGATCCATGCATGAATAGGACACCTCCTCTAGTGTAAGCCTAAATCATGTTCCAATTGATGATTTTATCACCATGAGTCATTAATATATTCGAGATATAGGGAAAGGGCCTCTTATATGATGCAATCAACCAATATCATGCTACAACCTGAGTCACCAAATAGGCCATGCATCTCTTTGTAGTATATGGGAAATATCCACATGTATCATATTCCCATAGTAGGAAATGCGCAAAAAATGCATAAAAACCACTCAATATTTTTTTCACCCCTTTCACTCCACATACATCCCTGCCTTATGATATAAAACCACATGAAAATGTCCTCACCACATGATGTTAAATCACATGGTACATTCCTATCACACAAACTTAAACTATGAAAATCTAACTCTGTGTGCTTTGACACTTACTAACATGTATATGTATAATGCCTCTATAAGATTAAACACCAACATCCAAAACCATAACTTCCCTAGTCCATGTTCACCATGAAATTATTTCTCAAAAGGACATAATCTCTATGAGAATAACTAGAAAGGGATGATTGTGCATAAGTCCCACACTAACCATTTTGTGGAATATTTCATCTAATAGTCTATAGAACCTAGAAACATGACCTTAAAAGGAAATTCACTTGGATATGGTTGCATGCCCTTAAAAGGAACCACATTGGTCCTTGTAACATAACCTTAAAAGTTATGACGTGTCCCACTAAGTGACACCAAAATATGTGGGTTTTGATTCCATTTATAGGTATATAAAATAAGACCCTATCTTGGGCCCAATACCAAATAAAAAAACACACACTTTCTACTATGATGTCAATAAACTCTAGAGTTCCCAATTTTGTAGTGTTGTGAAAAAATCCATTAAGGTAACAATGCATCATTTTTGGGTTGGTTGTGTTTGTTGATAATGCAGGTTTCCATGGTAAATTATTGAGTTCTAGATATGTTGTTAACAATCCATGTTTAAAAAGAACTATAACAAAGGAACTAATGATCTGGAGGCGATACAAAAGAATAGATTCAAGGTGGCGCCGTTTTCCAGTGTTTGCCAAATTTTTGGGGTCCAAAATTTGAATTTTGGTGAGTATCGCGAAAAGTGGATATCCATGAAGATCACATCAAAATATGGAAAATACATGAATTTCATGAAGATAAAATTCATGGATTCGATTTCCCGAAGACATGAAAAATGTTGACTGTGATTCTTCACGATTACAACAAGCTTTGTGAAAATAAGCGTTGAAGAACATTACGACAGCAAAGGAAATTGAAAGCGGAGATTTGTGGCAATGGAGCGAAGTAATTGACGGAATCCTCCGTGATTACGATGAGCTATGCAATCGGAAAATTGTCATGGTGCTTTGCGATTTTGAGAGAATTTTTGCAGGAATTTCGGAGCTTCACGATTTCTGATGACGTGGCGTTGACTTCGCACAAAATATTTGAGGTTCGATGGAATATCTTATAAATATGTCTCGACCCCCTCAAGAGTGTTTAGAGAGTTTCCAATGAAAATATTTTTCTCATGGCTCGCGAAGGTGGTTCGTGAAGGCAGTGTACTTCGTGAAAGGAAGGAGCTTCGCAGCGGCTAATCCAGCTCCGCAAAAGTTGCGTGCTCCACGTTTGCTCAGTGTGCTTCGTGAGGGAAGTTTCTCTACGATGACTTGAGATCTGCGACAACCAGAGCTCTTCGAAAGTGTGAGATTCTGCAAAAGGTAGGAACTTCACAAAGGATTGTTTGAGATTTGAAAAATTGGGAGATTTGAGAAGTAGGTTGCTTTGTGAAGGTACTTTCCAAAGGTTGGTGCCCAATGGTCAGGGGAAAAGGGGTATTCATAAGTGGATGGAATTTGGAATTCAATAGAGCATCTACATATAGTGGAGGATGTATTCATTAGTGGTAATGAAAATACCTACAGGTTTATAAAATGTGAGTGGATCTTCTGAGGAAGAAGTGAGCTCACTTCAGTTGAGAGAGTACTGAGTTATTAAATTGTGAGTGGTTGTAAACCAAGAGGGACAATGAGTCTGCTTCAAACTTGTAAACAGTAGTGCTCTTATAGTCTAATTATTACATCGGTACACTGTTGGTGTATGCTCCTTGGACGTAGACCAGTGAGGGTGAACCAAGAAAAAATTATAGTTTCCTATGCATACTTTAAGGTTTATTCATACTCTGCAATGGGAAGGAGAGAGAAGAGAGTTTTGTCTAATAGAAAAACAAGATCAAACGGGGCAGTTGTTTTAACCTGTGGTACCCTGATTCACCCCCCTCTCAAGGTATCTAGCCTAGTGGACCTAACATGTAGCTTTAAACTAAATCACTACTAATTACAAAGAGAAAAATACATAACTTCTAATATATACATATGGTGTTGTCGACATAGATTCTATGATACCTAAAAATGGTATTATTGATAAATAACCTCTTATATATACATATGTTAACATGTACACATGTCTATGATCGATCATTAACACTATGGTAAATAGTCCCATGTTGGGTCTTGGGAAGGATTCACAAACATGGCTTAAATATTTAAGATATTATTGGAGTAGAAAAGAATTCACCCACAAAATGGTTATAGATGAGATTAAACTCCAACCCTCCGAAATGATGGACATTCTACGATGTAATTAGTAAATTTCCACTGATCACCAACCTTTATAAATTAGTCTAACACTCACTCGAAACATCATGATTGGGAATCCATCAGTGATTCATTTGAAAATAAAACAGTGAAACTGATGTGAATCTTTTACCCATGAAGGAAATTAATCAAGAATGTTCTTACTTGTGATGTTGCATTAATGTTTTTTTATACTTCCCTATGGAATTCAAACCATTCATAAAACTCCATTTTATATAATGAAATGGAATCATTGAAGCATCCGACATATGACCCAGTCATTGAAAGGGCTATGACCCATTTTAATAGAAGGGAAATATCACCAATGTAATGTGTACAACATTAGGTAGTCAATGAACTAGTGTAGGATTATTTCCTCAAATATGTAATTCCTACTCTGGAAGGAGTAAGAGAAATAATTCATATACTGAAGACTTATGGGTCACCCAATCAATGGTAAAGTAAAAAAAATCCGGTGGAACCCGTCACTATCTCCAACCGCTTTAGGAGATTATCCATAGGGTGAGATAATTACTACCTATCTTTGATAAGGGAGATGGATAAAGAGAACATTAATGTCATCACTATAGTCTAGGAATTGCCCAAGAGGGATCATATTGATAACTGATGTCTTTAGTGTTGTTCAATGATCACTACTTATAAATCATTTATAGAGGTTTCCTGGGACATACCAGTCTTGATCACCCATACCTGAGCTCCCAAAAGGATGTCCCACTAGGGGAATTAGGACATCAAAGTTAGTGAGTGGGACCATATCCCCATTCACACTTAAGAAGACACTCATCACATTATTATGGCCATTGAAGTGTTGTCTTATATTCCTACTCATACTCAATAATATTGATAGTATATCCTAGAAACATCAGATGAAGCACATTATTATATTCCACTAATAATTAGAGAGAAAGATCATATCCTTAATCTCATAGATGAATCACATTAGTATATTCCAATGGTAAATGATGAAATAGAGTGGGATCATATACCTATTTCTTCTGAAAAGCGGGGCTACATTCTCATCAAGATACTCTTGTGACTACTAAAAATAATGCACATATTCCCACTACCAATTAAAAGGATTATCAGTGCATCCTAGTGAGGTTTGAAGAAAATTATTAGGGTAATACTTCCATTATAACTAGATTTCATCAGGATATCCAAATGACCACTACAGGGTAGGCTCATATTCTGTCTAACACCATTGGATCTCACCATGATATTCTATCCATTTCTTGATAGCATGAACATATTCTTACTATTTCTAGTAGATATCAAACACATATTCTAGAAATGACATATAAGAAGGATAATATCCCTACGCATGTTCATGAATCCTATCAGTATATTCCAGTGGATCCTATAAACGATTAGGTTAATATTCTATTCTTTTCTAAGGAGGCCTATTGGCATATACCATCAGTTACTGAAGATCAACAATGGTCTCATATCCCTATACCTACTCATTATTTCGAATCATATCAATATATTCAAGAAGAAATCCAAGAAAGTAATTACTATACTCTGAAAATGGGTTGGAGTTTACCTAGGAGGATTTATACAGATGAGAATGATTTCCATCATAGTATGAATCCAATCATGATTGAGGTTCTAACCCCGGTCACCTGACCCCATAGATCTATATGGTCTTACCACGGTAAATCTTCAAATTAGGAGAAGGCTCATATTCACACTCTAATTAATGATGATATCCTTAAATACCTCCAGTATCTATAAATTTTAGCTCAAGAAACTACTAGATTCTCATAAAAAGGAGAATGTATTTGTAACTGTGAAGGTTCTCCCCATGATAGCATGATCAACATATCTGAATATCCTCCCCAAAGTACTCATTGTGGAGTTCACCCCCATGAAATTATGAAGATCAATCATGGAGGCACCCCCCACAATTTAATTGGTTGAATTCCTCAGCACAAACTATAGATTGGATAATAATAAGGTCCTCCCCTGATAATTCAATAGATATAGGTAGCCATAACGGTCCGCCACATGGGAACCATGCCATCCACTCGGGAGGTCCTCTCCACGGAATATATTATAGAAGTATTCCCTATAGTTGGATATCAAGATAGAATAATATTCCTCCCCATAATAGAAAATACAAATATTTTCATGGGATTTATGCACATGGAAATCACTATGAAGGTCATCCCCATAGTGATTTACCACTTTATTAAGAAGGTCCTCCCCTTGCAAAAACTACTATAAGAACACCATTATAACAAGAGGAAATTAAAAGACTAATTACAACTATAATAAGATACTAACCATGGGCTAGGGATAAATTATCTTATCCATAAGATATTTCATGGAAATGATCACAATCTATGCCTCCCTTGGATCACTTATTCACTGATTCAATTCTAAAGGTTCTAAAAAATCTCACTCGCATTGAGAAGGCAGCTAAGAAACAACCTTTGTGGGCATATCAAGCGAAGGATTCACTCTAAGATATTAATATAATACTATGTTTATGATAAAATAACTGACTAAAGGAAATATACCAATTATGTTCTATCCCATAGCCACCTCATAGTATAACACTCCAAAAGAATTGAATGATGAATTCATTCATTATATATGGATGAATCTATGGACTAATTTCTATTATCTCATCATGAATTTTTTTAGGAGTATTCCAACCAAATCAAGTAAATAATTTATTTTTAACACCAAGTCTACTTGACCAGCCTCTCGACTATAAAATTTCCATAGTTGTGAAAACAATATAGAGACCTCCAATAGTTCTGCCTTAATGGTATAAGGATTATTGACCATATAATCATTAATTCATTACCCAATGTGCACATTAGATGGTGGGGTGAGAATGGGGTGTTACATTTTACTCTATTTTATAACTAGTAGTGTCTACTTCCGAAAAAACATGAAATGAAATTACTTCAAGCCATGTCTTGATCTTGGGTTCCACACATGCTACATGGTCAATTACATAGAAATCCACTACATATAGGGTATGAAAAAAGCATAATCAGGGGGTATGATCTATTGGTAAGTTGGTACATCAAGCTTATAATAAATTTGAGAGAGTCTCTAAAGTAAGGAAATAAAAACCCTTAACTGACAAGAAATATTCATTGGTGAGTATCTCACCCTCAAAAAATTAATTTTATCTAGCTTATTCTTAAATTAAGGATTATAAATTCAAAAGAGTTGCATAAAAGCTTTTTTAATAGTGTTACAAGAGAATCCCCATCCTATAGGATAAGGGGTATTTTTTTTACCACTACTACCACCACCCTCAAGGTAATAAAATCCTGAAATGGTCTAAGATATTATAGTGGTAGAGTTAAACCAACCAAAACCATATATATAGAAGAATTATTACCTCCTCCTCAATGGATGTTGATATTTATTATATCGGGAGAAGTTTCACATGATAATTCTTCCAAATTCCATCTGTTTCATGATATATCTTCCATTTTAGGAATGTGTTCATTGATAAATTCTAGGGGATCACTAAATGTAATTCTCTATAAATCACCCCTGGTAGAGCACCGATGAGTGAAGGAAAATCCTAAAAATTTATTTAAGGATAATTAGTCTAACAAAAAGGTAATGTATATGAAGGATTATGATATATTACTCATTAAATTTTCATAAGGAGATAGATCCCCACACCCTTTTTATGAATATAAAATCCGTTTCATTCATTATTCATCAGTAAATTTCATCATTATCGACCCTAAAAACAACATGGAGCATGATGTCGAGGTAGAGGAACATGTTGTTTAAGACACTATTAAAAATATAGTCCACATCGAGATCCTTGAGGATGGTGTGTGTAACTAGAAGCAGTAGAAGGATGAAAACTCTGGGATCATCGATATACTTAGCTACCACCTCTTTAGTGAGATTCTACTAAAGAAAAAAAGATTGGCATGGAAATATCCTATCCACTACCTGAGGAAGTAGAAACTCTTAATACTATGTATAAAATAGTATAGTATAAATAGTATTTAGAGGAATTAAGTTTAATCAATTATTAATTACTCATGGGTAATATCCCACTGTCGTTTAATTTCGAGGAGGATAATAGTGTTTATCTTATGGTTGATCTTCCCCAACTAGAGAAAACTTGTAAAAACCATGAGGGTAGTGTCCCACCATCCACTAGAATTTGGGCTCAGGAAACCAATGTATTTAAACCAAGTGGATGAATGTTTTTAAAAATTACCTCCACTGGGGAAACAATCAGAATATTTTCAGATAATCTACCATAGTCCAACTCATATTCGATACAAAAAATAGACTCAGAAGAGATGAGCATACTAGTCTCAACCCCTTAACTCTACCCAAGCATCTTACTATATGTTATTTCTTTCAAAACCAATTGACTCCATCAAGTTATTTCCCACTTGAATGGAAGATATCAAAGGGTGACACACTATAGTGAATTTGGGAATAAAACCATATTATGATTGGGTGGATATGAATCCTCCTCCACACTAATATAGAAATCCAAATACCCCAATTTTTAGTGGCACTAGGGACCCAAAGCATCATGTTACACACTTTGTGACTCAGTGTATCCCTATGATGGGAAAACTCAAACAACATGAAGTTTCCAATCATAGATGCTTTATATAGACTATAGAGGGACTAACATTTTTCTTGTACAATAATATATTGACCAGTTATGTTATAGGTTGGTAATACCCCCATAAGTAATAAATCTACCAATTCAAATCCACACCAAGAAAAAAATGATCCTAGATCTCTAAAATTTCAAACAGTGAAAGAATGAGAGGGTTTAAAATTTCTTTTTTATAAGGAAGTGTTTGAATTTCTTGTTAAAAGTTAAACCCCCACTAGAGTAGTTTTTGGATATTTTATTAGAAAATATATGGGTTAAATTTTAGATATTTTTTATCCTACTAAAATACACTAGTGAAATAAAGGAATTACTAGTAGTTAGAAAAATGATGGATGATTCCATTTTGTTCTTGAAGAAAAAATATCAACCAATAAAAATTTATCAAGGAAGGATGGTTAGAAAATAATTATCAGAAACTGTTACAATTAATCCAACTTTAACACTAGCTCTGACACCCAAAGTCACACAATATCACATGAAACCACCTCCTCAACAAAAATAACAATTACCGCTTATGATTTTATAACCCTTTCTCCTTAAGAAATTTTTATTGGTTGATATTTCTCCTTCAAGAACCAGATTAATTTTATATAATGTATAACCTACTAAAATACACTGGTAAACTATAGGATTTTATTGTTGTTAGAAAAATGTTGGAAGATTCCATCTGGTGCTTGATGTAAAAATTTCAACCAGTACAAATTTCTCTAGGAAATAGGGTTAAAAAAATAATATGTGGAAACTATTTTTGTTAATCCAACTTTAAAATAGGATCTGACACCCAACACCACACAATATCACATAAAACCACCTCCTGAACAACAATTTTAGTAGAAATGTCTCTAATATTAGGAAAGAAAGGAGAAAAAAACCCAAGATATGAAGATATAAAGTCTAAAGTGTATTTTATTTAGAAGATAAAGCCCTAGGGTATATCATCATTGCCATGGAAAACCACTTAATTAAGTTTCTAGTGGAATATAAACCCAATAAATCCTGTCTCAAATTTTTATTAAATTATTTATCCTACCACTATATAACAGGGAAAAATATCTATGATTTCCCTTTCTTCAAAAAAATCCTCTAGAAGATTGTGGATTTTGAACAAGTGAAACTGGGAAAAAAACTACAAAAAATGACATATATTAATTATATCCCACTATAATAGGAAGGATAATGGTAGGAAATTATGATTAGAGTCAAAAAATAATTTTATGGATGGATTAATTGAAAATTCATCAGCCAAACATATTCCATAATCAGGGTGGAATTGAAACATTTAGTTGTGACCCCTGTTTCCTTTATAACTACTAAGACAAATTCTTCAATATCACATCCCTCTATAAATTGGTGCAACCAATATAGTATGAATAAGAAATGAATGAAAAATATTTTTCAACTCCCAATCCAATAAAAATACTCTTTGACTTATTTCCTCCATCACCTTGAGGATGGGAACCACCCCATAAAATTAAAATCTGATTGGATAAGGAGTCCCAATATTATTTCATCATTATAATACACTTGGTGAACCAATTATCTAATGAAGATGAAACATATGAACCTCAAACCATACTTGTAATCAATGTAGAGTTTGCAGATATTGTGGAAGTCGAGGAAGACGAGTCTAATAAGAGACTCATTCACTCAAGGAATGTTCGCACTAAGGACATATATTCTATAGAAACACATAGGAAGACACTGAATAACGTCTAATATGGCCTACGATCTAATCCAGAATCATCCAATGATTTTTTATACATAATTATGTTGGAGGAATAACTATAAAATTTTCATTGATTTATATAACCTAAGAATACGAGGAGTCTAACTCATCCTGACTCAAAAATAAAAAAAATCACCCCAAATCTCTCCCATAGAGAGGAGAAACTAGAACAACGAACACCATCATCCAAACCCCAAGACATGGAATAATATCACAATATAAAACATATTCCCTTGGTCAAAAATATGATATCATAAAGCATTTAAATATTTTCCTAACTAATATTTTGATTCTAGATAGACTTCATCTTTAAAAGGAGTCTAGGTAAGTGCTTTTCAAGGCCCTTTTAATCCCTAAAGAGTTTGAATCTGAAGTCACTACTTCTAGTGTGTATCAAATAGATAATAACACAATAATGTTACATAAAATCCTTTCATTCATGAAAAGTACCAAGAAATTTCTATACATGTTTATATAAGAACTATGTACATATCATGAAATCTCAACAACATTGATGCCTATCAGGCCTCAATTAATAATAGTTCTATAATAAATATCATACTAGTCTATAATATTCACTTTCTGGGATACTATGAAGCTAACTTATCCCCCTCCAATATGATAATCCAAGGGTATGACGAGGGAAAACAAAATCCTCTTATACAAATCTAGCTTAGATCCTAGTTCAGTTATCTCAAATCATACTCCAAATTTGTGGTGGTTCATAAAGACACCACCTTTAATGTCTTATGGATGATGAAATGAATCCATATACATATGATAGTGTATTCATCAGAACATTAATGCCTCAAGTATTATACCAATAGGAATGTGGGGGTACCATAGGGTGACAATTCCCCATTTGACTCACAAAAATATCATTATATGGGTGCATAATTTTATAAGAGGGTGGGGTAAGAAACCAATGGAAAATAGTTCCATCTGAATCAAAACTCCCAATTATATATAAATAACTCCTATAAACTGATTTAATGAACTAGGTGAAGACTATGTGATACCCATTAATCCTATTGATGAAATAATTAGATATATATGAAGCCATTAAGTCACATATATCCCATTTGAAAGGTTAAAACATTGGATTACCATCACATTATATTAAAGTTAGGAACATGGATCCATTAAACAACCACCATCAATAGAGGAAATTTCAATTTCACATCCCATGTAGATCAATATTACTATTTAGTTCCATTATGTGTGGGATATTCTAATCGATGTCCAGATTGTACATCCAAGGCTCTTCGATCAAATTATTCTCAAACCCTAGAGGATGAGGTGATCATGGGGCTTGAGAAAAATTACCCCCATCTCTGTGATATTGGTAACATTTTCCAGAACAATTTATTAGAAATAAGAATGTGAACTTAGTAACAATAATAATTAACTCAATAAAAATGGCCCCTCATTATCTCTATGATCTAAATATTCCCCCAAAATATCATTTTATGGATCCAAAGATGCATCCTTTTCATCAAAATGAGTAAAACGTTCCCCCAAAACATCCCATAAAACTCAAAATATTAGAAAATAATTTTCCATTAATTATATTGGGGAGGAAGGGAAATTATTTCAGGATAACCATGATAATGATAGCCCCACATAAAAGTCCTCAAAACCCAAAAATTCATATTCATTAACTAAAATCTCTAAAAATTCCCATGAATCATATCTAAGACTTCTAGATGTTGATCCATCATTTTCCTATTGATATTATAGCTCTTAAAAACCTTATAGAGTTATGGTGACTCCCGATACATCTCAAATATATTAGGAGATTTATAGAAAACCTCATAAAAAAGTGTTTAACCTTAAATTTTTTGATAAATAAGTGAGTTACATATTAGTGGAATGAGAATCATCAAGAATATTTAAATATCATGTGGAAGTATCTCCTACACCCATTAGTTTTGATACTACTCGTAGAAGGGAATATACACATTTTGTATGTGGTGACCTTAGAGTGGTCTCATAGAGATATTCTTTAACTAAATAATGATTTAGGAAAGGAAAATAGTTTCTACTATCATATAATAATGATTCTAGATACTGAGACCCAATATTTTGACATTAAAAAGAATTGGATTTTCTTAATGTTCATAGTCGAAAATCTAATACAATATCAACATTATCCAGAGGTGTAATTAACATCTAACCTTGATCCAATAAAATATATTATTAGTCATCCAATTACAACTAGAAATATTGTGTGGTGGGAAATAATTCTATATAAATTCAAAATTCAGTTCTTTTCAAAAAATGGAATCAAATGGAAGACATTGATAGACTTCCTCAGGACACACCCTTCCGCTAATAATATATTGGTGAATATATATGTCTTTAATTTGGATTTTTCTCCCTCCATTATTCTTTCCATATATGTGAGATATATTTTTATCTTTAATCTAGGAGTCTGATGGGAATTAAAATGGAACTCTTGAAGCTCAACAGGGTTATCTTTGTAATTGTTCTTGTCTCTATGGTGAAGGTGGTTCTCAAATATTCATTAATATTGTCATAAATTTTCACAAAAAATTCAAATAATAGAATGCCATAATTTTATTCTAACAAATGATTTTATAGGTACTAGTATCCCATTTGATTATCAAGGGGTTCTAAGAGTTGGAGATCACAAAGATTAATAGTGAATATTTTATTTAGAAAGAAGAATTGGCCCCATTTTTTGATTATGTGTGAGGGATGATGTTAAAAATACCATCAAATCCAATATTTCCTCATGTACCATGTTTGTAGAATTCATGTGTTGGTGAATTGGTTAATGTATCCAAAAACTACTAACATCTAGAAAAGGATGAAACAATCATCATTATCACTTATAATTGGGCAGTATCTTTATTCACCAACAATAGTATAAAGAAAACCAATGAGGTGAACACCCCCATGAGAAATATGAGCTGATATCCTCACGAAATGATATCATAATTTGATGGATCAACCCTATATTTGACTACATTAAGAGTGGATTTATTCTTCTAGACCGACCCAAAAAAGAAATAGATCTATAATCGGGTAGTGAGTTTTGTCATCTTTAACGGCCTGGTCACACCAAATGTACTGTAAAAGAGAGTCTTTAATAGACTTGTCATTAGGTGAATTGAATAAATAGATAAATGATTTATAAATCCAGTGGTTCATTATTATTCTTATGATTCTCATTAGTAAAGAGAAATTATTTCCCACTAAGTCATGATACATAGATTTGTTTTTTATCAATGATGCAAGACTATGTGGAGTTCACAAAGAAGTTCCACTTTGGATAGATACATTCCAATTTTATCCATAAACCCATAGAATCATTTCACACTTCTTAATACTCCTACATATTTTTATTATGGGGAAAAATATAATGGGGAAATATCCCCCACACTAAATCTAGATAGTTTATGTTTGACCTTATAGCCACTAAATTCTAATCTAAGTGGGCCGAGGCTATATCCCTCAAGGAATTTGGAACCAAGGATATCATGATTTCCAGGAAGTAAAATATCATCACCATATTTTGTGTCCCTCACACAATGTTGATAAAAAATGGCATTAATTTATAGTCTTTAAAATTGAAAAGGCCGTATCAACATTATAATATTCAGGCTAACCACTCCTCTCTCTACCTTATTTTAGAAAATAGATAGTTAAAGGATTTTAACTAGGATCTTTCTAATATTCTTCAAAATAATGTGTAAAAATACATTAATTCCTTTCTAGATAAACCTCCTCATGATTTTTGGGATTATTTCACCAAAGATAGGACTGCTACATAGTATACCCCACATTCACTTGTGTTTGGAATAGAGGTAGTCTTACACATCAAGGTTCATCTACACTAACTTCACATGGCTATTTGAAATTATCTATATGAAGATGAATAGTATCAGAAGTGATTAGATGAGTTGGAATGAATTAATGATAAATGTTTATACACTATGCACAACCTTGAACTCCATCATAATTGGATCACACACGCATTCAATATAAAATTTCTTGTATTCTCATTCTTCTAGGGAAAATTGGTATAATCTCTTATTACTTTATTAATACTAAGAAAGAATCCTATGAATATTGAATTGAAATTGTAGGGACCTTACACTATACATAATGCTTAGTCCAACATATTTTACTCTATGATCATGATGTATGGAGATCACATTATGCCTAATAATAATGAATAGTTTATTAAGAAGTACTTTTCATAACATCATATTTGATTTGAATCATTCTATGGACACAAAATTAAAATTCATAATATAAATTTCTACTTGTATGACTTTAAAATTCATAAAACTTATGTCTTTATGTCATGGTGATAAACTAAATGTCTACATACTTGTCGCATGACATAAGAATTTATGAAATATTATTTATTCCACATGAAATTAAACTACTTGAAATAAGACCAAATTTCAAAACTTTAAACTTTAGGATGCATGTTAAATATAAACCCCTTTTATATTTTCTCATGAGATATGATTAATATTATTCTTCTTGTTTCAGAAACAAAAAAACTCACATTATATTAATGGTTCAGGTTGATTTCCTTAATTAGATTGATTGAGATGTATAATGTTTAAAAATATGGAGCTCAGTCCTTGTTAGATAATAGTAAACTAAAAAAATCTATTCCATTCTATAAGACCTTATACGACTTATATAGGATAAATAGTTTATCATAATTTCTTTTCATGTGATCTAGATCTATGCATGATCCCACCAATTCTTGGATCCTTAAATGTAAGACTATGATTGAATAAAAATTACCCTTTTCCCTTATGTATGATCTAGATCTATGTAACACTCCTATGAATAATGTTGACTGAAGATTGTTTCTTTATTATCCAAAACAAATTTTTTCAAAAATTGTGAAACCTTAGGTTCACCCAGAAGAAGTACTAAAGGGAAAAACATACTTGTTAAAATGTAACTTGACCATATTATCATTTTTCCCCTAAAACGTTTCCTTGAAATAGAGGTTACTGATGTTTCTGGATCCTACTTTATAAGATTTTAAAAATTAATCACCAACTTGTCCCATTCTTGCATTATCTCTTCTTGATCTATCTTCTCTTTGTTGAAGCCTCTTACTAAATTGAGGGTTTTCTTATTAATCCAATCGCCCTATTCCAAAGTAGTATCCATAATAATGGACCTACCCATAATTTTGGCAGTAGTTTCTACAGAGTCATTTATCACAAGGAAATCCTCTTCCATAGCCTCATTGGAATGCAGGAGAAGCTCCATAGGATCTTCCACAACTTGCAGGTCACCCCTAGGGGAAGCTGCCCCACAATTCACATCCTCCACTCAAACAGAATTTCTTGCTGACTTGGAATCACCTTCCTTTACTAAGGCTTTCAATTTTTTAAAAGATCGACTCTCTATTTGTAGTGGTAGATAGGACAAATCATTTTGGATTTTCTTACTAACTTTCCAACCCTTCCTCCTCCTCATACTAAAAAGGCATTTATACTGGAATTCTTGTGCACTGTATTCTGATAACGAACCAGATGACTCATCTCCAGACTCATCACTGTGGAAGTCCTGCTCCTCATTGGGGGTCTCTACCTTGTCTACCTCCTCATTAGGTCCTACATTCCCTATTCACTCAAAGCGGTTACCCAGCTTAATGGCTGGTAACTATCTCATCAGACTTATCCTATTCAATTTAATAGATTCATGTTCCATAGAACCCTATCTTCCAGTATTACCAAGTCCTGAATGCACTGTCTCTGCATATGAGGAGGCCATAATATACATTTAATTTCCCTCATCCCCCTTTATAACTTCCATTTTAGAATTAATACCACTACCAGCCATAGTACTTGAGGACTCCAAAGGTACCATAACACCAACATTAATAGAAAAATCCACATCAGGTCTCACATGTCTCGAAGAACCTTGCACAATAATGCCAGGAATACCAAGGTTGTGCTTCAATCGATTGAAAATATCAAAAACCACATGGATACCCTCATAAGAAGAGGAATGACCATACTGAAAAAATATAGTACAGAACCTACATTTAGATGAATCTTTTTCAAGCCTCCAACTAGACCATGTACCTTACCACAAACTTTTGAATCCCACATCCTTTGTAGATCACTCAGTTTGACTTTTCACCTACATTGAGCCGTAGCATGTGAAATTTTCTTTCATGTTGAACAAAAATAAAACCACATCTCAAATTCCATAAACTAATTCCATCATAACACTTACCCATAAAAATCCAAACATATTCAGTTCGAATCTTGGAAACATCAACTTCCACACAAATTTAGAATTTCTATTATAGTATTTTCTTATCATAGTGTCATTGTTCTCAGGACTCATGACCCAATATAATGCTCCCATACCATAATAACTACACATGTATTGATTCATATTATCATAATATACATAGTAACATATGGATACCCTATCCTAAGGCCAACCACAAATCACAATCACATTTATCCACCTCTCCATACTTATGTTCGTACCTTCTAATTCATATATGGTTTTCTCAATGGCCATTCATTAGGATAGAGATATAATTATCTTTTCCCCTACACACAAGCTTAATATATTTAAGGAATCCTACAAAGAGAAACATATGGATTCATTAATACTACCACAAGATATGTAGTGATGCTCAGAATCCCTATTTTGAGTCCATCTGAAAATTCTACTAGTTTTACTAATGGTTATCACACTCCGATCAACTCACGTTGAGTTTCATATGAATATGTTACACTGAAGTGAAACCATATAATTTTCCATATTAATGTGAGAAAAATATGTGTATGGAATTTATAAGAATTTATAAATATTTAATCATGTTATTTCAGGATATAAAATGATGATTGGATCTCTTATTTTAGGACCAGTCACAAATTTTCATCAAATTCAACCCTTTATCCTCATATAAGATCCAAATATATATATGAGTTCCCAATGTACATTTTATCAATCTATAATAGGAATAAATATTCCCCAATATATAAAATATATATATCTTAGTGAAGATATTATCAATTCATATGGGGTTAACATGTCCTTATCACATGATGTTAAATTGCATAATATCTTTATCTCATGACCTTGAAATTAAAATTTTTATTTCCATGTCATATGATGTTAAAATTTATTACTTTTATTCCACCCCACGTGACTTGAAAAAATTTGAAGTGGTATACTCTATAAGATTTTATACCACTCATAGGGGTCCATTCAATGCGAATTAGATTAAAACATTTTCATCACTATGAAATATCTTGATCTAAATATGTAAAACCATGATCCTTGATGAGAAAATATAAACAGCAATTTATATTTTTGTTAAATTTTGGAGTAGTTTTAATTTATTGAAATGTTATTTGGATTTGGATTATGAGAGTTAGAGAACTCTAAGTTGATGTTTTGGGATATAGTTTGATGACTAAGAGGTTCCTTGGGTTCTCATGAAAGTCTAAAGAGCTTCGAGTTAAATTTTAGATGTTTTCAAAGGGGTCTACCTTGGGTGAAAAATTTGTTGTGAATGGTATATGGAAAACCATGTAGAACACTATGATTGATGCATTTTTTCAGTTCATATTTTATAGAACATGATTGTCAAAAAGGTTTAAGGAACAATCAAAGAGAAACAATGTGAATCTCAGTGTAAACCATGTGAGGAGGCCACAACTTGGGGCTTAGTGCACAATTTTCTCATGATTACAGACAAACCATGCACAATGTTGTATATTGAGATAATGAATGTTCCATAGTTGGAACATAGGTTAGGAAACTTGGAGGTCCAACCATGCAAAGTGGGTTTTCTTAGATAGTTCCAACCACATGGTCGACACACAGTTTGGTAAACCATGCAGAAAAACTAGGTGATTTATTAAAAGTGTAAAATTATGATCTTACTCCAAACCTTTTAACCCAAAACACCAATTTCCCCCTCTAACATGAAATAGACAACCGATCCTACTTCCATTTCCCCCTTCAAATCCCCTCCGTTTTGGGGTGATTTATTATCCTTATTCGGTGATTAAAGGTACATTTCTTCCCCTACTATCATCCACTCCACATATCCTTTGTTTTATTTTTATTTTGGGATCCTCTTATTTGTCTTTCTTGATAATTTCCATTGGCGTATAGGGGATGTCAACCCTCCATTTGGGGGTTTTTTAGCAGATTATAGATGATGTACTAAGGGGAAAAGATTAAGCCTCTGTTCACTATTACACTAGAGTTATATTAAGATACATATATATTTATGGTTTTGGATTAGAATTAAATTTAATTGGATATTAAATCAATTACTTTTGTTTGGGGTTTTCCCAGAATGATGTCAGGAATGTTCCATGTGCCTTCCAGGAGTGTTTGGTCACCATTTTGGTGTGATGAGATTTATCAATGAGTAATTCTAAAATTATGAATAAATTATTTAAATTGGAAATTAAATATTATTTTTTATAATTGGTTAAATTTAATTTAATAATTACTAATAAATTATTATAATTAATTGGGCTTGTGATAGGATCTCAAATTGAGTTTTGAGTTTGGTTGAGCTTGGGAGATTATGGCTGGGATTCATTTCAATGGATAGTAACTCCAATTTAAAGGTGTGTGGCCTTTACATTATCGATTGAATTGTTTATTTGTATTTAATATTTTCATGCCTCACTATTATATCATCCTTCATAACTGTATGAATTTTATGCTTCTTCCATAACTTTGGTATGTGCTAGTAGTAGATTAATAATTAACATTGAGGATATATATTTCTCAACAGTTTTATATGGATGAATTATTTTAAAGGGTACTGGTGGCCCTCCTTACGGATTTTCTTAGGGGTGAGAGTGATTTTCAAATAAAATTTGCTTACTTTTTTAAAATTATGTTTAAAAACAAGATTTGTTTGAGAGGGAAATTTTAATTTCATTTTTATTGGATTTAGGCTAGTGTCTTAGCGTGAGTAAAGAATAATGTGATGCCTTATTAAATGATTTAAAATGGGATTGTCTCAGTTTTTATAGTAAATCCTGAGGATATTGGTGTGAGTTGGTTTTCATCTATTTGAACTCGTAAGGGTGATTACCTATTTAATAAAGTGTGATTTCTTTATTGTGCTTCTTGTTTATGATTTTAGATGGATTTTAGTTATGTATGATGATGTGCATTGTGTTTTTATCCAAGTGGGAACCTTGATTTTTCTATCAAAGAGATGGGTTGAACCTCATAGAAGTAAAAAACCCTCAAGGGTTGAGATGGTTTGGAAAGACCATGACGAGTAAAGAGGGATGTTATGACTAGAATGACAGGTTTGTGATGAGTGATGGAACGTTGACCCAAGAACACATGTAGGGTGTCATTGTTATAGTTTTATATAAGATGGGACCTTAGAGGGTATCCTAGAAGTGTGAACACCTCATAGGTGGTTCACTGGAGATTTGACTTCTATGACAATGTTAGGTTGTGAACATAACAAGCTAACCGGGTTTATTCTAGATGGGTTCAGTGTATATACATCCCTTGGATAATGTTTTATAATATTTTATGGGAGGAAATTACTACCCTCAGTCACTAGTAACTAAAATCTTTGTGATTTTGGACTGTCATTATCATTATCCAGGATTTAGATGAAATGCTTGATACAATGGAATTTTCAGGATACATCCTACGATTCAACTATGATTACTAATATAAAACTCCTTAGGTAACTCCCCTTGGATTCAATATTATTATAGAAATTAAATTCTCCAGTATAGTCCCAATAGTATTTTTAGTGATTACTATATGTGATTCCTTGAGGTCGTCCCCATTGGATTCATTGTGAGAGGTGATTTAGATTAACTTAGATGATTTACTGTGATTCATATGGATTACTGATACAAAATTACATAGGGGGTTTTCCTCCTTGGATTCATTGTTATTTCAGATTCATAGTTCATTGGATATTTTCTGTGGATTTATATGGATTAGTGATACATAATTCCTTAAGGCATCCCCCTTTGGATTCATTGTGATTTCTGATTCAGAATTACTTGGAATATTTAATTGGATTTTTTTGGATAATTGGTTTATAATTCCATAAAAAAGATCCTTTGATACATATAGAAAGATTCATTAGAATTACCTGGATTAGTTTTAGGGATTTATATGTGATACTATTTGGGTTTCTTAGGAAATTATCTTAGGAATCAGCCATGAGCCTGATCCAATTGGATTTTGTTGGGTCATCCACCTAGGAATCAGTGATTTAACCTACTACTAGACTGAATATGGGATGGGTTTTGGGATATAATGGTACTGAAATATGACCAGAGACATTGCGATACTCAAAATATTTTGTATGATATCAATTATTAGTTTTAGGGTAGGATTTGGTCCACTTGGGTGGTTACCTACATTCAGAGACACTCCATAATTGGCTGAAGTTAGTATATTGATGTTATCGTGTATTATATTTATTTTTGGGTGTGTTTAATTAGTTTAATCACTTATTATATTAATTATTTCATGAAACCACACTTGATAAAAACATCACTTAGTAATGTTAAGGAATAGAGTATTTTTACATCGTCATTGGAGTCACTCCTACTAGTGCACATGACATGGTATTCAATGTACATGGGTAGAATATTCTATTTTATCTTAGGACATGGTCATCACTTGGATATGGACACGTGGTTAAACCTATGAGATGCAGAGGCCACATATGCGACATATTAGATTATGTGAGTTGGAAAAAAGTATAATGTATTTACCTTTAGTTATGGTTCAACATGTATTAAAAAATGTGTTATTTATCTATACCCATATATATATATAAATATATGATTCTGATTATTCCATGTTCATTTATTATCATTCTTTTTTTATGGTGATTCATCATATAAACTATTTATTCTACTTTCTATCCATGATTATAGCGGCCTAGTGAGCTCCCAATTTTGTGCCAATAGTTTTTTTGGAAGTCCATTATATATATGGTTCATGATGAATTATTGGTAGAATTAGGAATGATCATCAATCCTTATATTAGTGGGAATATTCTCCCCTCAAATATCTTATCCCCCCCACTTTTTGTAGATGTCTTTCATAAGGGGGGGGTATGTTTGAGGTTAGGAAATGACCCCTACATGGGTATCCTTTAGGTGTTCCATGACTGGGTGTCAAAAATCAGTATCAAAGAAGTATTTGGGATGGGATAAATTTATATATATATAGAGTTACACTACCAAAACTCCAGAGGCAGATCAAGTTAATTCCTAGGCAACATGACATTAGTTAAAATCCATGTTTCCAAGGGATGTCCAGTTTTGGAACTAGGCACTCTAGGATGAGTGAGGTATTTAGTTAAATCGATAATAAAAATATGGGATGTATGTGACTAGGGTTTAGTAAAATATCTCGGCTTGGAGAAAACCGATTATCCCTGAATCATAATTGTGTCACTCTTAGGACATGATACACAAGTCTAGGGGATGTTTTGGATGACATAACACAACAAAAAAATCCATTATTTATTAAATAAACTTATAATATAATATGTGTTTTACCAAATATTTCATAATG
This sequence comes from Viscum album, assembly GCA_963277665.1. Classification (NCBI taxonomy): domain Eukaryota; kingdom Viridiplantae; phylum Streptophyta; class Magnoliopsida; order Santalales; family Viscaceae; genus Viscum; species Viscum album. The sequence continues at coordinate 74,703,572 of OY728122.1, read as the reverse complement.
GTGATTAGATTAAATATGGATTTAAGGGTGTTGTTTGATTTTTTGAGTGACTATGTTTGTGCTTGTTTGGACTCTATAGGGAAGTAGTTTTAGGGATTTTATAATTTTGATGGAAAACAACGTTAAAAAAAAGAAAACTCATGCGGTGGTGTGAGGTGTGTGAAATGCTTTTATGATTTAGTTCTACTTGAAAATGATCGATGGGTCGATAATTTTCAAAAGATTTCAATTTTATATTTTTTTGATAATTTGAAAAAAATATGTTTCAATTTTTTTAATATAGTATTTGAAGAAATAATTTTTTTCGGTAAAAAACCTGCTAGGATATGGATTTTAGTGACTTTTGTTTTGATATAAAAACTCTTGGATTATAAGGTATGTTTTGTATAACATGTGTTAGTTTTGGTGCATTTAAATTTTTTTATAATTAGTTTTTAATTATGTGACTGATAGTTATATAGATCATTATGATTTATTTTCTTTATTCATGACTAGGGGATACTTAAAATGTTATATTTTCTTATGATCAACCAAGGGTGAAATGATATGATTCATTTTCTTATTCTCGGGTGATTGTGATATGGGTTTTAAAAGAGAGGATAGGTGTGGTTACATGAAGTATTAACAATAACCTATATGGGGTTTTTCCATATAAGTTTTTGGTGGTATTCTACTTAACCAAACCATGTGACTACAGTACATTTTCTATGAAACATTTTGGAATGATTCCATTACATATATGTGTTTATGAACAAGATTGTGGTCTTCTAGGGGGTAGTCTAATGTAAAAATAACTAACAAGGAATGGTACCATAGTAGGATTATGGTTTGTCGAGTGAATTGAGTTATGTGTGTGGGAAACCTATAGGGGAGTTTTGGGCAGGTGAGTTGTGAGTGAAAATGAGAAAAGAGTAGATATATTTCCACTAGTAGTGTTTTGAATGAAAAATGAACTATGGGTTAGGAGAGAGAGACTAGGACCTACAAATATGACTTGAAAGAGTGTGATTTAGGTTATGTGACCATGGTGGTTGATTCATGTGGCTCAGAGAATGATCCACTATTTTTTTTGAGAGAGCCTTCTATATCAGGCTTGTGGATTATTGTTTGATATTGGGATGAGTATCTGATTGTGTGTTTTGATTGGGTACATGGTTTTGGAATGGTTTATTACAAGTTTCAATTGATGATTATTATGGTGATCATAACCATAATCTTATATATAGATCAATAATTAGTGATTTAGTGTTGCATAATTGATATGAGAGTTGGGAATCAACTGAGAACTTGATGATCAATGTTTCAATTCAGTGAGATGATGATGAGGATACTCTTATAGTGGGGTGAGTGATATCAGCCGATGGATGGTTGACATGGAATTATAATTGTATTAGGTATATAAAACCAATTTTAGGATTCGATTGAGATGTTAGAATAGGTTTGTATGTTGGTGACAAACTCAACATGGTGTTGGTGGGGTCTAAGTATGAGTCAGATTATAGATGAATCTCTATTTGTTAATAGAGAATGACGATTGGATGGGTCATTTTAGGATCTAACCAAGGAATTACACTAATTTAGATTCATAATTCTGTTTGAGTGTATGACTGGTTCAATTATTCTATAATGTCTTGACTCAGCTCACTCTATAATTAGTATCCAGACTGGCTTCCACATGGCCTTAAGTATGCCTCCACATATTTTAGAGACTTCTGATAAGCAGTGAGTGTATAAAGGTGGCACAAGGGGGAGACTATAAACTCTAAATCAATAATTAATATAACAACATCATAATTAATGTAAAATAAGTGGAATGTAAAAACAACTGAAAATTAATAATAACTGAATGGATTTCCATTTGTGAACTAGTTATAATGTACAAGTAGTAGACTTAGAATATGTGATACAATAATAAAGGGATATAGTAATAGTGGAAATAAATAAATAAATAATGACTCAATCAATGGAAGGTATCCCAAGTACATACATTACCACTACTACCAAGATCCCATGTACAGTCCTAGTCCATAAATGAAAACAACATAGGGCATAGTCTAACCTAACCCGCAACTAAGAGATGTGTTCAGGTACCAATTGGTGGTCAAAACTAGGTGTAATAAAAACTCAATAGGCCACCACCAATGGTTTATAATGAAATACATAATATTAATATAATATAAAGTAGTGTGCTAGTATATCAAAAGTAAAGATGTTTAGTAAATATAAACAAAATCAAGTAGGCTTAGGTACCTCAAGGACACCTGGCTAACCATACATGTTTCAGCCTAATATAGTATTGTCCCCAAAAAAGTATTTCAATGCATGTAAATATATATATAATATGAATAGAAACACACACACACACATGCACCCACCCCCACGCCACCACACACACATATACACATAGTAATAGACATGACCCGAGGAATAAGTCATGAACTGATGTATATTTAAAAAAGTATCATATTTTAATTAAGGTACTTCATACACATCAGTATCATGGAATAATTAGGTACACCATTCCCACGTATCATAAGTAATATGGGATTCCATGACTATGTATTATGAGAAATGTTGTGAAGCGTCATGCCCACCACCCTAATCAAGGGGTAATGGAACATTATGTCCAACAACCTAAGTTATGTGAAGTTCCAAGTCAAACATTCTTGAACAAAGTTGGTTTCAAATTCCATGTACTAAAACTTAAAAAAGGTAAGTCTATAATAATCTAGTATAATGTATTCCCACTTACCCTATGATCCCTTAGCCAAGGTGTTCCATAATGAGGAACCCAACAACTCTCAAGGCACAATGGACCTTTATTAACATGCTATATTTATTATTTAAAAATAATCCAATAATTCCATTAAATTATGATTCATCATGTTTTTTCAATTTTTAAATCAATTAATAATAATTTAAAAGGCCACTTTATCATATATCCCATGGTAAAATTCATGTGTCCTTTGGGTCTATCCATTATAATTGTTAACTCATAAAAGTCAAAGGACTAATGGGATATATCAAACCCACATATCAATTAATTCAGCTTATAGGTATTAAGGGGGAAATCACTAAATTTAACATGTTGATCATGAACAATAGTAATACTTTCCAATAATAGTTTACTTATATCAAATTTTCCATTTTACTTAGAGGGGAAGGGTTCAAGAATAATTTAAATAATGATACTAAGCTATGTGATTCATCCACACTAATAATAATTCATATAATTCCATTTAACCATTAAATATTAAAATATGATTGTTAACACACCTCAAAGGGCGGGTTAAATTCCAAATATAAATATAAGGGACCATGGGAATAAAGGAAAAAAACCTAAGAGGGTGGTCCTCGTCGAGTTAGATGAATTTTGATAATGAAATTATGTTCATAGGGACTAATTTAATTAAGGGATGAAAATATGCTATATAAATTTCTCATTTATGAGGAAAAACATGGAAGGTATAATGCACAACATAATGGAGTATTTTATAACTGAAATAAATTTTAGGGAAACACATATAGATCACCCACCTTACACTAAGGAAGCTTCACTCATCCTTTATCGAGCTTCGATTCGAGTTGGTATGAGAGAAACTGAAGAAACAAACAATCGCCCTGAAAAAATGGAATATGAGCACACAAAATAATATAATTTACTATGGAGAGATAAAATAATAATGGTGGAAATATTATTATTAAAATTAATAAGAGGATTATAATTTATCTAATGATGAACAAATTAGACAAAAAACAATGGAAAACTAGCCATGGACAAGGGAGAAAGAGGAGGAGTACACAAGGGACCTACTAGGAGAAACAAGGATGAAAATATGGGAAAAATTAAAAGGATGGCGGAGATGGTTATTTATCCGCTATTAATGAGCCACATAATTTATCCACATGGTTTGGAAAATCATGCACGAACCATACAATGCTATTGTCCAAATAGAAAACCTACCTCACATGGCTTGGCACATAGTTTGACATACCATGCCCAACCTATAAATACACCTTTTAAATTTATTGAAAACATATCACATGGATGTGTTCCCCACTATTAATGTTTTATCAAAATGTTATGCTCTATTTACGGGATGTATAGTTGTGGTTTATGGTTATTATGAACCTTGCGTCAACCATGAACCTCCAGTTATGTTTCCAAAAACTAAGATTTCGAAGCCCTATACCCACAAAACATAACCAGACACCTAAGAAATCACTCATTCATAAAACCTCATCTAAAATCACAATGCATATGTTTTAAATTATTGTATTTAAATTAATAAGATTAATTCAAGATTTGGCCTATCCCCCAATCGAAAAGTTCAAATTCTCTGAAAATTTTCAACTGATCCAAATCATGAAATCTTATAATCTCCCCAACATAGAACTTATTGTTCTCTATAATTCTTAGGAAAAAATGGTACATCACTCAACCTACTCATTTCAAAAATTCCTTATCAAAAATTTGTGGTTTATTTCCCACAACCAATATACCTACAAGCACTATTTCAAACATACAGAACTTATGCTGCTAAACTCGACCCAATGCTCAGATTCAAAACTAAAACATCAAAATGAGGCTTACTCAAGATATTCTAATGTGGGTCATGATAATGCGGTCATATATTTCATCAACCAACCTACAATGCATTCCACCATGGGTTCTAGATTTCCAATGTCCAATTACAAGTCACAGTACATCCACCATTGGATTTTCCAAACCAAACTTTTCCCTAGAATTATAACAATTACCTAGACACATTTCTCACCTCATGACACCCAATTTAAAATGGGAACATTAAAAATTCCCCTATTTGATTTAAGTGGAGAATTTCCAATTCACCAAGATGAAACTAGTCATTCTTTCATTTTTTTTAAAAATCCCTGATTGTCCCTTGCACCACACCCATATCATACTAAATGGTGTGCCTAACATAGTTCCTCTCTAAATGAACATCTAATCTACCTAATAACTGAAAAAAATCTAATCTAAAACCTCAATATCATCACAATCCACCCAGAATATAAAATCCTTTATATGACTCCAACCAAGACCATAATAAAAAATCTTCCTTGAATTTATAGATAAATCTAGTTGAAAAATCTCTATTTATTTTACTTCATTCAAAAGATGAATAAACCATCACTCAAGTAGTCTCAATGTTTTATGAACCTTTCACATGAGGTTCTACCACCATCAAATCATATTCTACTCCCCACATTAGGAGTATCCATATCATTGTACCAATGATACCGGATTTAGACTACTATAGACCATTCTCCATCTATCCTTGTCTATGACCCCTTGAAGGGCTAAGACTCCACTCATCCTCAATGTCCAACATAAAATTCACTAATCACTTATTCACACATATAAAGAATGGTCTTAATGGTGTTTTCTAAGTTCCAAAACATAACGAGGGTCACTACACCCATGAAACCAATGGTATACTACACACCATATAGCTTAAATTTAAACCACTACTTGAGAGAAAATTTCTCAGAGTTCTTCTATCAACCCAAGAAATCAATTTGGTTAGATATAGTGGTGTATATCAGATTATCTCTCATCATACTCAAGATGATTTAATGATATGGTGAATGATAACCTATAGATTAAGAGTACAATAATAATTTTTTGATAAGAATGTATATCTCCCTACAAACTATGGTAACATCAAAAGGGATATATTTTCCTTTACCAACACCTTACACCATGTCTCCTGAAAATTC